>OX439037.1:81854665-82287165 GCA_949317995.1 Acholoe squamosa
GTGGCCTGATACACTCTTCCCATAGACTATGATTTCAGTAACACATCCTATGAAGTATGATTCTTTTATTGTGTCAAATATGTCAAACATTTGCATCCATTTTCTAACATATCAGTACAAGTATCATAACACAATAAAAACGTGCAGGCCTCAGTTTGCACTGGAATCGGTGCCTGAACACACTAATGCATATTTGTTCGTAAGACATAGTGTGGTTGACAAAATGACAAACTTTGGGTATATATATATGTATATAGATATTCCTCTTTTGGCCCAAACACTACAGGCATGTGAGTAATAGGTAGTATACAATATAGGTCAAAATGTAGTACACAGATATACAGCATATCCAAGAGAAAATTTACAACATAACACACTGGAATTATTCTTTAATAACTGAAAGTAGGTCTTTTTTTGTACATTTTTTGAAAATAACTTTATCCCTTATTGCTCTGATTTCCTCTGGCAAATGGTTCCAATAAAAAGCTGTTGCATACTCAAGACTTTTCTCATAACTTACATATTTTGCTGTAATAATTTTGATGGTTGGCTCTACACTCTGACGTGTTACTCTCATTGGGATTCTAATATTACTTTCTTTTTGAGAGACTTTGAAAGAGTAATCACGAAGGTGTGCCTCCCTTCTATATTTCAAATAGGGGATGTTAGTCCTTTTGTGGATATCAAGAGTAGGGGTTAAAATGGGTAGTTTCAAACATGACTTAATACACTTGCTTTGTAAAACATGTAATTCTTTCAAGAGAGTTTTGTTTCCATGTGTGTATAGTACATCGCCTTGGTCAAAAAGTGGCAAAATGTGTGTTTTATATATTAACAAAAGAACATCTTGTGGGAGGAAGTCTACTGTTTGTCTTAATTGGTAAGCCCTGTATGCTACTGTCTTGATAATACCATTGATGTGGGAATTGTAATTTAGCTCTTTATCCAGGGTAATACCTAAGTATTTATAGAATAAAACTTGTAGTAATAATGTATTATTTAAAGACAGAATAGTGTGTTTATCTAATTCTTTGTTTTGTTTTGCCTGAAAAATCATTGTTTTTTTTTTTACATTCACAGAGAGCTTGTTTGCTAGACACCAACGAGAGAAATTCTGTAGTTCAGGCTTGAGGACCTCTTCTGCCATCTCAACCGTTTTTGCTGATGTATAAACTGTATCTTCGGCATACATGTATACTTTGGCATTTTTTAGTTGGTCTACTAAATCATTCATGTATACCAAGAAAAGCAACGGCCCCAGGACCAAGCCTGGGGCACTCCACATGTCACTGGGATTGTATCTGATAGCATGTTATTAACTTTTGTTTTTAAATCTATTTGACAAATAATTTCGGAAGAAGTCAAGAATTTTTCCAGAAATACCTAGTTTTTGTAATTTTTCCAAAACAATTAAATGATTTACTGTATCAAAGGCTTTTTGCATATCGACGAACACTGCTACTGTAGTTAAACCTGAGTTTCTGTCCCTTAATATATCATTAGTAAATTTCGAAACTGTATCTAGAGTTGATAGGCCTGGAAGGTAGCCGCCTTGGTCTTTTGTTAACAAGTTGTTCAATTCTTTTGAGTGTACTATTTTTTCTAATAATTTTGAAGGAAGGGGCAATACAGTGATGGGTCTATAATTTGTTACAACTGTAGGGTCTCCTCCTTTGGGGAGTGGTGTGACCATACCATTTTTCCAATCTGGGGGTATTTCTGAGGTGGCAATAATTTTTCTCATAATGCTCATTAATTGCTGTGGACAGGTTTTAAAGGCCAACTTTAAAATTTTTGTCTGTATATATTGAATACCTGAGGTTTAGAAATATTAATGTCATTCACATATTTCATTAAGTCCATCATTGATATTTCCATATCTTCGAGTTTCGTATCACTTGTAGGGCCATTATAAAACCAGGGGGCATTCATAGTTGTTGCTAATTTATTTCCAATATTACCAAAGAAATCATTTATATAATTTGGAGTATTTTCATAGGCCACCTCATCATCCCCATCCTTTAATGTAACATTTTGCTGTTTTTTAGTATTTCCTATAATTTGTTGTATTACAGCCCAAAACTTCTTGCTATTATCTCTGTTGGCTTCGCATTCACCTTTTGCGTGTTCTTGCTTAGCCTGGGATATCTCCTTATTTACATCATTTCTTGCCCTTTTACATCTTTCCCAGTTTTCTTCAGACGTAGTTCTTTTGGCAACCTTCCTCAACCTATCTTTCTCCACAATACGTTCCAACATATCATGTGTTATCCACTCATATCTTTTCTTCCTGATTTTCATATTTGTGATTGGACAGTGTGTATCTAAAAAAATCCCTTATATGATCTATAAAATGATTCCAACATAATATTGGGTCTTGTGATTGTTCTATCACAGACCAGTCAGTATTCTGTAGATATTCAATAAATATGTTTTCATTATAACGTCTATATGTTCTTCCTCTAAAAGATACAATTTGTCTCTTTACATACACCTTCTTTCTGATAATATATAGCAGCTCGTGATCGGAAATATTTTCATCAGATACCCCTGCTACCATAATGCTATCTGAATTTGTAAAAATTAGATCTAAACACGTCGGGGCACCCTCTAGGGGATATCTTGTTGGTTCAGTAATCCAATTTTTTGTCCCTAGACTTTGCATAGTTACCAACAATAACCTTTTACTATCATCATTTACAAGGGTGTTGATATTCATATCCCCCATGATATAAACCTCCAGCCGCCTTGTCGACATGATATGTTCAATTACATTACCTAATATCCTACAGAATTCTTCTACTACACCATCTGGTGGTCGATATACATTTATTAAAGCAAAGTTTCTGATAAATTGATTTTGGATAATCACCACCTGGCATTCTATATCATTAGAGCTCTCGTTCAGATCTTTGAACATATATTCTGAAAATTTAATTCCCTCTTTTAAGTATACACATAAACCCCCTCCCCTATTGTTCTTTCCATTGGCTATTTGTTCTGGGGGAGCTCCCCAGGTTCTATCATGACGCACACAATTATAATTTATTATATGCATGTCCTGATCAGTAGCAACTAACCATGTTTCTGATAGTGTTAATATATCATAGTATGAATTTGTGAACATAAGAGGTATGGTATGTCTTTTTTTACTGTTTTACTACGACAATTGATATGGCCAAACTGGAAACCTTTGCTGCGGTCTACAATCTCTATATCATCCAGTGTCAAATTGAGTGATGATAATCTGTTTCATTATTAACCTGGGTCTCAGCACATCTGCAACCTGACTTATACAAACAGTTGCCAAGTATCGGCATTCCTCGCCACCTAGCATCCATCCATACATTTCACATGATTATGTTCTTGGTCTAGTGTATAGATTTCTGCAGTGCGATGAGCCATGTATATGATGTTTGTGTATAGTATTAGCATTTTGATAAGTGTCAGCATCATATGGTGCTTATGATGAGATAGGCTAGTCAGGAGAAAATTGGCTCATGGGAAAAATCAGGGAAAAGACAATATTTCCAATACAAAGGATAAATTCATATCTATATATGACTATGCATGTATGCATGTCGATGTATATGTATATAGGCATTTAAATAACGAGCCTATAGTTTTAACAAGTAGTTTCTCATGTCAATATGCTTTGTTTTCAGCCATTAAATAACATACCTACTTCCATTGCTATGGCATGAGTCAAATACGTATATATGTCTATAAGGGCTTTGTAGAAAACAATTTCATATATTATGTATTTCTGTATTGCTCATATAATGTGCCTACTTGCTTTGTGATGATATGAGTCAATAGTATTTCAACACAAACAATCAAAATAATATTTTTGACAATTAGAACAGATAAAAGTGCAATAATGTTAGTAAAAACAAGGTATTAATTTCAAGTAATGGTATTGCTTACCAACATGGAAAATTAAAAAAAAAAAGGTAATCACATACTCACTAAGTCTAAGTGTGAATACCATTATACCGTAAACCCTCACATGAAGTTGTGTCCTACAACTTTGGAATGATTATATATAATATAATATCTTCCTGAGCTACAATACACTTCGAATTGGTATATAACCATTGGCACAAAAGTGTCCATTCGATTATTCCTGTATGTGTCCTTTAAGAACCCTTGGTAGGAGAGATGGTCTTCTATGCTGGTACTGTGTTGTTTCAATATGGGTTATAATCACATGTGCCCATTTCTTGCACAACTCGGTGGTTGGATGTAGGCCATATTTATCTAGCTGATGGTATAGATCTTTTCTCTTTGAGTGGTGACAGCTGTGGAGGGGGCGCGACACCCATGGAGTCAGCAGCTTATCCTGCTTATTAATCTTGTGGATCTGGTGGTTGATCTGCTAAACTGCTGCATCCATTATCATCTGTGTCTGATCAGAGCCATTTATGCAGGCAAGCTTTGTATTTGCACCAGTAAGAGTACATAGGTAGATTATGGTAGCCTTATGTTTCACTCTTAGCTGTGTTAGCTGATTACTAAATCTTGTCGACATATAGTCAACCAGATTTGGAACACTATCCCAGTAGAACATGCTCTTTGTCTTGCCTCTTAACTTGTCAGTCATGTCATTAATTCCTGCCATGATGTATATGGTGTGATGGGGATAATTATTGGCATATCTATCTGCAGCTTTGTACACTTGGGCTATTGTGGCGCCTCTTATAGTCTTTACGGTAATAAGCATACCCGGTTTGGCTAGTTCCATAATCGCTGTAATGAGGTGTTTGCCACGTGAATCACAAAACACTACAACTTCACTGGGGTCTGTAGTATTATTCACTGTAATACATAGGCTTAAATCCATTTTTACTTCGTGTTCTCTGTAGGGCATCAAATGACGACCCTTCACAGGACTGCCATTCCCCTTTCTGTCTTCCATTGATCCCTTAGTTTAACCAAGATCTTACCAAGAAGGTTCTTTCCTGGGTGCTTATCTTTGTTGAACTCATGTAGTTTACCCATTGGTACACCAGTGCCCCAGGTAGTGTGCGAGGTTGTTTCCCATAGTGGGCCATTTGTATTAAGTAGGTAATCCATGAGTTGATTGTCTTGTGTATATTTAGCCACCTGAGCCTTTTCCATGCGGTCCTCTCTGACCCCTTTCCACTGGTCCATGGTAGACAGCTGTTTTGAGTCCCTTAGTACCTGGTATGGGTCAGTGGTCTGGGCTAGTTTTTCAGCCAGCCTTGTGTTATTAACATAGAGTGCATGGGACGTTTGAAAGTATGATTCTGCACTACTATACTCATAGTATTGATCTACCATTTCGCATTGAAACATATTGGATAAGAATGCATGTCGGGCAGCAAATGCCCTGCCTCCTTGCACTTTTCTAACAGATGCACTTTCAAAAGTTAGATTATACTGGTCAGGGATTGAATGTATGTCATTATACCTGTATCGCTTTCCTTCTAACACTATAGTGAGGCCACTCTGCTTACATGTTAGGCCGTCCGCCTTAGCTTTGGAAGTTAGTAGTCTCATATCTCTCTGTCTTGACTGGTCAGCAGGACATAGATCATCATTGTCAAATGTATTGTCCCATTTGTTGTTTTTGTTTCTCAACTTTGAAATGTTCAGGTATATGTTGGCCTTTTGTTCCTGTTTGCCTAGCGTCACCATTATCGAGCGATCTCTATTTGGTATTTGCTTACCAATCCTATAGATAGCATTTATATCTGTGGATCTAAAATTTGCACCAAGCATATCATTTAGAACCATCTTGAGATTTTCATCATTATCTTCTATTATCCCATCGATGATAATGTTGTTTTTCCTGGCCTCTCTTTCAATAAAGTCCAGCTTTTCTTCTAATGCATCTACTTTAAATTGATATTTTTTGACCTTGAGACTTACTTTGTGTGCTGTTGCATCTTTCTGCTCTTGTAATTTTGAGTGTGCGTCAAAGTCATTGCTCAATTTGGTGATTTTAGATCCAAGCTCGGTGTCCATCTTGGTTCTTATAACTCCCAGTTCCCCTTCAATACTCTGCTTGTTGGCAGCTGCTTCCTCTCTGGTGTCTTTTATGTCCTTTTTGAGATCCTTTTTAAGATCATCAATTCGATCGAGGATATTCTAGAAGGGGTCCTTCTCTTCAGATGTGCCGGCGGCCTTTGCGTTGTCTGGTGGGGCCATTGTTGTTGTTTTCCCTCTGCGCTGTCGTTGTGGTAAGCCCTGCTCGAGTTCCAGCGGTGTATGAGTAGTAGATCTGGTTTTAGGCTTAATAGTTGTCATCAGTCTATCCCTGATTCCTTCATGTAGCAGTAGTCAATTTATATCAAGTTGGTAACTCGTATTTATCCTGTTATGTGATAAAATTCCCGGAGCGCTTCTCTGGTGCCTACTAGCTAGCTTCCATATTACCACTATTATACTATTCTTGTAATCGCTACTTCTGGTCATGTGATTCATTCACTGTGGCCTATTTCCATGGCAAACTAAGATGTATACCCGAGGCAAACTCTAACTCCTTTATAAACCCGGTCAACTGTGGTTTATTTCGTGGCATCAATGCTGTTCCCTAGTGATGTGTCATTGGAAGTGACATGACATTGCTAAGTGATGTGATGATGGACCACAAATGAGGGGTAACATTGATCCAACATGATTATCTAGGAGGGTCTCAATTCAAACATTCAGGCTTAGATATTTCAACTAAACAAAGTTATTTTGATAAGATATTTGGAAAGGAATACAATGATATTACTGGGTATTAGTAGTATTGATCTAATCTATTTCCATTTCATTAGATCAACAAAGTTATATATGCTATTTCATATGTGATTACTGTGTTTTGGAGAAAACAATGGCAGATTTTCAAGAACTGTTCTGCTTATTGTTGCTATGCAATGAGAGTACTGTTTTAAAATGTTGTTTTCTTTTATTCAAAATTCAATCCAATGATTTACTTGCTGTAGAGAGGCTTTGTTGTATATAGGCCCCTCTAAATATCAATAAACTTAAAATCCTGGAGCAAAATCCAGTCAACTTTAAAGGAACTATATATAGTCTCTTTCTAGTAGGCATCAACGGCTGTTTTAATTAGATGGGTCAGGAGCAGGTAGCAGCAAAGAAGCAATGCCGATTTTAGTATAGTGTAATAACATGAAATACATACAGAACTAAACTCCCAGGTGTACATTGTCATGTAGTTCTATATATTAATTTACTGAAATACAAGAGCAGTGCTTATTGATTTCAAACTATTTTATTTGCTCAAAATATGCCTCAGTGAGATGTCTTAACGAGATCTATTAGTTTTCTGTGGCATTTCACCAGCGTCTACATTGGACAACATTTTTCTATGCCATACCATAGGTTATCATACCAGGTTAAGCAAATCACAGAGAGCCTTATGGGAACTCCAACTGGCCTTTGGAATGAATACCATAAAGAATAGTAGCATTATGTGTATATCTATAAGTTACATTAAAAACTCCAACCTTCTCCTTGATTTCATACATTCTTGCCTTGATTATCAGTATCTTGCAGACTGCAATTTCATGAATAAAAATGATTCTGTAATTTGGGAAAATGGTGTTCATACACAACAGGCATTTATTGAAGGTCGACCTTTAGTGGCTCTGGGTTATTTCAACACTCCTAATGAAGAAATATTTGGAGGAACCTATGTGAGATAATCTATGAAAATCACAAACAGTTTATCAATAGTACTGGGGTTATAATATCACTATTAGTATCATACAAAACAATATATTGCTATCTATTATGATATCATTTGCAATTTTTTACATCTTGAAAAATTAGAATAATTATGATGCAATCTTGAAAAATTAGAATAATTATGATGCAAGAGGTTCCAATGATGGACATAGGTGGCATAACAGAGCTACTAATAGATTTTCCATAGGATAATAACATCGAATAACAATAGCAGGTTGACAGACCTCTCAGAAAGAATCTAGCCATGTATACATACTTATTGTTCATGCATTTCTACTTACCAGAAAGCTTTACAAGCCACACATGTATTTACAGCATGATTATGAGGATAGTTATGTTCAATAAAAATGTGCCCTGACTACATCTTTGATACAAAGGTGGGGCACATTCATACCAAATGACAAAATGTGATGTGATATCATGATATGATATTCTACATCACAAATTAAAAAAGGTAATGCACTCATCTTACAACTAAAATATCTATAGACACTTACAATGAAAAATTAGTTATAAACACCATTTAAAAGATCTATACATTTAATTTATGAACTTCCAGTGACTATCTAACTTCTAGTTTTGTTGTATCAGATCATTCCGGTCTTGTTATAAAGGTTTTAACTTGAATTGGATACATAGCCTGTGTCAGACACTTGAATGCAAAGTTAATGGGGTGGCTCGTATTTAATAAGATTCAGTATATTGAGTTTTGTGTAGAAACACATCTATGTTCTATCCCTGCCTCCTCCATCCAGGAGGTATGGGAAATGTCCACCCCTTTTTTCACTCAAATAGCATTCAACTTTTCTATGGCCCTTCCTTAAAAGGGGTCAATTGTTTTCATCCCTCCCAACTCCCCTCCCCTACTTAATGTTGATATTAAATAACCCCTTTCTGATTAGGATGCCAAATTCAAATTCTATATTTGGATTTCAACTTTGGATTGAAGTGTCTTTGTAAGGATATTGTTATTGCAATATACCAGATAGTGTATATAAGTGTTATTATAAAGAACTAGTGGCTTTGCAGCCTGTTTTGTTGGCAAATTGCGGCCTGTAATAGTGGCAAATTGCAGCCTGTAATGTAGGCAAATTGAAGTGTTTCCTAGTAACATGACGTTGCTTAGTGACGTGATGTTGCTTCAAAAAAGAAGATTACAACAGTACTCTCCAAGTACTCATTTCGGGATTTAGTGTTTAATTATTTTGATTATTCCAAGGAATATTGAGATGATATCTAGGAAGAATTATATTTCCGCCATACTCTTCCCATACATGTCTTATAACAGCAATATTCCTCTACAGATATGCTATTTCAATAGTATTTTTTTTTGCAGAAAACAATGGCGGATATTCAAAAAATATTCATGTCTGTTGTCATGCAAAGCTGATGAGATTATTCATTCAAAATTTCGTTTGCATTTATTGACCATTCTTGGCTTTAATTTAGTTGCTTGCACGAAGTTGTATAACAAATGGACTCCTCATAATATTAAAAGTATTGAAACTTTGGAGAAAAATCGAGTTAATTTAAAAAAAAGCACATACTTTGGTGTAGCCTCTTTTGGGTTATCTGTTCCTGGCAAGTACTCAAGCTTATTTAAATGTAATGGAAACCAGTGACGAACTAACACCTTTTTATATATAGGGTAACAAAAAGATGTGCTACATGCAGAAATTCACATGTCCAATATATGCCCGAGCTCCACTAGTGGCACAGCCTTGGCAGCATTACCTTTGGCACACATTTTCCATCATTCTGGCTGTTATTGTTCAAATCATCCAGAACACGGGAGTATCAGTTCTTCTAGCCTCAACAGACAGAACAAAGGAAAATGTGTGTGCAGCGACTGCTGCTGTGGCTGTGCTGCTGGTGGAGCCCTGGCGTATCAGCCCTTCTCAAGTTGAATTGACCTAATATTATATACCAATTACTCCACAGTTGAATGCCTACCAGCGTGATTTTTTGTTGAGTGCCTCCTGCGCCTGTTTTGGCGCTGGCCTGCAGTACCCCTGGCCATCATCCGATTCTCCATCTCAATACTCTGCAGCAAGATCTGTAGACTCCTGAGTATGGTATAGTCCCTTATTTCCCTTGTGGCCTCACTGTCCATTTGCCTCAGCTCCGGAGGCATGGTTTCCCTGCTGTGCTGGGTCTGGGTGGTTTCCCCAAGGTCTGCTGTCAGTCTCTTCATGGCACACAGAATCCAGTAGATGCCCAGTTCATCCACCATGACCAGGTGATCTAGATGTTGTGTTTGGAGGTGCTGTTGGTCTGCTACTACCTGCTCCATAAAGATGGCCAGGAAGGACAGGTCGTTGTAGCCCTTCTTCAGTGTGGCCAGTCTCTGAAATATATAAAAGTAACTGGATGGTAATTCACAAGGTCAAGGAGAGTGAGAATTCATGAAATTGCATTTCCAACCATGATTGGGCTAGACATACATGCCTTAGAATATTCCCCTCAAACTCTTTCCTCAGACAAGACACTGTAATTCATAAGATACCTTCATTGAGGATACCTCGTTGATACTGCTCAAATCACGGCACTCAAAAGTAAAACTTATCCAAGTTCACTTGTCTACCATCAAGAGGGAAATATGCATAAAGCCAAAGCCAAATGGTGTGGTCTGCCCAGACAGAATATACCATACAGGCGATCCCCCAACAAGTGTGATATATTATCGATTTTAAGGGAGTTACGTAGGGTAAAAATCGGTCAAAACCTGGCAAATGATTAGCAAAAATGCATGTCCGGTAAAGGACAATAAACTCACAAAGATGAATGATTTGTAGATGAAGATTTAAAACATAGGTGACCCGAAGACTACTGGTATTTGAAAAAGAAATGCATAGATCAATTAATCATAAAAAAAACCCCAGAAAATAGAAAAAAGCAACAATAGTAATTTCAATACCCTCATCACTCCAGTGATGTTTTACAAACTCCTCTGCCGCAAGGGGTTCAACAAATTTCAGGTATGTTATTAGTCACTGACAATATTTTCATGGTGAATATGGAGGTTTTTCATATTAGCATAGAGGAATTATTTCATGAATGGAACTCAATGAAAACATTTTTGTCAAAAGGACCCTTTGAAAATGTTTTCATATGAGACTAAACAATGAAATATTCTCTAGGTGGATGAATGCTTTACATCAGGGAGGAGCTGCTGAAAATATTTTCATGGTGGAGGGAAGATTTTCATATGAGCACTTGCTGAAAATACATTCATGAGCAGAACTCTATGAACAATTTCATCGAAAGGGCCCCTTGAAAATATTTTCATACGAGACCACACAATGAAATATTCTCTAGGTAGATGAAAGTTATTCACATGGCAGACTTCCAGAATGAACAGGGGGAGAATAGAAGGGAGGGAAGAGGGAGGGAAGAGAGAGGGAAGAGTAAGGGAAGAGGGAAGGGAAGAGGGAGGGAAGAGGGAGGGAGAGGAGGAGAGGAGGAGAGGAGGAGCAGAGGAAGAAGGAGACATGGGAAAGAAGGAGAAGAGAAGGAGGGAGAAGAGGGATGAGAGGAAGTAAAGAAGAAGGAGTAGAGGGAAAGGAGGGAAGGAAGAGAAGAGGTAGAAAGGAGAGAGGAGAAAGGGAGAGAGGACTGGAGAGGGAAGAGGAGAGAAGAAATGGTATTTTCTATGGGTAACAATCAATGAAAACTTTCACTCAGTTGTGTTTTGTAGAAAACTGGGCATGGTGCAGATGAGGTCATGCTGATCATGGGCCCAGGCCCATAGAAGAAAAAGCTTTAACAAATTTCTTCAAGTACTTACATCTGATTGTGAAGATGAAGTGAAGTTTTGCTGAAGAGAGCCAAACAGCTGAGTTTCCATCTGAAAATGTTAAGAAAGTACACATTGATGATTCTGTTGATTCTAGATTTAAAGATAAGACCATAAGTGATGAAATTCCTTGAACTGATTGGGAGAACAGTATATCTAATATGTCACCAAGATAATTGGCAATAAAGACATCTTTATCTACTCCTGTAATAAACTTTGATCATAGTTCCTTGAAATGTGTCTCAGTCTAGACATCAAATCATGTCATTAAGTGTTATTTATATAATATAATATCATCAATAAGCCTGTCTCTGTAGTATCTTTGACATAATTAGCTTCAAATTACTGTGAATCCACAGATCAGATGGGCTGTTCACAGTTATTCTTTCTTGAAATGATTAACCAAATTAAAGCAAGCGATTGGGGTTTCAGATAGTGCATAGGATATTAGGGTACATCCATATCTTATATACATTGCAAATCATTCTCCCAATTGTAGTGATTGGACTAGGGAAGGATTAAAACCTACCTGGTTGGCAAGTTCCCTCAGTGATGTCTGATCCTGTCCAAACTTTGTCTCCTGGAATTATGAATGTTAACATCTGTTACAAATCATGAAAAGATTCAGGAGGCCATTCCTTCAATATTATGACTGCACTCTCAATGTCATACCAAAAATTCCCATAGTAACAGCATTGAGATTTCAAGTCATAAGGTTGTGTCCGAGTGTCTAGCTACATTTATAGCAGTGGACTGTATAAGTAAGTGCCAGGTGTTTGAATATAGGCTGGTTTTGAATGAATGCTGGGGAAATGGTGGTATTGAAATCTATCATTAAGCATTGAAAAGTGCATCATGATCATAAATAGGCACCATTTGAGGAATAGAATGGTTTTTAAATCTATAAATACTGGAAAGTGAAAAGCATCTTATTAAGTTGGAGGTGCAGCTTATATGCTTGACTAAACATTATGTAGAAAAACTTATGTATACTCAAGGTTAGTTCCCAAGTGCGTCTTTAAAAATCAGCAAAAATAGAGGTTGCACCTTGTAGGTGAGGATATTGTAGTATAAAACAGTACTAAGTGCTCAAACTTCAGCCCAAGGGGGTGTATCAAAGGTATGACAATACAATTAAAAGTCAGTGTTACTTACATATTTGTTGATAAGTGGTTGGATGTACTGATGCCGTGTATCAGCAGCCTGTTGTGAGATGGCATGGTGCTGCTGATTTAGTGGTGTGAGGCCTCGAGGTGCAGTGAAGGGGATATCAGCCTTACTTGCCACAGTACCAGAACAGGGGGTCTTCCACCTTGGGGCATCTATAGGATTGGTGTGGCAAGGTGGGCCTTGGAGAACCAGCAATAGTGTCATCATTGCCAACTGCCATGAAAACCAAACCCCTAGAAAAGAGGATACATCATATTGTAATACCTTGTATATAAGGTGTAGCTTGTACATGAGGATGGACCCCTGGTGCAAATATGGACTGCAGGTATTATACAATCATTAAATCTGAACAGTCTCACCAGCTCTTCATAGGTGCAGCATGCTGACCAATAGGCATGGTGTACTCCTGCATCAGAGGCTCCTAATTGCTGTCATTTCTGATTGTGACAGACTGCCTAATACGTAATGTGTATAATGGGATTTTGTGGTGTAAAATGTACTAATACATAAGTAGTTTGAACTCTGATTTCAATGAAATGAGGGGCTAATTAAAATCACTCCTTCTACCCATAAAGATGAAGACCATGTGCAAAGGTAATAACAGGTAATGAAGTATGTATACACTGCATAGAACGGGGTTTATAAGTGGCACCTGCATATGACAGCACCCTGACTGTGAGAGAATGCCAAGAGCCGCACCAGGGGTTTCACTGAGTAGAAATTGAGACTGTGTAAAATACGGAGTGACCATAGTAAATTAGTCTGTAGTTTCAATTCCATAACATGTCAATGTATTTCCTCATAGTATGTCACCTTATGTCATGTATCTAATGACACTCATTTCCCCTAATTGTCAATTACAGCAACTATTTAAGAGCTTAAGAGGTGCACAATGGTAGTCAGTCTTTTTGGAATGGGTAATAGAACATGCAAATCTATGGCAGTGCGCACACTTTTAATTGGGGTAAGCCCCCTTTGGCATATTTTGAGCTATCAAATGTGTCAAGATTTGCAGAAACCCTTTTGCTTAATGAGAGCCATAACATCACTCTATAGATCCCTACTGGGTGATTGATGGCTGTCCCAAGACAAAAATATATAGAGGCTATATGTTGATTCATAACTTTAAAAGAAAATTCTTCTACCAAAATAATCAGATTGACATGGTAGTTCCATGCTGAGAGCAATGCTTTCATTCAAACAAAAATATTTGTTTTAAATCAGTTTCCATGGTAAAGGTTAATACAACATCAAAATGATCAAGAGTTTTTTGTTGTTTTTTCTCCCAATAAAAATGATTGTTTCAAAACAAGATTATACCTATCAACTCTTTGTCTTATGAATCACTCTACAGAGCCCTTAAATGGTTGCCATTCCTTATCATAGACTACATGAGTAAAACCCTGTGCATCAGGTGCACTTCAACTTAAGGGAGACTCTATAAACTGCAGCAGGCCTCTAACTGCCTCTGAAATTGTCAGCTACTTCTCATAAATCATATTGTGTTTACATAATCTACCTGAATAACCATCATCTGTTATGTCTGCAAGGTTTTGCATTGTCCTTTTCAAAATCTTCTCTGAGGCATAATTCCTCTTTCCATGAGTCATGTCAATAAAGGAATAAATGAAATGTATAGAGGAAAAAGAAGAAATGAGCTCATTTGTTTGAACATAATCATGTAATAAATTTCCTTTCCTGGTTATTCGACTTAGTATCAGAGGTGGGCTCTTTTCATAACCTATCTTTATCATTGGCCTTCCTAGAACGGTTTAAATATAACCAGGCACTTGACAAACCATTAGTCTGACCTCTTTACCATTTTAATAGATTCCTTTTCATGTCAATATGTAGACATTCATGACGTATATCTTTTCAACTAAAATAGCTGCATCCTTTATTCCCATACATGCTATTTCTTAATCAATCATTTGTGAGTACATTTCAATTAGCCTAATACAGATGTAGGGGCCGGCATCGTTGTATATATATTAGTGCGGTTCATCGGAGAGACATGTTCGTGTGGTGCTCGTTCCTTCTATGCCAACTAGGTGTCGCTTTGCGATACCCGGCTGGTACAAGAGGGGGCAGCACCATGCCTCGCGTCCAGCTTCTACTAAGAAGCTGGACGAGCCACAGAAGAGGACTGGATGTGGTCCAGTCAAGACGTTCAGTTATAGACTGTAACCAAAATTGAATAAAGTCCTACCCGAGGGGTAGGGGTATCCGGGGCTTTGCCCAACCCGAATCACTCGTGTTGTGTTGGTGTCTTTAGTGATAAGCGAGCCAACGAGCCACCCAACATATAAGTCGATACGAACCATTACACTGGTGCCGTGACCAGTTGGTTCGGGGGTGGAGTGCGGCCACATTGGTCGAAAGCCTCGGTAAACCCGATGCGGGTCCCTCCAGCCCTGGGCTAGAGGGATTCGAAGAGGATGGCTTCACATCCAAACATTTGTTGTTAGACTGGCAACCGGGTCAACAACATGTGTTCAACCCGGAGGGTGTACAGACTGTTTTCTCTACACCCGGTCTAACAGACGGTGCCACCAGAAATGGAGACGGCATTGTTAAGTTGTATCCGGGCACACCTCAACAGTTTGCCTCGGATACAGGATTGTTCAGGGGGGTACTAAGACCCCCTACATTGAACTTGAGCGATTGGTCTCAAGTATTGACTAATAGATGCCAGCTGGGACCCATGGTCCCTGCGAGCTCGGCTAGTAATTTGGACACACCAGAAGCCCAAGGCCCTATGCAGCGTACCGCGACCCCTAAGGACGCTGTAATGGATGGGGCAACTGGGGTGGCCCCATTAATGACGTCGTCTGATCACGAAAGCGATGATGGTAAGGCTGTAGAGGATCCAAAGGTCCCCACAGCAACTTTGAAGACTAGACCCCAGGAGGCCCTGCCGATATACTCGGACAGGCACTCCCTAGGCCGATCTTTAGATGAAGGCTTGTCTGACTCCATGTTTAATCCTGGAGGCAGCCGCAAGTCGAGATACGGACGTCGTATGGGCCCCGGGTATAAGACTACCTCGGCCTATCTGAAAGCCAAAGAACAGGTAGAGCTACAGGCTAATAGGCAGCATGAACAGTTCATGGCAGCCCAAGCGAAGATAGAGGAAGAGACAAAAACTCGGATCGGTAAGCTCCGTTCCGTTGAACAGGAGGCGATTCTAAAGGAATCCGACCTCAAATATTGTCTATCTTCTGTAGCCCACCGACTGGAGCGAAAGGAGAAAGACGAAAAGGAAAAGGATAAAAAGTTGGCTGAGCTAAAGCTCGAGGAAGCCAATAGACTCAGAGCAATCGAGAAGGCTAGAGCCGAAGAAGTTGCTAAGGCCCGGGACGTAAGCAGATTACAATCCGAGTTGCATGCCATGGAGGAAAAGTTGAAGAAACTTCAGCTCTGTAAAGCAGAGACAGAAGCCAAGTTAATCTCGAGACAAGCCGAGATCCGGAGGGAGACCAGTGAATATCAGCGGTCCCAAAAGGAAAAAGGTGAAAAGTATCGTCTATTAAAGGATACTTTTAAGCGGGAGGCAATAGCCGCCCAAGAAGAGCGTAACCGAGCTGTCGCAGACAATGAGAAGATTCAATCCGAGATCTTGTCAGAAAATGCACAGCTAAGGGAGGAGCAGCGAAACCTTACTACGGATGTAGCTACCCTCACAATAAATAAGTCTGCTATGGAGAGTTATTTACAGGAACAGGAGCAGATGAATGCCCCTCCGGCAAGTAAGGATTTAAACCCGAACTCGACGTTTGTTAAACAAGGAGTACATACCACCTTCTCCCCCCGGATGCTTAGGTGTTGAACAGTTCGCAGTACAATCCCTTTGTCAATGACAATGCAACGCGGAATGTAGATCAAGGGGGGGTTTACATCAGAACCCAAGATAAGCACGGCCGAACTAGTAGAGTCCGGATAAGTGAAGTCCCGGTGGTCCACAACTTAGACCCGGACTACGTACCTAGGGATGCCTCTGACACTAGCGCGGAAACTAGTGGTTTCCACATACACGTGGATCAGACAGAAGATGTCGGATTGGGAGCTGGTAACACCAGCAACCAACAAACTACACCTAACGGTGGTAATCAGCCAAACTATGCGGCCCAGCCGTCCGATGGGGGTCACCAGGGCGGCACTAACCACACTGGTGCTCAGGGTGGGGACGGTACCTCGGGTACCGGCCCCAACCAAGGGGGTGGCGGCTATACAAACTACAGTGGTACACAGTGGACGTATAACCAACCACCACCACCACCAAACAATACAAGCTTTGGTGGAATGGGAGGCAATCGAACCTTGAATGAAACCAAGGCGATTGAATGGAGTAAACAACAATGCACTAGATTGATGTATGCTCACAATACAGCCCGAAGGGTAGCCGTGATTCCTAAGGAATACGACGGTACTCGGCCATGGAAAGAATGGTTTGAAGATTTCATCGATGTGATGAACTGCAATGGTTGGACCCCATACGAGGCCAAGCCGCATCTAGTAAGATGCTTGAAAGGCGGGCCGGGCCGCATGGCAGTAGAGCAATGGCGGACCTGGTATGGTCTCGTAGGAAGTTTTGAGCAGTTAGTTGAATCTGCTAGCGGACTGTTGTGTAACATGGTCAAGGAGGATCCGATGGTCCGCTTTAAGAAACGTACACAGAAGCCAAACGAAGCTTTCAGAGCATACGGTATGGAACTGCATGCCCTGTTGAGTAAGGCCAGACCCGGCACAGAAAACCAGGACTGGTGTATGGATGATTTAATCACACAATTCGTCAAGAGTCTGAGAGAGCAAATTGCTGCGAGAGATGCCTGGAAGGAAGGCATAACATTGCACGGCATATTTAATGGTATAGATATGGCCGTGAAGAAGCGAACCACGCTAGCGGGAGACATCCCGAATACCACGGGCTCGGCTCCACTAGCATTAGTAGTTCAGCGATCCGAGGTAGATAATACCCCGGATGATTTTGAACTGATTGATATCGAGCAGGAGGACGTCACCTTTTGCTTGATGCAGCTTAGGAAAAATACTTCAGGTAGGAAGTACATTCCGAGGAAGGGGTTTAGTAAATCGAGGGATTCTAAACCGCCAACCGAGGTCAGGAGTGACCCGAAAGTTGGTGGGAAGGCAACTAAGCCCTCTGACAATGCTGATAAAGCGAAGGGTCAGCCCCCGGACATGACCAAACTTATGGAGGATATGTGTAAGAAAATTACAGATGCCCTCCAAGCCAGCCGGCAGAGACCCAGAGTGGATCGTCGGACGGTTAAGTGTTTCAGGTGTCAACGCATGGGACACTATTCGTCTGAATGTACCGCTCCTAAGCCGGTAATGGCTGCCTTCTATGAAGCCGAAGATAACGGCAAAGGAGAACAGAACGCTACGGATTTCACTGATGTGGGAAACTAGTGGGGGTTGTATCCACGGCATTGGGTATGACCCCAGGATGGAACGAATGCCAAAATGCTACCGGGGGTAATCCGGTGGAAGACTTCGAATCAAATTCACCTGGAGGCCGGGTGGCTGTGGGTGCGCACCCCTGCACTACGGCCGGGGCCAGGGACCCTAGTGCTTATGTGTACGGTGGCGAACATATGGAGGCGAGTGGCCACACTGGGGGAGAGGAAGGATGGATCAAGGAGTTGATTCGAGTGTGTGGGACACGCCTTCCCCCAAGTCATCCGTGTCTGGAGTTTTTGAGAGGACTCGGATTGAATCTTGGTGATTCAGGAGACTTTCACCAGTTTACCAGCAACCCCTCTCCTTTAGGGGGGAGAGGGTGGTATGTACCCATATCTGTGGAAGGAGAATTCTTGGTGGATACTGGAGCCAGCCACTCCTGTGTGTCCAAAAGATTCTTCGACTCGGTGGCCAGCAGTCATGAGAACCTCAAAACGGGGGTAAATGCTTGCACGGCCGACGGAAGCAGTATGCGTACTTTTGGTAGGACGTTTATGCCTATCCGCATAGGAGGCAAAGAATTCGTTCTTTTGCCTACTATTGCAGAGGTTAGTGATGACGGAATCCTCGGATTGGATTTTGCAAGCTTATATGGGGCCGTCTTGGATCCCAGGGTTTGTATGATGAGTATACTGAACCCGTATGGCTTGCATGTCCAGTGTGTATTGAGACAAGTGTCTTCGATTGCATCAGTGATACATACGGTGAAGATCCCACTGGGTACCACTTGTAATGTCCTTTGTGGCGGATCAATGGCCCAAAGGAATGAAACTGGAGTCTTTGAACCTGACACAGTATATTTATCAAGTATCGGGTTGGACTCAGTGGACACATTGGTGGCTAATGCAGCATGGTCTGTATTACCCATAACTAACCGAAGTGGTTCAATGGTTTACTTGAAACGAGGCGACAGTGTGGGAGAGATGAGTTCGGTAGAACACGTCGCCGAGGCCAGGTTCAATAAACCACTAAACCCTGTTGGTAAGCATCCTTTGGATGAAGAATTTCAGAAGCTGATTGAACAATCAGATTTACAGGATACAGAGGATAAGGAATGTCTAGCGAAACTCCTACGGAGGTACGAGAGTGCTTTCGGTAGGGAAGGAGAACCGGTAGGCAGATCCAAGAAGGTGTTGCACACTATAGATGTAGGCGACAAGAAACCTTTTAAAATCTGTATCGCAGACTTCCTCTTAAGAAGAAGTTAATTTGTGAACAGGAAATACAAAAGCAGTTGGACCTAGGGGTCATCTTGCCGAGCTCGAGTCCCTGGTCCAGCCCTGTTTGTATGACCACTAAGAAAGACAGTACAATCCGTTTTTGTGTAGATTACAGAAAATTGAACGGTATAACAAAGAAGAACTCGTATCCTCTGCCTAGGATAGACGAGACTTTAGATAGCTTGGGTGGGAACCAATGGTTCTGTACCTTGGATCTGCAATCCGGGTATTGGCAGATACCGATGCACCCCAATGACAAAGAGAAAACTGCGTTCTCTAGTCATATGGGGTTATTTGAGTATAATGTCTTGCCCTTCAGATTGTGTAACGCCCCTGCTACATTCGAGGCCATGATGGAATCCTTGTTGAGTGACCTTTTGTGGAAGAAATGCTTGGTCTACTTGGACGACGTTGTCGTGTTCGGCAAGTCGTTTAAGGAATGCCATGCAAATCTGCAATTGGTACTCGACCGGATACTATCCAACGGTCTAAAACTTAAACCCAAGAAATGTAATCTGTTTAAGAAAACAATTACATATCTGGGAAGCATCATCACCCCTAATGGAGTGAGTGTGGATCCGGAGAAATTAGAAGCTGTAGAGAACTGGGAACGACCCACGAGTGCTAAGAAGGTGAGATCATTTTTAGGATTTTGTTCCTACTACCGTGATTTCATACCGAATTACTCTCGTGTCAGTTTTCCAATGCAGTGCTTAGCTCACTGGACCCTGGGTAGGGCACGGGACCCATTCCCATGGACCAGCGAGCAAGAAGAATCTTTTAATAAAATAAAGGATTTGTTTAGAAATACACCCGTATTGAAATATCCCACTCCCGAGGGACATTTCATATTAGACACAGATGCGAGCAATGATGCAATCGGGGCGGCTCTAACTCAGGTCCAGGATGGAGTCGAGGTCCCAATAGCATTCGCTAGCAACACGTTAAGCAAGACCCAGCGTAATTATTATACCACTAAACGAGAACTCCTCGTGGTAGTGGTGTATATGAAGAAGTTTAAGCATTTCCTTTGGGGAACTGACTTTACTTTACGAACCGACCATTCATCTCTAAGGTGGCTCCTTAACTTTAAGGACGCCGAGGGGATGATTGGACGATGGTTAGCTCATCTATCCGAGTTCGGATTGGAGCACAAACAAATAGAGCACCGGCCCGGTGCTAAACATATCAATGCGGATGCCTTGTTGAGGCGACCCGTCCGAAAGTGCCAGAATGCCACTTGTGAAGACTGCGGGGCCCACAATGCTGTGGTAGCTGGGTTGGTATTTAATTATACCACCCCCCGCATCCTCTGGGAGGAGGCTGTATGTAGCTATCTCGATTGGTCCCCGGAGACCATCAAGAAGTTCCAACAGTTGGATCCCACCACTGCGCGCATAAAGGAATACCTATGGACAGGTATTAAACCGGCAAGGCCGTTGTTATCCCTAGAAGATAGGGAAACGAGGCGATTGCTAGCTCAATGGACCGAGCTAGAGATCCGAGACGGCATACTGTGCAGGTGGAAGACTACTTCTACCAACGGTAGGCTGTTACAAATAGTGATTCCCACTCCGATGAGGAGGGATATCATGTATTATTGCCATGGCCACCAAACTAGTGGTCATTTCGGTAAGAAGAGGTCGATAGAGCGTCTACAAAGACGTTACTACTGGTCTTGAATGAGGGGTGATCTACTTCGGTGGATCGCCACTTGCCCGGATTGTTGTAAGCAACCTTTATCCCAGGAATTGTTTGGTGTCAGGTTCGCTCGAGTAGTGATAGACATCGTAACCGACTATTATACAAAGTACACTCGGGTGTTTCCTCTTCCCAATCACAAAGCCGCCACATGCGCTGAGGCATTTGTAAAAGGCTGGGTGCTTCATTTGGGTGTCCCCCTTATGATGCACAGTGACCAGGGGAGAGAGTTCGTGTCAGAGCTATGGCAGGAAATGTGCCATTACCTAGCCATTTGCAAGACCCGAACTTACCCATACCGACCGCAGTCGGATGGACAGGTAGAACGGTTCAATAGAACCTTGATACAAGTGCTAAAGCCCCTGGTTAATACCCACCAGGACGACTGGGATGAACAGTGTGAGTTTGTAGTACACGCCTACAACAACACTGTCCATTCATCTACTAATTGTACTCCAAACATGCTAGTGTTCGGCGAGGACATCATAATGCCCGCCGACTTAGTGTATGGAGTGGTTGGGATAGACCCAGAGGCGCCCTGCACCGTATTGTTTGTAGAGTCGTCAAACAGGCATACGAGGCCGTTCGGAAAGAGCTGCTGAAGAGTGCGAAATGGCAGAAGGTGGGTTATGACACCAATGCCAAAAGAATTCGTTTTAATGTTGGGGACAAAGTACTAAGGTACTACGAGCCGCTGGAACGGTTAAAGCTCGTAACGCCTTGGGAAGGTCCGTTTAAGATTATTCGCATCATCTCCGAGTCCACGGTGATGATGGAGGACTGCCTAACTGGTAGGAAATGGAAGACAAATGTCGGAAAACTTCGGCCCTGGAAGGGACGCGAAGAGGCGGAGAGGGAGTTCGGTTACCATCCACCTGAGCCTGTGCCTAGCAAGCCCAACGTGGTGGTACCCGAGAAACGCCCTAGAGGCCGGCCGAGGAAAGTGCCGGAAGCTGGAGGAGTAGACGAGGGCCAGGAAACGACCTAATCACTCGCTGAGTGAAGGCATTACGTATGGGAAAGGTCTCGCCGTGGCTAAGCGGGACCCGGAGATGGCCGTACGTAAAGCCGGGAAGAATAAAATGCTAACCGAAGGCGTTAGACGCAGTCCCCGGTTGTGGTCTGCTGTAACCTAACTCAGTACACAACGAGCTACTGCGTGTTGTTCGCCGTAGGCGAATAACATATGTTCCACGGCTAGGGATGACGAACGCGCCCTCCCCGGGTAGCTGTATCCCGTGAGCGGCGATCGGATTAACCGGTACATTCGCTTTGAAGCGTTGTATACACCGCCAAGCTCCAGACGATATCACTCGGGTAGTAGGCCGCGTCTCGCATTTTGAGTCGAATGTTAGTTCGGATCTAGTTCCCTAGGTGGCCCCGCGGGTGCGGCGGGAAAGCGTAGAACTAGGTCACCGGATAGCCCCTGCGAGATCTCGCGAGACGAGAGGTCTGACGTCATATTGTTCATAACTAGAGCGGACTCGTGGCGGTAAGACGCCAGCTGTTTCGCTCCGGTTATTGTTTGGCGTTCAGCAGCCGATAGCTGTGTGGTTAGCCTTGCTACACCTTCCCCCTTTGTTGGACGAATCCTTCGGGAGGAGTCCAACACATTTGCCAAATTTTTAAAATTGGAAGTCGCCCCACTGTGATGGCACAGGGGACGATTGATGCCGCGCGTCAGGCAGCCAACGTTCAGTTGGAGGAAGGCGAGGACCCGACGGTCTCCTCTCGGGTTGAGGAGAACATGGACTCCTCAACGGCGGTCCCCGCAAGGGGATCCGGAGTTGAGGAAGCAGCCCTCACGCTCTCTGGGATGGCCGCGGTCACCGACAGAGAGAGGATGCCTCCTCCTCCTCCACCGCGCCCGGAGCCGACGTCTACAGCAACGGCTTCGGGTGATAACCTTGATGTCCTGGACATTCCGCTGTATCCTCCGGGATACAGGACACGCACCGAGCGAAAGGCCCACGTGGACATGGAGACCAGTGTCGTGTACACCTCTTGGGGGACCTACATCCCCATGCATCCTTCTATGTTCGGATGCGGTCCCCTGGTGGAAACACCCGGCCAGGCCGACGCCGTGCCAGACGACTTCAAGACTCTGGTGATGGACTCGTGCACGGACGAGTTAGCAGAAAACATGCCTGTTTCCTGGCTCCGCAACTATAGACGGTTGGCGGAGGAGATGGCGGTCAATGAGAGCTTGGCCCGAGCTGTGCTGCTTTCCAAAGAGGTAAGGGCGACCCGAAGACGCCCGTCTCCAGCACCCCAACAACCACGGTAGCCACTGCGGTTACTGCAGCATCCTCTGCTAACACCAGCGGGACGAGCGCCAAAACCTCTACCAAGGCTTCGACTGGTACTACTTCCACCAGCTGAGCCGGCCGTAAAGGGGAGGGCATCTACACGGACAGTGAGGGAAGCGCAAGCGACCCAGAGCTGCCCGAGTCAGCCAAATCTGATTTGGAGTCTGTGACGACGTGGGAAGAAATGACCACAGACGTCCCCAAAGACGACAATCAGAAATGGATGTGGAAGAATGCAGCCGAGGCGTTCAAGGAACGAACTCCCCGCTGCTTCGCGGACTGTGCTTATGACACAGTCCACTACATGTGCCCGGGCGCCGTCAATAAAGATGGTGATAGCAATGACGAGGAGTGGATGAAGTCCGGCCCCTCGGATACTCCAGTAGGAAAATTCTACCTCATTTGGATTGACCAGCTCAAATCCAAACTGGGGTCGATTTATAACTACGAGGCCCGGACGAAAGTTCAATGGGCTATGACACAATGGGGACCAACTGGCAACCGCCGCAAGTGCCCATTCGAGTCGTGCCAGCTCGCTCTCACAGGAGAGAAGATGTTTGAGACGAAGCCTCGCTTCGCTCGCCATATCGTGGAGCATCATATGCACCACAAGCCCCTACTTCAGTGCGTACCCGGAGACCGTCCGGGTAAGCTTTGTGACGGCTCATTTTCGACCAACCGGCATCGGGACATGGCTCTGCATCTGCAGAAAGCCCATGGTACCGGCCTGGAGAAAACTCGGAAACGGGCTGTAAAGTGCTTCAACGAGCTCCTGGCTAACTGGGCTGCGTTGAGTGTGAAGGATGTTAAGGAACAGGCATTCGAGACCGGATTCTGTTCATGGAGGAGTGGCAACCTCTTGGCCTACTTGGCCATTAACTTCTCGCCTACCAAGTTCGGGATGCCCACCGAGGTACACCTGAAGGTGAAGAAGTGGCAAGGGGATGATAAGCGGGAGAAGGGCAAGGCCCGCTCGAAGGGACCTAATGGAGGCTCAGCTATGGCTACCAGTGCTTCCAAGAGGACCCACGCAGACCAATCCGTAAGCCCTTCGGGTAACAAGGATCAGCCCAGACCAGCCAACCCAGCTGATCGTCGCCAGTCGGGACAACAAGTCTCGGCTTTGGATATGCCTGGCAACCAGACCCATAGGGTGGTTAGCCAGGCGGCCACTCCAGCCCCAACAACACCCGAAGAGCACCCCCCGAGTGAAGCCACTGGCAGTCCGGATGACTGGAGCACCTTCTTTGGTGCCCCATCCGGATACGGAGCATGGTGGGCCAGAGAAGGGTCATCCGGCAAGCGCCCCACGTATAGTGAGTACGCGGCAAAGTTCCCTGCAATGGGACCAGCGGGACCCGAATCTCAGGTCCTGACCCCCTTCCAAGCCTCGGGGTAGAGGCCGTGGTGGCATGGAGTCCACCCGAGCTCCCCCGGGTGGCGGCCGAGGTCGGGGAGGAGCAACAGTTGAGGGTCCCTCGGTCCCTCCAGCAGGCGCTTTGTCTGTCACTGTGGAGGGCGCCGCGCCCTTCAGATGGACACTTAAAGATCCCGAGGATCTTTAAGTGTCCATCTGAAGGAGCCTATGGTACCCGAGGGTAAAGGCATTTACCATGCCAGAGGTTCTTATCCTTATGCTGGACTCACCGATCTGGAACCATACCTGCAGCGAAGGTGGACGCTACCTGAAACACAAACGGATTACCACACCAAACCGGGGCTCCATCTTCCCATCTTCATCAGGGCACATCACAACAGCAACATGGCTTGCCACCAGACATATGTCGCCGGGTGGAGCTGCAGAAACCAGTTATTCCAGATTCGCCGGAAGTTCGGTATTTTGTAAGGGCGATCCTACTACCCTGGTAGGACGCCTATTTTATCAGTATTAAAATTTTGTGTAAAGCTATTTTTATATACTATATTATATTTTTGTAATCAAACTAAACAAAATTTTTCTCGGGTTATTTACCCCACCTCGGGTCAGTTACTTACTACTGTATAATAATGTTATTGACATATAACTACATATCCATTACTTCTATCACGTCTTTGAACTATAATAACTCTGTAACATTTGTTACCATTTACCACCTTAGGTCGATGGTGCATAAGGCACCACTTCCTAACTGTTATTATTAGTTACTTCGGGTTATATGCGACGATGCCTTATTATGTAAATATTATTTATAATGCCCCTTTAATGTTGTATATTCTATACAAACACTTTGCCCAACCCGAATCACTCGTGTTGTGTTGGTGTCTTTAGTGATAAGCGAGCCAACGAGCCACCCAACATATAAGTCAATACGAACCATTACACAGACAAGGGAAAGTGTCATGCCTACTAGTAATTGTGATGCACCACTGAAGAGCTGGCGAGACTAAGCGATATCTTCACAATGAATTGGCCTAATTCATGTACATAACAATATTAGACAATTGTTGAATATATGGCAGATGAGTAACCCTGTATTATGCTTGTCATTATTTAGAAATGGAATACATATATAAATGCAAACAATAGACAATTGTTAAAGATAATATCATGGCAGGCGTTTGATCGTTATCATTACAAGGAAATGGTTTATACATACCAGACTACATGAGACTGTCCATGGACATGTTACCAACATCATGATGGCATATAAGGATCAAAGCCACTATCAGGTCATAAACTATGAATTGCACACAAATTTTAAATTAAATTCTAAAACACCATGGAAATTGATCGTCATGATGTATGAATGCAGCTCTGATAAGTAACTTATATGGGCTACATTCATGCATCATGCCAACTCTTTGATACCCTTCTGGTGGGTCCCAGTTTGATGCATTGGTGCAACATGACAACCTATGAGCATGATGCACTCCTGCATAAGCGAGCTTTAAAGGTTTAAAGGTACACATAGTACATTAAAGAACCATACTTTTTGCATATCATCTGAAGTGTTGCTATAATGTACCAATGCGGTTCTGGAAAAAAAAGACTCTCCAGCACCAGGGGCGTAGGAAAAGGGGGGGTGCCAGGGGGGCCTGGGCCCCCCAATAATGTGGAGGTCCCCTATAAAAGCCTATATAAAAATATAGCAGACCCCTCCAACCAAGACCCCTGGGCCCCCCCCCAATAAAAATTTGCTTCCTACGCCCCTGACTGCACTGTATTGGTGCCTGATGTTGACCTAGGAACATGGACCTGGAAGGAATTTTTCAACATGGTATGACTGAACATAGCCAATATGACTTGAAACCCCCAAAATTAGAGTTGGTAATTGTAGGTAGTGTTTTTGTGACTACTATGTACAATCAGCACTTAATGAAGCGACTACGTAGGGTTTGGTAGGGTAGTGCAAGCATTAGTGCACTGTAAAAAATAACTGTTGAATCTACGAGGGATCCTTGTAATACTGAACAGTGAATTACCGTAATTAGATAACAGGGGGCCAGTGTAGTTTTTACCAGAAACGCCAGGTGGCAGTGTAGTGGTACAAGGAATCTCTATGAATATAATGATATATCTGTGAAAAATAACAAAGGATCTCTGGCAATTTGGGGTGAAAGATATTTCGTTATTTCAATGACTTGTTTTTTACAGTGTGACCACTAGATGCAGGGCTGTAAAGACAATAGAGTGGGGGATCGCCCTATGATTTGAAGTGGTCTAGTTGTGACATTTTGACAAATCCCTTCTTGAACACACTATGTGACCACTAGACACTTACCGACCTACATATTAGAATTAAACAAGGCCAGACTACTGTAATGGCCTGTTTAGTCTTAAGCACTGAAAATAGTGTTCAAATAAAATGTCTCGTATAAGCGCTGGGGTTACAGTGGAATTGAAATCAATGAGCACCCGGGCGCTTCTATGGGCCACTATAGGGGTGCATCCACTGTGACGGATTGACCATCCGTCTCCCTTCATCTGTAGCTTTCTCCATAAAAATCAATGATAAATATGACGATAAAAACCAATGAATGGTCCGTCCGTCGGTAGTGGATGCACCTCTTATGGTATCTAATATCATGGGCAAAATGGAAGTCTACTGGTTCAGATAATTTGAATTAAATACTCTTTGCTTTTAAATTGATACCACTGGAGGAGTCCTTTCCTTGGGGGGATGGGTCTTATAAGGGCAGGGCTGGTCTGTGTGACGTCAGTATTGCTCTCATAAGTATGTCTGGGTAATTACTAAAGCTGTACCACTCCACAAAAAGAAGAGGAAAATGGAAATTACTTTCATATGCTGGAAATGTCCACCGAAAGTCAGCAGAAGTGGCACACAGCCTATGTGCAGATGCAGTTACCACATGTACCCTACTCGTCATCATTTCAATTGGCAGTTACCCTTAAACCTTAGAAAGCACAAGACCTTGGCCAACCCTAGTAGAGGAGCAGAACAGGGGGTCATTCAATTCTCAGAATTACTGAAAGCTACATGTCTTTTTTTATGATGTCTTTGTCTTCAGATATAGAAAGGTGATGTAGGTGTGAACTCTCATGCAGACATATGGACTTCTATGCAACCATCTCTTCACATCATACTAGATCTATACACTCTCAGTCCCAATTGTAAATGGGCTATAAAGATCACTGTAGTGGGTATAGTAGAACCTACTGTTAAATCATTGTACTGACAATAACTACCACTGTCTAAAAGCAATCTACTGTTATGAGCATGCCTCGGCCTTACAGTGTAGGTCCCTTTTTTAGGGTGGTGAAACATACTTGTAATCCATCCCTACCATGGACAAGCAGCAACCTAGAAACACCTACTTTTACCTAGCAACAGGCTCTTTCCGAGAGATGAAATCTCTTATGATACCTCATTTTGGTATATATAGACTTGGAGGAACTGCATCAGTGCACCATAACCATAAGGGCAGTATGAAATTGGAAGCATCTTGTGCGACGTATCCCGTAGCACATAATGCATCATGTCAATTGGTTGGCATGATTTAAACGCATGTATAAATGTTCTGTGTATGTAGTTACTCACCAGGGCTACACTCTTACATCACAGCAGCCCTTATTAGTGGCCAACAGGCCTACACTATCAGAGGGTTGGCAAGTGCTGACAAGATAATTTTCCAGCACTTAATTGATGCATCATGCCAATCATAGTGCATAATGCATTCCTGCATCAGTGAGCCTGTTTTCAAAAATAAGTAAGGCTTAAAAGTATGATACTTTGACTTGCATGACAATTTGAATTGTCCAGCAATTAGAGCAGGTTGCATGTCTATTATAGATTCTAGGTAACATGAATGACAACAATCCTCTGTCTGTCATTTGTGTAAAATAAAACAAAACATGTTGGACATTATTCAAGAGTTTTACCATCCTCAATATACATATGCTGGTAATAAAGAATTTAGACTTTTTTCCATGTCATTCAAGCCACTCTTTGTGCCCCCTGCCTTCCCTCCTGCGTCTGTGTAAAACTTTTCAACAGGTCTGTGTCTCTTTGGTATCTTGTGCCTTAAGCAACAGGAAAAAGGGGAAAATGATATTAGTATCAAAAACAATATATATTTATATGTTAAATATAATAAATGTATACAAAAAAGATGAATGCATAAACTTACCTAAGGACTGCCAGTGTAATTTGAAGGCCATGGAGAAGAAGTACCTGGAGCAGCCCAGTGTAGGATCGTAGTTGTGTAATGTGTAAGTGGGTGAATCCATGTCTGTAGAGCTTATTATATAGCACCAGCCCCGCCTACACATCTAGGTGTCTTTACTGATCGGACTGTTACCTGGAAGAAGAGCCCACCCACCACCTGGGGACTATTTCACTAGTGATGACTGCAAAGTTGCATATGCTTTGACAATTTTGGGTGCACCCTGCAAAGAATATTTTTTGGTGTAGAGCAGGAAGCTTCTTCTCAGGTTCCTAGGACATTTCCATTCAAATCATTCTCAGGAGCAGCAGTGACATCACATGGACCAGCACAGCAGTTATTTTGCTTATTACCCTATCTATAAGGGCCCTCAAAAAAGGTTAAATTAAATAGGAAATGTACTAGAAAAAAGTGTTAAAACATTTATCAGAAAATAATCTAGATCGCCTATGGCAAAATGCATTCCAAAATCCAGAACTTTTCTTTTTCAATTTGCATCATACATGAGAAGCATTATTTCCTTATCTCAATAATTGAGAAACGAACAGCAATAAGTGAATTTCTCTGGTACATTGCTTGTTCAATTTGACCCCTTTTCAGGTCTGCAACCACAAGTCTACTCCCAAGAATTAGTCTAGCACAGGTCATAGGGGCAGAGTGTGAATGCGACAACTTGAGAAAGACCCTCCAGGAATAGTTAACATGTGATTACTGGTTGGCTGTGTGTGATCCCCACCTCCTCAAAGTATTTGCATGCTTACCTGTACATACAGTATTGACTAAAGTACCGGCATTCAAATTATAGGGGATGAACGTCCTTGATACAATCTATGAAGTTTGGGTGTCAACAAGTGATGTAAATGTGAATAGTGGGTGAGCTTACACAACATAATTTTATCAGATGTGCTCTGGATTTTGCATGTACTGACAATTTTGGGTGCACCCTAGAGCAAACTGTAACCCAGGGCACATGTCTCTCAGATTGTAGCCAATGTCCATCACATGTCCATCACGTTGTGTCCTATGTCTGTCACATGTCCGTCACATTGTGTCCTATATCTGTCACATTATGTCCCATGTCAATCACCTTTTGTCCTTTGTCCATCACATTGTGTTATATGTTTGTTACATTGTGTCATGTGGTAGCCAACATGGGGGTGCCCAATGTCCGGGCCCTTTGACTGGGGAGCCTTAGGTCAGGGGGGCCCATGGACAGGGGGCCCTCTATCAGGGGGCCCTTTGACCAGGGGACCCTTAGTCTCTTCATCCTGGCAATTTTGCAAGTACCCCGGGCTTACATGATGTCCTCCTGCATCAGTGGACCTTAAAGTGGCAACATGTATCTGTCTCATCCATACAAATGTTATATTCATTGCACTTTCTTTTCAGCAAAAAGAAAGAAAGTGTGTTTAGGTAGTGCTACCTATACTCCATTAGAGACCCAGGTGTGCATTCACTTTCAACCCTTAAAGTACAGAAATTGCATTAATGCATCAATTTGATTCATAACCATTGGTTTCATGATGTAGTATTGCAGATGTTGTGAGTAACCCCATGGAGAGCAATAACACTTTATACACTCTTAATAGGGTCTTGCCAAAAAACAATAAATCATGTAACATGCATGTTTTTGCACTGGTGTATTTTCCTAAATTACACATATATAAAGCATGCATGGTGGTTCAAAATTGCAATTTATCTAAAGAAAATAGTGTAGTTAAATGCACTCTAATGAGAAATTGTTTGGCAGCACAGTAAAAACTAGCTAGACTATGTATGGCCCATTTGCAAAAAAATAATTATGTAGGACTCTTGCCCTTAGGTTCTGTCTGAAGGAATTGAATCAGGCCTTCTCTCGCAGTGAGACCCAGAAAATAAAAGGCGCATGTTTTTGTACTGCCAATAGCATTCTCACCTGATGACATATAAAACATACATGGTGGTTACAACTGAACGTGCACATTTTCATCCTAAATATATATAGTTTTAAGAACAAATAACTAATGAGAGATTATTTAGCAATACTGTTTTTTCAAACTCAATTAAAAAAACACAGGCCCACGACAATTTACAAATGTTCATATCATTTTGGTAAGCAGAAACAAAAAAAAAACTTATTGTTGTAGACCATTAATCTAAACACATTTCCCATTCCCCTTCTGATTTTGCACTTTCAGATAGATGTAGGCCTTCAAATCTAACTCTTTAAGATCCGTATAATGCCTCCAAGGCCATGTCCTTGGCTAGCATGAGCTTTTACTATACAGCATAATGTACTTGCCGAAGCTGCATTTCTACTGTAATAGAGCACTATGAATGTAATATATAATGAATAGACTTGAACGAATGCCTTTCAGGGGATGATAAAGTATGACGCAAAGTGGAGTGCTTTATCAAGCCCCTGAAAGGCATTCGTTCAGTCTATTCATTACACATTGCGTTTATAGCATGTTTTCCACCATAATTATATATATTTACCTTTAAAATTGATAGAATCCATTGATTTCTGTCACGAGTCAACAAGAAAGCCCTCTGCCATCTTGGTTTCAGGCCATGCCACTTTCACAGGCATCAACTTACTCGCAGTGGGAACATACCAAAGGAGTAGTAGTAACAATGCTTTAAGCCCTATGTTATGGCTTCACTTCTATTAAGTTAATGCTCATGGCGAGTTCATAGGCTACAAACCAGATGGCACGAGAGGTCATGTTGACAAACGCAATGGCGAAGATGCACGGCCAGTCACCCGCTTCGAAAGTTTATGATTTATTTCTATTAAATTCAGCCATAATATCAAGTAATCTACCCAACAGGGAGTTAGAATAATGGTTCAATGATGTTATGTCCAAAGCTTGTAGTCTCATTTATAATATATGCTTCACAAATGGAGGATTTACGTTGGTGTCAACTCGTTGTCAAGGTATGTCTGGTCCACTGTCAATTTTGGGTTCCTCTATCCCGATCTATGAGAACTTGCTTTATCCACTTTTAGCACTCAAACCAGTGCAGAAACTTGAGAAGCATGCTATAGCAGCCATTGAAAGGTTTTATGTGTTTTTACAAAATATGGGTTCAGTGAGAGGTGAGCATCTAAATGATGGACATCCCATAATGAAGAGCTAACCTTGGCTTTCTCATCTACCCCACTCACCATCAATTGGCACCAATCAGGGCAGCTAATCATATAGTGTAACATGGATTCAAACATTCCCTTTGTTGACAAATTATGAAATCCTGGGTGGCTTTGATAAATAGTCCTTAGGCAGATCTTTCACCCAGAATAATGATAGTTTATACAAGTGGGTAATTAACCCTTTAAGGGCCTCTAATACTTTAGTGCATCATGCTCATTTGTTGTCATGATGCACCAATGAAGCATCATGCTGACCCTCTTGACCCCATAGGGTCAGCATGATGCATGAATGTAGCCCTGGCGAGTTACTCACCAGGGCAGCCTTCATGCATCATGACGACCAATGGGAATGATACATGGATGCATACGTGGCCCTTAGAGGGTAAAAGGGCAATAAAAAGATTGTCTGCACAGGCCTTTACGTAAAGGATGCAGCATGAGTGCACTTTGTTGACTTCATACTACGTCACTGAATGACGTAGGTAGCAATTGTTAAAGGAGCTGTCACTTCTGAAAAGTCTTTGATGTAGTGATTATATAAAAGTTTGCACTTAACTAAAGGCTATAGCCCATCATTCACTTTACACATTTCATAATGTTAGGTTGTCTAATCAGATCAGTCTGACAAACACACATGTACATGTACATGTGTATGTAGACAATCAGAAAGGGTACCTCATGGACCTACTCATGGGCCATCCCCCCTTTTATGTTTGCCTGATAACATATTCATCCTTTTACATTGATGCTTGTTCGGTCCCTCTTTTCTGTGATAGAGTAATGTCATGGTGAAATGGTGAAAAGCTAAGAAACAGAAGTATTTTGATCCCTGATAATTTTCAGTTTTTCAACTATGTTCCTCTTATTAAGTATGATTAATGCAAATAAAAAGGGGTGTGGCTTACACAAGGATATTTAGCATTATGGAACAGTTCTAAACCACCAATGCTTTGGATACATAGCATTCTTCTCAAGTCAGGACACAACTATACAAGGGTGCAGCTTATACAAGGGAATTTATGGTATTGGTCATTCATAAATAACATCATGCATTTATTTTTTTACTTTAGTATATATGTATATAGGAACCATAGACCCCCTGTCATGTGACGTCATTCATGCATGGCCCCACATTAGCATGTACATTATCCAAATACACAAGAACTTTGTAATTCACCTAGTTTTTATCGCTGTATCAAATGTAATAACATCAGTGCAGGGCTCGACAAATAAGATTGGATGCAGTGCATGTGTCCACTGGACACAACTTCAAAAAAGGGTTGTGTCTAGAGAAATATTTTTGTGTCCTGGGTAGGATTTGTCTAGCCCTGCAGGGGCATTTTGTTACAGTGGGCTCAACTGGTCCCAAAATAGCTTACTTTCCAGGCCTGTACAAAGACAACTGTTTGATATTGGCCAGGTCGTCCTACATTTAATTCAATCTTAATATTATTTCGAAGAACTCTTAATAGACCTACCACATGCTCAGAATTCCGCAAAATTTATTCATTGCCGAGCTTCTGAACCAAAGCTTAAGTCCAAAGCACTGACTAATGTCTGCAAGGTGTGTCATGATTGCCTGATATGAATTTCCTCTGTTACATGTAGTATGGTGTACCAAAATAATTTAAACAGCAACATCCACATCCTAGAATTGTCTCCTGGTTAGTGGTGATAGATTGTGATTAATGGTATCCCACTGAACAAGATCTTGAGAATTACGCTGGAATTTCTGGAGTCTCGAATACAACACAAATTTGACAATGTGATTTTCCCTGGAAATTTGGACACGCCATAACATCTTTTACTCGAGATCGTCTAGATCTCGAGAATAGCTCAGGAATTTCTCAAGTTCCAAGTTTTTTTTCTCGAGAATAAAATGTTTTGGCATGTCCAACTTTCGAAAGATAATCATATTCTCTTGCCCCAAGTTGTGAATGTTCCCAACTCGAGTCCTGATTTATGGTATTAATACGTGGACATTTACAATTGTTCACCAACTAAGTGACCCTGAATCACCCCCACAAGGCACCCTACAGGGTTGGTACATCCTTGCAGGCACAGCCTGATGCTCCAGCAGCATTTCATTGGTGTATCATGCTGACCCATGGGCATGATGCCCTTGTAGCAGAGGCTACATCCTGTGTGACCTCTTGTGATGTCCATGTACTTGTTTCAATATAAAAGACAATTTGATCCTCTTACTTGCACAAGTAGTATCTGGTAGTCAGAGATTCCTGTCTACCGTAAAACCTTGAATATAACCCACACCCACATATAACCCACACCCTGACTTTGAGAGAATGCTATAACCTGATAAAGAGTCCTGAAATGGTCATCATTCCTTACTAATGTCTATAGAAGTAAAACCCCTTATACAAGCTGCACCCTTTGGGAATCTTATAGGCCACACCAGAGGCTTATACGCAGGGTTTTAATATAACATTGGTCCCTATGTACACTGTCAGACCGAGACAAGGGTTTTACAGTAGAGTGTGTCTATTTTTGGAATACAGCTGTAACTGCTGTACATGTAAAATGAAAGGCCCGGTGAGGGTTGTGCACCGGTGTTGAAAATGAATTATTAGATGGTCAAAACCTTAATACAAAAATCATTTCCAAAAAGCACACACCTAAAGTCTAAAAACCATTGTTTTTGCTCTAAAAAAACTTTACTTTTACATTAGCATGATTTTACCCCAGGTGTGTGTGCTCACAGACCAAGAGGAGAGGGGTGCGCTTATTAGTGCAGGTGCATTTAATAAAAGGTAGGTCCTTATTCCTAGGAAGTTTAACTGCCCCATGGCCAGATAACTCATGTGTCTTCTGCTCTTAATGGGTTAATACACCCAAGGGATAGGTGATAGAATTGGTCTCAACTCAGATACACCTTATAGACAAGGTATTTTTGTGTAGAATAGTAGACCTACTACTGTAAAAACTCATGCATAAGGTGAAGATTCTACATGAGGATAGCTCTTTCAGTCAGGCCCATTAAGAATCCTCCTAAAGGCAGGGTGTACTAGGATATCATATTGTAGAAAAGTACTTAATTTTCCAACTTTCACCCAATATGTGCCTCACCCACAGGATATTTTGTACATACTTTTAAATCCCAACATTTGCCAATTGGGGTTGACCTTGACCCAGGGCTTACAATCGGCCCTTGCTTCCTCAACCCTTTAATTCCTCAGATCCTTTATTACCTCAGACAGATGATCTTCAACTATCTCTATGTTTTCTATTATATTTGGACTTACATCCTCAGATAATTTGCTTCTCCAGACATTTTCCTTGCATTTTTCAAATCTGACGAAGCAAAGGTCGACTGTATACCCACATGAGATGTGCCTTATAACATGTCCTTACACATTCAGGTGGTCTCGTATCCTACAATAACTTCACACAAGTTGGATGTTCCAAAAGTTATTTGAAAAACTTTCACCACTTTCAGTACTTGTTCACAAGCCTAAAGCCAAATTTATTTCTATACTTCATACACTCTGGACTACAGTAAATCCTTATGTGGAGGACACACCTTTTATAGAGGAAACACCTTGGGTCAGTGGAAATGATTTGAGACCCATCTGAGATTAAGTTTCGCTCATTTTAATACTGTTCTATGGTATGAAATCCTTACCTATAAGCTGCACCCTGATTACTAAACCAGTACTAAACCTTGAAAAATCACCTCTCCCCCAATGTGCCTTATAAGATTTCCTTCAACTCAGGGTGCATCTTATATGCGAGGTGTGCCTTATACGCAATAGATAACAGTAAGATGCATTCATGCATCATTATAGAACAACAGACAGTCTCGATGTGAAGAAAATCGTTGTCTATTCTCTAAATACAATTGGGGCTGAGAGTGTAGCCTAATAGTGCACATAGGTCTTGGTAGATTAAAGTGTTTAACTGCCTGTATTGACAGAAGTGACACAACCATTGACAAACATTATAAAACATGTTGATGTGCAAAATTAATAATAATCTACAGGACTATGATTGATTGCTTTGTTAATGGAAAATGGCCTTCCTTTTCAAAGAGACTGCTCCCCGTTAGGTGTAACACATGTACGACGCCCAAATCATCTGGATACATTCTCTTCCCATAAAATTTTCTTACATAATCCATTATCAAATTTTAATTAAAGTCACACCGTGAGATAAACAGAATATCCAGGCCCACATCTTAAGCAGGGCACCAAAACTTGCAATTAAATAGTATTAATTGGTTATGGATATCTAAATCTTCCTGTACAACTAATAATTCACTGTTTCTCAATACATGTAGTTTACCATAGTATTACAATAGTCGGAGATGAAATAGTTGTTTTTAGTAGTTTGTCTTTTTTCCTTCATTAAATTTTGTATCCCTGCTGATGTGTAGCGATTTTGCGGTGTTGGTACAATTAAGGACAATTTTAGCATTTGGGCCAGGATTTGTACATCAGCCACCAGACAACGCATGAATATCAATTGTGAAGTCTACAGGTGAGATGAAGTTAGCCTTCTTTCCTGTGAGTGCATTAGCCTGTTTTGAAATACCCCACAGAAGGTGCTATAATTATGTTCTTTTCAAATTCCCTCAAGGTTACACATCTAAAGGTGGTGAAGTTGAAAACATCAAAACGAGTCTGGTATAAACTAATTTAGATCTGATTCATGACTTCAAGAACCTGTTGGATGTATTAGACTGTAATTAATTATAGCAGGACAAAATGTTACAAAGGGATGACCCCTGTCTTCAAGTACACTAATGTCAGTTTGTGGAGCCAATGTATTATCTAACTTTCTGAACTATGTGCACCAATGCAACACCGGTGAGTCTTTTTTCCAGCACCACATTAGTGCGCCATGACAAACCTTTTGAGAATCAGTGCCATAGGGTTGTCATGGAGCATAAATGTTGCAACAGCAGTATGACGTCATGACAGTGATTGTGGCTGGCCGGTGTGTAATGATAACGTAATTTAAACAACTTGGGATTAATAGTGAACCAAGTAATCATACTTCAAGCTCTAATAGAACTAGAAACAATTAAAGGGCTAAGGATACTGCCCCGACGCCATAGATTAGTGACTGACAAGTTTTGTTTATTGTTTGGCAGCAATTCACTGCCCCCAGGCAGCAAAATCAGTGCAAAATCATGTGCATCCAAGTGTCTGATTTTGCACTGGTTTTGCCAGCTTGAGGTGGTTAACTAAGTGTTCGTAGGGGACATATTGCCCTGGTCAGTTACTCACTACTCCTGCCACCATATATAGCTCCAAAAATTAAAGTTACTCGCCTCTGTTGTGGAATTTTTTTTGTCATTTCCATGATTCTAGGCGGATAGTCACTATATTAGTCTCATTTCAAAGCTAACATTCCCCCCTTTTCACCTATCAATTGTAGGGGCCGGCATCGTTGTATATATATTAGTGTGCTTCATCCGATAGACGCGCTCTTGTGGTGCTCGTTCCTTCTATGCCAACCAGGTGTCGCTTCGCGATACCCGATTGGTACAAGAGGGGGCAGCACCATGCCTCTCGTCCAGCTTCTACTAAGAAGCCGGACAATCCGCAGAAGGAGACTGGACATAGTCCAGTCCAGACGTATGTTCTAAACCAGAGAGAACTTAATAAAGTCCTACCTGAGCAGTTGGGGAGTCTGGGGCTTTGCCCAACCCGAACTACTCATGTTGTGTTGGTATCTTTAGTGATAAGCGAGCCAACGAGCCACCCAACATATAAGTCGATACGAACCATTACACTGGTGCCGTGACCAGTTGGTTCAGGGGTGGAGCGTGGCCAAACGGCCGAAAGCCTCAGGCCACCCAATGCGGGTCCCTCCAGCCCTGGGGTAGAGGGATTCAAAGAGGATGATTACACATCCCAGCATTTGTTGTTAGACTGGAAACCGGGTCAACAACATGTGTACAACCCGGAAGGTGTCCAGACAGTTTTCTCGACACCTGGTCTAACAGACGATCCCACCAGAATTGGAGATGGGATTGTAAAATTGTATCCGAACACACCTAGACAGGTTGCTTCGGATACAGGGTTATTTAGCGGGGTAATTAAACCTGCCAGGCTAGACTTGAGCGATTGGTCCCAAGTGTTAACTAGTAGGCGCCAGCTCGGACCTAGTATCCCAGCGAGCTCTGCTGGTATCTTGGAAACCCCAAAAGCCCAATGCAACATACAGTGACCCCTATGAGTGTTGCAGTAAATGGGGCAACCCGAGTGGCCCCATTGATGACATCGTCAGATCATAAAAGCGACAATGGTAGGGGTTAAGAAGATCCGAAAGAATCTTCAGGCACTAAGAGATTTAGACCCCGAGAAACATTGCCGAGAAGCTCAGAAATGCTCTCTCTAGGTCTATCCTTAGATGAAGGCTTATCTGACTCCATGTTCAATCCGGGAGGCAGTCGTAAGTTGAGGTATGGATGTCGGATGGGCCCCGGGTATAAGACTACCTCGGCCTATTTGAAAGCCAAAGAACAGGTAGAGCAACAAGCTAAGAGACAGCATGAACAATTCATAGCTGCCCAGAAGAAAATTGAAGATGAGACAAAGGAACGGATTGGAATGCCTCGTTCTGTCGAACAGGAGGCGATTTTAAAAGAATCGACCCCAAGTATCATTTGTCCTCTCTAGTCCATTGGTTGGAATTAAAAGAGAAGGATGAAAAGGAAAGAGAAAGCAAGTTGGCTGACCTAGAACTCAAGGAAGCCAATAGACGAGGGGCGATTGACAAGGCTAGAACCAAGGAAGTCGCTAAGGCTCCGGATGTAAGCAAATTACAATCCGAATTGCATGCCATGGAGGAAAAATTGAAAAGACTTCAGCTCCATAAAGCGGAGACAGAAGCCAAGTTGGTCTCGGAACAAGCCGAGATCTGAAAAGAGACCACAGAGTACCAAAGGTCTCAGAAAGAAAAGGATGAGAAGTATCGTATACTTAAGGATACTTTGAAAAGGGAAGCACTAGCGGCCCAAGAGGAAAGGAACTGAGCTGTAGCGGACAATGAGAAGATCCGATCCGAGATCTTATCAGAGAATGCACAGCTAAGAGAAGAACAGAGGAATCTGACCACTGATGTGGCAACCTTGACGATAAATAAGTCCGCAATGGAAAGTTATTTACAGGAAAAGGTGGAGGCAAATGTTCCTCCAAGGAGGAAGGACCAAAGTCCAAACTCAACATTTGTCAAACAAGGAGACCCAGTTTCCTGTTCGACTCCAAAGCATCCGGCGTACAACCCATTCGTGAATGAAAATGCATCTTGGAATGTGGATCAAGGGGGTGTCTATATAAGAACCTAAGATAAGAACGGCCGGACCAGCAGAGTTCGGATCAGTGAAGTCCCGATAGTCCACCAACTTGGACCTGGACTTCATGCTGAGAGACTGTTCTGACACTAGTGCCAAAACAAGTTGATTTCACATACATGTGGATCAGACAGATAATGTCGGGTTGGATGCAGGTAACCCTACCAACCAACAGAATCCACAAAGCAGTGGCAGCCAACAGGGTCAGGCTGGTCAACTGCCTAATGACGGTAGTCAAGGCGGATCTACCAATCCAAACGGGCAAGGGGGTGACGGTGCTTTGGGTACCAACCCCAACGCATGGGGTGGAGGCTATACGAATTCCAATGGTTCGCAGTGGACGTATAACCAACCACCACCACCACTGCCAAACAATGCCAGTTTTGGTGGTATGGGAGGCAATCGAAACCTTGAATGAAACTAAGGCGATTGAATGGAGCAAACAACAATGTAGCAGATTGATGTATGCTCACAATTCAGCCCGAAGGGTTACCGTTATTCCTAAGGAATACGACGGTACACGACCATGGAAAGAATGGTTTAAAGATTTCATCGATGTGATGAATTGTAACGGATGGACCCCATATGACGCCAAGCCACATCTAGTAAGATGCTTATAGGGTGGCCCGGGATGCATGGCCATCAAGCAATGGCGCACCTGGTATGGTCTCGCTGGGAGTTTTGAGCAGCTGGTTGAGTCTGCTAGTGGACTATTATGTAATATGGTCAAGGAGGATCCTATGGTTCATTTCAAGAAACGTACCCAAAAACCTACTGAAGCTTTCAGGGCGTACAGTATGGAACTGCATGCTCTGTTAAGCAAAGCCAGACCCGGGACAGAAAACCAGGACTGGTATATGGACGACTTGATTACTCAATTCGTCAAGGGTCTAAGAGACCGAGACAAGCAAAATGCTGCTAGAGACGCCTGGAAGGAGGGCACTACGCTGCATGGCATATTTAATGGTATAGATATGGCCGTAAAGAAACGAACGATGTTAGCTGGAGACATCCCGAACACCTCGGGATCTACTCCAAGGTAGAAAGTACCCCGGATGACTTTGAATTAATAGACATTGAGCAGGAGGACGGTACCTTTTGCTCGATGCAGCTTAGGAAAAATACTTCTGGCAGAAAGTTCATTCCGAGGAAGGCTTTCAACAAGCCAAAGGATGCTAAAGCACCATCCGAAGTCAGGGGCGACGCTAAAGCTAGTAGCAAAGCATATAAGCCCTCTGATAGCGCTGATAAGGCGAGGGGTCAATCTCCGGATATGACCAAAATAATCGAGGAGATGTGTAACAAAATTACTGATGCACTCCAAGCCAACCGGCAGAGACCCAGGGTGGACCGCCGAACGGTTAAGTGTTTCAGGTGCCAACGCATGGGACACTATTCATCTGAATGTACCGCTGCAAAGCTGGTAATGGCAGCTTTCTATGAAGCCGAAGTCGAGGGCGAGGAAAGCCAGAATGCTATGGAATCTCCTGATACAGGGGGAAACTAGTGGGGGTTGTATCCACGGCATTGGGTACAACCCCAGCAGGGAATGAATGCCAAAAGGCTACCGGGGGTAATCCGGTGGAAGATTTCGAATCAAATTTACCTGGAGGTCGGGTGACTGTAGTTGCGCACCCCTTCATCCCGGCCGGGGGCAGGGACCCTAGTGCTAACATGTATGGTGGCGAGTATTTGGAGGTGAGTGGCCGCACTGGGGGAGAGGAAGGATGGATCAAAGAGTTGATTCGAGCGTGTGGGACACGCCTTCCCCCAAGTCATCCGTGTCTGGAATTTCTGAGAGGACTCGGATTGAATCTTGGTGATTCGGGAGACTTTCAACAGTTTACCAGTAACCCATCCCCTCTGGGAGGGAGACGGGGGTACGTACCCATAGCTGTGGAAGGCCGTCTAGGAGAATTCTTGGTGGATACTGGAGCTAGCCATTCCTGTGTGTCCAAAAGATTCTTCACCTCGGTGGCCAGCAGTCATGAGAACCTCAAAACGGGGGTAAATGCTTGCACGGCCGACGAAAGCAGTATGAGGACTTTTGGTAGGACGTTTATGCCTATCCAAATAGGAGGCAAAGAATTCGTTCTTTCGCCAACTATTGAACCCGATACGGTATATTTATCGAGGATCAGGTTTGATTCAGTGGACACATTAGTGGCAAATGCAGCCGGGTCTGTACTACCCATGACTAACCGAACCTGTTTAGTGGTTTACATGAGTTCGGTAGAACACGTCGCCGAGGCCAAGTTTAATAAACCATTAAACCCTGTTAGTAAGCATCCACTGGATGAAGAATTCCAGAAACTGATTGATAAATCAGATTTACAGAATACGGAGGACAAACAATGCCTGGGGGACCTACTGCGAAGGTACGAGAGTGCTTTCAGTAGGGAAGGAGGACCCGTGGGTAGATCCGATAAGGTGTTGCACACCATAGATGTAGGCGACGAGAAGCCTTTCAAGATCCCGTATTGTAGACTTCCTCTTAAGAAGAAGTTAATATGCGAACAAGAAATACAAAAGCAACTGGAACTAGGGGTAATCGTGCCCAGCTCGAGCCCTTGGTCCAGCCCCGTTTGTATGACTACTAAGAAAGACGGTACAATCCGCTTTTGCGTTGATTACTGAAAACTAAACAGCATGACAAAGAAGAACTCGTATCCCCTTCCAAGGATAGACGAGACCTTAGATAGCTTGGGTGGGAACCAATGGTTCTGTACCTTGGACTTGCAATCCGGGTATTGGCAGATACCAATGCACCCCGATGACATAGAGAAAACAGCTTTCTCTAGCCATATGGGGCTATTCGAGTATAATGTCTTGCCCTTCGGATTGTGTAACGCCCCGGCTACATTAGAGGCCATGATGGAATCCCTACTGAGTGACCTGCTGTGGAAGAAGTGTTTGGTCTCCCTAGATGACGTTGGCGTATTCGGCAAGTTGTCTAAGGAATGCCACGCGAACCTGCAGCTGGTACTGGATAGGATTCTATCCAACGGTCTAAAACTCAAACCCAAGAAATGTAACCTGTTCAAGAAAACTATTACATATCTGGGAAGGATCATCACCCCTAATGGAGTGAGTGCAGATCCGGATAAATTGAAAGCAGTCGAGAATTGGGAAAGGTCCTCGAGTGCTAAGGAGGTTAGATCATTTTTAGGATTCTGTTCCTATTACCATGATTTTATACCGAATTACTCCTGTGTAAGCTTTCCCATGCAATGCTTAGCTCACTGGACCCCGGGAAGGGCTCGGGACCCATTCCCATGGACCAGCGAGCAGGAAGAATCTTTTAATAAAATAAAAGATTTGTTTAGGAATACACCAGTATTGAAATATTCTACTCCCGAATGGCATTTCATACTAGACACCGATGCGAGCAACGACGCTATTGGGGCAGCCCTCTCTCAGGTCCAGAATGGAGTCGAGGTCCCATTCGCCTTTGCTAGCAACATGTTAAGTAAGACCCAGCGTAACTATTGTACCCCTAAACGAGAACTCCTCGCGGTAGTGGTGTATACGGAGAAGTTTAAGCATTTCCTTTGGGGAACTGACTTTACTTTGCGGACCGACCATTCGTCTCTAAGGTGGCTGCTTAATTTTAAGGATGCCGAAGGGATGATTGGGAGATGGTTAGCTCACCTATCCGAATTCAGATTGGAGCACAAACGGATCGAGCACCGACCAGGTGCTTAACATATTAATGCGGATGCCTTATCGAGGCGACCCGTCCGAAAGTGCCAGAATGCCACTTGTGAAGACTGCGGGGCCCACAATGCTGTGGTCGCAGGGTTGGTATATAACTATACCACCCCCCGAATCCCCTGGGAGGAGGCTGTATGCAGCTATCTTGATTGGTCCACAGAGACCATCAAGAAGTTCCAACAGTCTGACCCCACCACTGCGCGCATAATGGAATACTTACGGATAGGTATTAAGCCGGTAAGGCCGATGTTATCTCTGGAAGACAGAGAAGTGAGGCGATTGATAGCTCAATGGACCGAGCTGGAGATTCGAGATGGTATACTGTGTAGGTGGAAAACCTCTTCCACTGGCGGTAAACTATTACGAATAGTGATTCCCACCTCGATGAGAAGGGATATCATGTATTATTGCCATGGCCACCAAACGAGTGGTCATTTCAGAAAGAAAAGATCAATAGAGCATCTACAAAGACGTTACTACTGGCCTGGAATGAGAAGCGACCTACTTCGGTGGATAGCAACTTGCCCGGATTGTTGTAAAAACATGCCGGGACCCGGCCTAGGCAAGTTACCCTTGTCTCAGGAATTGTTTGGTGTCCGATTCGCTGGAGTAGCAATTGACATCATCAGTGGATTTAAGACGACGCCTAGAGAGAACACCTGTATGATGGTTGTAACCGACTACTATACAAAGTATACTCGGGTGTTTCCTCTTCCCAACCACAAAGCCACTACATGTGCTGAGGCGCTTGTAAAAGGCTGGGTGCTACATTTGGGTGTCCCCCTCATGATGCACAGTGACCAAGGAAGAGAGTTCGAGTCAGAGTTATGGCAAGAAATGTGCCATTACTTAGCAATATGTAAGACTGGAACCAACCCATACCGACCACAGTTGGATGGTCAGGTAGAAAGGTTCAATAGGACTTTGATACAAGTGCTAAAGCCCCTGGTTAATACCCACCAGGACGACTGGGATGAACAGTGTGAGTTTGTAGTACACGCCTACAACAACACTGTTCATTCATCTACTAATTGCACTCCAAACATTCTAGTGTTCGGCGAGGACATAATTATGCCCACCGACTTGGTGTATGGAGTGGTTGGGATAGACCCAGAGGCACCCTGCACTGTGTTGTTTGTGGAGTCGTTACGGGACAGATTCAAGCAGGCATACGAGGCCGTTTGTAAAGAAATGCTGTAAAGTGCTAAATGGCAGAAGGTGGGGTATGACACCAATGCAAAAAGAATACGCTTTAATGTTGGGGACAAGGTACTAAGGTATTACGAGCCACTCGAACGTTTGAAGCTCGTAACACCTTGGGAGGGTCCATTCAAAATTATATGCATCATCTCCGAATCAACGGTGATGATGGAGGACTGCCTTACTGGTAGGAAGTGGAAAACGAATGTCGGAAAGCTTCGGCCCTGGAAGGGATGCGAAGCGGCAGAGAGGGAGTTCGGATATCAGCCACCTGAGCCAACGTCAAGTAGGCCCAGCGTAATGGTACCCGAGAAACACCCTAGAGGCCGGCCAAGGAAGCAGCCGGAAGCAAGAGTAGTCCCTAAAAAGAAGACGACGGCCAGGAAACGGCCTAATAGTAAGAAATGGAAAAACGTCTCGCTGAGTGAAGGCATTATGTATGGGAAGGGTCTCGCCATGGCTAGGCGTGACCCGGAGAAGGCCGCATGTAAAGCCGGGAAAAATAGAATGCTAACCCAAGGCGTTAGACGCAGCCTTCGGTTGAGGTCTGCCGTTACCTAACTCAGTACACAACGAGCTGCTGCGTGTTGTCCACCGTAGGCGAATACCATACGTACCACGGCTGGGGGTGTCGAACGTGCATTTCTCGGGTAGCCGTATCCAGTGAGTGGTGGATGGATTAACCAGTACATTTGCTTTATAGCGTTGTATATACCACCAAACTCCAGATGATAGCACTCGGGGAGCAACCTGCGTCTCGTATACCGAGCCGAATTTTAGTTGGGATCTAGTCCGCTAGGTGAGGCCACGGGTGTGGCGGGAAAGCGCGGAACTAGGTCACCGGATAGCCCATAGCAGGATCTCGCGAGCCGAGAGGTCGGACGCCATGTTGTTCATAACTAGAGCGGACTCTTGGCGGTAAGACATCACTGGTTCGCTCCAGTTATTCTACACCCTCCGGCAGCTTATAGCTGCGTGTTTTAAGCCCATTTTGTTGGACGAATCCTTCAGGAGGAGTCCAACACAACTGCCAATTTTTTTAAATTGAAAGATCGTCCCACTGTGATGGCACAGGGAACGATTGACACTGCGCGTCAAACGGCCAACGTTCAGTTGGATGAAGGCGAGGACCCGACGGCAAATATAGTATAGGTTCCCTAGGATATGTTACTCCATAGAGTCCTATAGTGCAAGCCACCCCCCTCTACCCCCCTTAAAAGTAGGCTACCTTTTGTGTTCAGTACTGGGTCCTATGTAAGATAAGGGGGTTTATGGAGATGTCAGGGATCTTTATCAGAGTGATATCAAATGGAAACAAGGGGCCACCTATACCAAAAATTCCTGCAGAATCCAAAATTTGTGGTCTTGATTCTCAAAATTTGGCAAAATGTACCTAAAAAGGAGGTTTGATGATGAGAATATTTTAAAAATGTAAAAAAGTTATATTGAAAATGACTTTTTATAGATGCAACATGCTAATCAAAGTCAGTACCTCAATCTACATATCCCAATGTCTGTCTATCCCAACCTGACAAGTACTCTGCCTGCGTATGGCTCTGCCTCTCCCACATACTGCCTATCCCATAGTCTGCCTATCACTCATACTACCTATTCCTTGAAACATCTAGAGTTTAATTAGGTTTTCTCTCAAATGGCTTAAAGGATTAAAGTTAACCCCTCAGCTTTGTACCTAATTTTCTCTGTACATTCTTACCATTAGTCTACCGATCCTCAATCTGCCTATCATTCACTTTACCTATCCCTCATGGTGACTATCCCCCAACTCTGCACATCCATCATATTTGACTGGCACATCTGTGATATTACCTAGCACCAATGTATCCTTTGAATATGCTCACCTTACAAGGTACCCTCTGTGCCTATCTCTTAAACTGTTTATTACCTATCCTCCTTTCTACCCATCCTCTTCAATACCTATCCCTCAAGCTCACTTTATAGCTTTCCTACCTATCACAGCTTGATCAACTGGGATAGCACACATTCAACCTTCATTATGATCTCTTAGCCAGCCAAATCTAACAGTCTACCTCAAGCATACATCTACTGATCACTCATGCTATATATTCTTGAGGTTACCTATCCTTCAGGCTGCCTATCCTTCATGGTAAATAGCCCTCAGTCTACCTAACCAGCTATCTATGTATCTCTCACCTTGTATTCTATTCTTTCTACCTTTATAGTAGTTTTTTATAGTCTATGCCTTGTGAAATATACCTATTGCTCATTGTACTTATCCTTAAGTCTGCATATCACTCATGTTTACCTTACATATCCCTCAGCCCATTGAATTATCATGCTTTTCTAAAATGCCTCACCATGGCTATAATTATAGACTAGCTAACTTACTATCCTACATGTATGTTGTTTATTCCCCTCTTCCTATCCTCCATGCTGCATATCATTCATGCTATCCCACTTGACAACAAAACATTCTTTAAGGTTAAAAAACTGAGGGCTATATACCATGAAGGATAGGCAGCCTGAAGGATAGGTAACCTCAAGGATATATAGCATGAGTGATAGGTAGATGTATGTGTGAGTTAGACTGTTAAATTTGTTCCTTATGGGATAAGTTGACTAAGAGATCAAAATGAAGGTTGGTTGTGAGCTATCCCAGCTGAACAAGCTGTGATAGGTAGGAAAGCTATAGAGTGAGCATGAGGGAAGAGGATAGGTAGCAAGGAGGATAGGTAGCATGTGTAATAACAGTTTAATAGATAGGCATAGAGAGTACCTTGTGAAGTGAGCCTATTCAAAAGATACATTGGTGCTAGGTAATATCACAGATGTGCCAGTCAAACATGAGGGATGTTAAGAGTTGGGGGATAGTCACCATGAGGGATAGGTAAAGTGAATGATAGGCAGATTGAGGATAGGTAGACTAATGGTAAGAATGTACAGAGAAAATTAGATACAAAGCTGAGGGGTAAACTTTAATCCCTTAAGCCATTTGAGGGAAAACCTAATTAAACTCTAGATGATTCAAGGGATAGGTAGTATGAGTGATAGGTAGACTAAGGGATAGGCAGTATGTGGGAGAGGCAGAGCCATACACAGGTAGAGTACTTGTCAGGTTGAGATAGGCAGACATTGGGATATGTAGATTGAGGTATTGACTTTGATTAGCATGTTGCATCTATAAAAAAGTTCCAATCATTGTCAATATAACCTTTGTACATTTTTAAAATATTCTCATCATCAAACCTCCTTTTTAGGTACTTTTGGTCAAATTTTGAGAATCAAGATCACAAATTTTGGATTCAGCAGGATTTTCTGGTATAGGTGGCCCCTTGTTTCCATTTGATATCACTCTGATAAAGATTCCTGACATCTCTATAAACCCCCTTATCCTACATAGGACTCAATACTGAATACAAAAGGGAGCATACTTTTAAGGAGGGTAGAGGGGGGAGGCTGTTACACTGTGTCCATAGGTAAAGCTCTGAGTTTCACCTCCTATCTACTAAAGCTTCTTGTTGACGGTCTCGTCTCGGGTAGAGGAGACCATGGAATCCTCAATGGCTGTTCTCGAATGAGAACCCAAAGTGGAAGAGGCCGCCCAGACTCTCTCTGCCATGTCGACCGAGGTCACAGACAGGGAGTGGATGCCTCCTCCTCCTAATCCGGATCCAGCACCTACGGTACTGGGTCCGGCAAACCCCATCGATGTCTTGGACATTCCGCTGTATCCTCCGGGATACAGAACCCGCACCCAGCGCCTGGCCCATGTGGACGAGGAAGAAGGTGTGGTATATACCAGCTGGGGGACGTACATCCCCATGCATCCCTCCATGTTTGGATGCGGTCCCTTAGGGGAAGTGCCCGGCAAACCCGAGAATATCCCAGATGATTTCAAGACTCTGGTGATAGACTCATGTACAGACGAGTTGGCCGAGGACATGCCGGTGTCATGGCTCCACAACTATAGCGGTTGGCAGGAGCTATGGCGCTGGATGAAAACTTGGCTCAAGCTGTGCTTCTTTCCGAAGATATAACCCGGAAGGCAAGCCAGCTGAGAGAGTTGGAATCCGACATGGACACAGACTCCACTGTCACACAGTCGTCGGTTGAATCCGGACGGGTCAAGAAATTGAGCCGTAAGCCCGCGCCGAAGGTACCACTCACCGAGTCTGATCTCGAAGTAGAGGACCTTCGGATTGCCATCGAAAGGTCCAAATCCGAGAAGGAACCAGGCGCCAGCATACCTGAGGCGGCTGGTGGAATCTTGGATGAGGACATTTCTCACCAGCAAGCTGCTGCTGAAGCCAAGCATCGTGAGCTTGATGAACAGCAGAAGGAGTTAGCCGCTACCCGTCGGGCACACCGCAAGCAGCAGGCTCAACTCAAGGTGAGTGCCACCTTCGGCTCTGACTCACCGGTCAGTAGTAGGAGGAGCACTCGGGCTAAGGACAAGGATCCCCGCAAGTCGGATTCTAGTCCTGAAGCCCCGCCGCAGCCACCCAAGGCTAGCCGCCGAAAAAAGAAGAATGGAGCAAAAGTGTCTCCGGCGGAGCCTGAACCCTCTACTCCCAAGAAGAGGGGCAAGGGCGACCCGAAGCCTGCTGCCTCCACAGCGACAACAGTTACAGTAACCACCTCGGTTACTGCAGGACCCTCTGCTGCCACCAGTGAGACTGCCGCCACCACCTTGGTTGTGGCTTCGACTGGTACTACCACCACCAGCCGAGTCCAGCCTAGAGGAACGGGCATCTACACAAGCAGCGACTCGGGAAGCGAAAGCAACCCGGAGCTGCCCGCATCAGCCAAATCTGATGACCACCAAGAAATGACCACGGATGTCCCGAAGGACGAAAATCAGAAATGGATGTGGAAGAACGCAGCTGAGGGGTTTAAAGACCATACCCCCGCTGCTTCGCGGATTGTGCATACGACACGATCCATTTCATGTGCCCGGCCGCCGTCAATAAAGATGGTGATAGTGACGATGAGGAGTGGATGAAGTCCGGTCCTCACGACACGCCAGTAGGTAAATTTTACCTGATTTGGATTGACCAGCTCAAGTCCAAATTGACCAGCTCAAGTCCAGAACGAAAGTTCAATGGGCTATGACCCAATGGGGACGGAGCGGCAGCCGCCGCAAGTGCCCATTCGAGTCATGTCAGCTCGCACTCACCGGCGAGAAGACATTTAAGACGAAGCCTTGCTGCGCTCTACATATTGTTGAGCATCACATGCACCACAAGCCTTTGATGCGATGCATCCCCGGAGATCGCTCAGGCAAACTTTGTGACGGCACCTTCACCACCCACCGGCGCCGGGACATGGCTCTGCACCTGCAGAAAGCCCATGGTACCGGCCTGGAGAAGACCCGGAAGCGTGCTGTAAAGTGCTTCAACAAGCTCCTTGCAAATTGGGCTGCGTTGAATGAAAAAGGAGGTCAAGGAGCAGGCATTTGAGCCCGAATTTTGCTCTTGGAGGAGTGGTAACCTCATGGTGTACTACGCTGTGAACTACTCAAGCACAAAGTTCGGGATGCCCACCGAGGTGCACCTGAAGGTGAAGAAGTGGCGAGGTGATGAAAAACGAGAGAAAGGAAAAGCTCGTTCGAAGGGAACCAATGGAGGTTCGGCTACAGCCACCAGTACCTCCAAATGGTCCCGCGCAGACCGATCCGTAAGCCCGTCAGGCAATAAGGATCAGCCCAGACCAGCTAATCCAGCTGAACGTCGCCAGTCGGGACAACAGGTCTGGACATGCCTGGCAACCAGACCCATCAGGTGGTTAGCCAGGCAGCACCTGCTACCTCCACACCTCCTACACAGCACCCTTCGAGTGAAGCCACTGGTTGCCCGGATGATTGGAGCACCTTCTTTGGTGCCCCATCCGGCCACAGTGCATGGTGGGCCGGAGAAGGGTCTTCCGGTAACCACCCGACTTATAGCGAGTACGCGGCGAAGTTCCCTGCTATGGGACCAGCGGGACCCGAATCACAGGTCCTAACCTCCTTGGGCCGAGCTAAAACTCAGGGCAGAGGCCGTGGTGGAGTCGAGTCCACCCGAGCTGCCCCGGGCTACGGCCGAGGCCAGGGAGGCACCACAGTTGGGGGTCCCGAGGTCCCTTCTGCTGGCGCTTCGCCTGTTACTACGCAGGCTCCTGCACCAGGACCAGCTATCCCCCCATCTGCGGTCCCTCGGGTCCCTGTTATGGGACTGATAGCCAGTACCCTGTCAGGTCTTCAGGATCCGGATACGTTCGTCGATCATAGAGACGTACATACCATCGAGATCAAGAATGACCTGATGGCTGAGTGGCAGTCGTTCCATCGCCAAAAGTCAATCGACTACTGGCGGACAATGACTGAAGCCACCTTCAATCTGGTCTATGAGATTCAGAAGAGGGAGGAAGACCGGATAAAGGAGCAGGAAATTAAAAAGGTCGAGGAGGCCTTGTAGTCCTGCCAAAGGCAACAGAGGGAGACCTTAAGTTTTTCCTCTGCTTCGGCAAGCACTTGGACGCTTGAGGGCATGGGTGCTCTGAGCCTACTCAGTGACACGAGCACCGATGCCCTTAAGCTAGTTGCCACGAGCAGCAGCAGCAGCTCGGCTCCCTCTACTAACCCGGAGCCAGCTGAGAAGATGGACACTGAAGACGATCCCTAGGATCTGTAAGTGTCCATCTGCCGGCATGAATCTGTACCCGAGGGTAAAGGCATATCTAATGCCAGAGGAGTAACTTCTTAATGAGGACCCGACGGACCGGAACAATAACCTGCAGCTAAGATGGACGCCACCCGAAACATCAAAGGGATTACCACACCAAACCCGGGGCTCCATCGTCCCATCCTCATCAGGGCACAACACACAGCAACGTGGCTTGCCACTACTGGTTTGTCGCCCAATGGAGCTGCAGAATCCAGTCGTTCCAGGTTCGCCGGAAGTCCATTGATATTGTTTTTTTTTTTTTCTTCGGGTTACCTAGCCTCTCGGGTTATGTTACTTTGTATTGTATATACTACTACAAAAACTCCATATAACTTAACATATTTAATACATCTTAACTTGACTCTGTAACACTGTTACATATATTTATACCACCTTAGGTTGATGGTACATAAGGCGCCACCTCCTATTTATGTTATTATTTAGTTACTTTGGGTTATATGCGATGATGCCTACTATTATGTACATATTATTTATAATGCCCCTTTAATGTTAAATATTCTATATAACATTGTTATAATAGACATACCTGTGTATATATATTGTTACATAACTTTAACAATAGGTAATCTTTAACACCTACCCTAGGTAAAGTCTATGGGGGGTGGTGTAGTGGTGTAGTGCGCTTCATCCGAGAGACGCGCTCGTGTGGTGCTCGTTCCTTCTATGCCAACCAGGTGTCGCTTCGCTTTACCCGATTGGTACAAGAGGGGGCAGCACCATGCCTTGCATCCAGCTTCTACTAAGAAGCCGGACGATCCGCAGAAGGAGACTGGACATAGTCCAGTCCAGACGTATGTTCTAAACCAGAGAGAACTTAATAAAGTCCTACCCGAGCGGTAGGGGAGTCTGGGGCTTTGCCCAACCCAAACTACTCGTGTTGTGTTGGGATCTTTAGTGATAAGCAAGCCAACAAGCTACCCAACATATAAGTTGATATGAGTTTGTCTGCAATTTCTTCATATGTTTTATGAAATTCTCTATTTTTGAAGTTGTATCTTAAAGTACAGATGCCCAAAGAGGGATAAATATATGGCTAAATCTGCTATTGGGTTGTGAACATAAAAGGTTCCTTGATTATATGAATGCCTGTGTTTGCATTTTGCAATGTTATGAAAAAACATTATGACACCAAAAGTTATCCAAGATTAAAATGTCTCATCATTACAATTGGTTGACATATTTTACACATTCAAAGGGTGAGAGAAAGGAAGTAGTTTCTCCTTCAATGCATGGAATTTTACCCATATCTTAAACATTTCTACCTCAAATATGGACAGATTATGAAGCATAATGGCCACTTATAATGAATGTGCTGTTGTACATGTGCCAGGAAAAGACACTGGAATTATGTCTCTCTTTCATGGTGAGTAAGGGATATTTTAGCTGGTGTAGCAATTAATCCCAATATGGAGCTATGTATGGTGGCAGGAGCTTATACCATAATATATTTGTGTATCATGACATCCAAAAGTCATGATGCTTCAATGAAGCATGTGGCCCTTTAACCCTTTAAGGGTCGCTGATGCAAGAGTGCATCATGTCCATAGCACATCATAATGCACCAATGAAGTGCAGGCAAGACCCCTCACCAGCACTTCATTGATGCATCATGCCAGACCACCAGGATTGTATCAAGCTCATAGGGTCTGCATGATGCTTCAATGTAGCCCTGGAGCTTAATTCAAAACATCCTGGGATCACGACCCCGGCGATCTTAGGAATAAATCAGCCTTATCCTATTAAGCGATCTTAAGAGTTGACTGGGTTCACATATCCTAGCCAGCACTAAGATCGCATCGATCTTAGCCTCAGCCCTCCTACACTATTCCAAGAAGAAGTGACTAGGCACAGGGGTAAGAGTCCCAAAATAAAGGAATAGCTGTGGAGTCACTCTTCTTCACAAGAGTGCTTATACCATCGTTCCCTGTCCCCATATGGGCTAACAAAAGAGCACAGGGTGCAGTTGACCCCCGTACAGTATTCAAGAGTTGTTCCCATGAATGTATGATTTATGCTTGCCTATTAGAAGCATTGTGCCCTCCCCCCAGGACAAAGAGAGAGAAGGGAAGAATTACCTTACAGTGCACTTAATGCATGAGTAGCCCTAAGAGCCCTCAAGGACACTCAGCAAATGTCCTCCCTCCCCTCTTTATGTATGCAGCAGGCTATTCACTCTTTTGATCAGGAGTGTTCCCTGTAAGTGCTCTTGTACTCAGGTGAAACCACTATGCATTTCTTTCACTAAGATTGCAGTGATCTTAGTGGTGGAAATGAAATAGTGAAGTGATCCCAGGACTAGCTATTCTGGACAGGCCTGCAACCACTGCATTACATAGGGTAGACCAGTCAGGTCTTATGATATGTGCCTACACTAAGATCGCTGGGGTTGGGATCCCAAGATGTTTTGAATTAAGCTCCTGGTTACTTGCCAGGGCTTTATTCATGCATCATGACGACTGAGGGATATAATGCATGAATGAATTCGCGACACTTAGATGAGGCCATGAATTTCCTCATGAAGTTCAAGACACCACTGAGCCTATATTTGAAGGATATGATACAGAGGCGTAGGAAGCAAACCTTGATTGTGGGCACCGACTGTGAATCATATACTTGAGCACATGCACTTATAGTATATTTCAACATCTACCATAAAACCCCGGTCATAAGCCTGATTTTTTTTCTAATTTTTATATAATCATATAAGCGTTAACTAGCACCAATTATTACTGTTTCAAACCAAGCCATTAGTGTCAAAACACATACCATAATTATAAGGGCCGTGAAAATGCAAGTCGAGAAATTTATAAAAAGTTACTGATAATTGAAGGGTTTCTATGTGTTTTAGGGGGACCAGTGGTTGGGAAAAGGCCCCAAACTCATCCCCAGGGTTTTCCAAAATTTTAAATTGACCCACAATCGGCTTATATTTTTTTCCTGAACTCGGCCCAAGGCTAATGATCGTGGTTTAACGGAATATCAGATTTTAATATGAAAGTGGTCTTTGATGACTTTTGGCCCTGATTTAAAATGCTTCAGGTCACAAATCATAGAAAGTGTGCATATGGGGCCTCACATGTCATTCGCCCAGACATGTGCCCAGAATCATGAAAAATAATTCTTATAAGTATGCTTCTTTTATGATAGCAAGGACACATCTGACATAAATGATAATGCGACTTTCTTAATCTACAGGTCAAAATAGTCTGGACCTGAGATTTTCATGGAGGTATGATGATTGTTTCTGTAGGAAATGAAGCCCCCAACATGGCTTGTAACTTAGGCCCCTAAATGTCATTCGCCCAGACACAATTTCGCCCAGACAATTTTGGGCCCATTTTACCTCCTGGAGCCCAAAATATTCATATGGGACCATCAAAACCCATATGTAACACAAAGATCTCATCCAGCCTGACACTTTGAGCCAAAAAAATAGAGGGGGAAACTAAAATTCTAATACTAGGGGCTGGAATACCTCAAAATTCGTCATATGCAAACCTTCTATGATTTTTGACCTTCAAACTATTATCCTACACTTTTATGACATTAAATAATGTCCTTTTCTGATGCCTTCTATCTTGAGGTGTTTCCTTGGTAACTGAATACAAATGGAACAAAAACGTTCCTCTTTAGCTTAATTTGTTCTGAAAACACTATGGCACACAAATTGTCTTTTTCTCTAGCTGATACTCCAATTATTAAGGTCTACAGAGCCTTTTTGAATTTCCATAGTTACCAAAAAAGGGTGCCCGGGTGTCCTTTTGTTGTCTTTTGTTTGGTAACTATGGAAATCCAAATGGTTAGGTAGACCTTAATATAAGATTACCTTAGTATTAGCGAAAGAAAAAAAATTCTTTGAAAAAATGTATTTTTAATTTTCAATTTCTTAGAGCCCAGGAATATACAGAGATTCTGTCCTATAGTGCTGTTCAAAGCAAAACAAGCAGAGAAAAATGTTTTAACGTCACTCTGACTTTGTAACCATGGCAACGCCTCAGTACGGAGGAGAAATTGATGAAAATATTATGTACAATAATAACATTGTCTGATATGCATCGGGGTGCAAGCTAGGGTTGACGTTTTCAAGTTCTATTTGAACTTGGAATATCTAGCTAGCATCCTTCAGTATCATGACGGCCAATGGCCGGATGATGTCAGGACGTCATGACCTCATTTGATCATGTTGGGGGGGTTTGGTATATAGAACTGTAGTTAGAATAATAAGTAACTATCTTTTGAACAAATTATGATAGAAATTAGCTGTGAAAACTGGGAGATCCCTCTCAGTGAGCCACAGGTGATGGTACACAAATGAGCGCAGTCTATTCAAAGCATGCGCATTGTTTTGAGGTAACCAAAACTCATATGCATAACAGTTTTTATATGGAGAATGGGTTTGTCACATTAAGACGTGGGCCTGGTAAATATCTTACTAAGATCTCAGAGGAAAAATTTGATGATTATGCTTGACAAATTGCTGTTAGCCTGTAATAGAATAATCTTTTATCTTGTGATAACTGAGAGATAGTCCCACTCAAGGGCTTTCAGATAAGCCATCAACATTTCTGATATTTTTAGTAGAAGCTGAGGAATGATGAAAACCATATGGCTCACATCAGGTAGCCGTTCATAAGGGAGCCAATTTCAGAGTGCTAGGCATGACTGCTTATTTGAGGGCTGGAGGGTGTTGCTCCTATAGTAAAAGGAAGAGCTGGCTAAAAATGCCCTCGTTTCCAGTCCTTTCTTTTCATGTAGGTATAACTTGTCCCTTCTGTTGCTCACAAGTGGACATTCAAGTATGGTGCTAAAAAAGGGGGATTTGAGTAGGTACCTAGTTGGGAGAAGTCAGTCAGTATAATATACTATAGAGTGTGTAACATGAGTAGGTACCTGATAGTGCAGCTCTCTCTGTTTTAAACAAGGCAGGTGACTTTTCAGACTAATGTGGTGAGGTACCCTCTCTTCTTTTAAAGAGAGGGTACCTACTAACAGCTCTTTTTACCATAGGAGAAACACGCTCCAGTGGTGTGGTCCTCAGAGTGCCTACCTAAGACTAAAAGCTACAACTATTAACTTCTGTATCAGGTGCTTTTTATATGTTGGGTATGTCTTATACATTAGGTTGTATGGTAATATTATGAAGACAGTGGTAAAGAGGAAGTAAATCACAAAAATATTATATATTAGGATTTACTGCCTATGTAATTCATCGATATGAGTTGAATGTTATATATGCATGAATGCCCATGGAAATCACATTCATATAAGTCACTGTATAAGGCTACTAGAGCACCCAGGCACATATAGATTTTAATGTGCCTCAACCCGGCCCTTATATGATACTGGTGCTTATATTAATAAAGTTTTCCATGATGAATACTGATTTATGAGACCGGTGATCATCTGAGAGCCTAGCTCTTAAACAGGCCACTGCCACACATCAAATTGTGCTGGAGGGAATTGTTAATTTCCATGATTGAGAAATGTCCTCCTGTCCTATAACAAGTGAACTCCATCAAGGTAAAACAAGAAATATGTTAGCAGGCAAACAGAAAAAGGATGTCCCAGGAGTAGGTCCGTGAGCTACCCTTTCTGTCCACTTACACGTGTGAAGGCACAAAATCTGTTTGTGCACCTGTTCTGACGAGACAGCTTATTATCATGAAAGGTGTAAAGTGAATACTATAGGCCTAGCGCCTTATAGGTGCAAAGCTCTACATAACAACTGCATGCAGGATGTTATTCAGAAGTGACAGCTTCTTGAATAATTGCTACCTTCATCTTGGGGTGAGGTGACGTAAGAGAAAGTCAACAAAGTGCACTCATGTCACATCCTTTATGTAAAGGCCTGGGCAGACAATCTTGTTGTTGCCCTCTAGTTAGTCACTTGTATGAACTCGCCTTAATGGGTGCAAGAATTACTCAAGGACAATCAATCACAGCCAACAAGGATTTAATAATTTGATAATAAAGGGAGTGTTTGGATGCTATGGAACATGATTAGCTATAATGATTGCTGGTGAGTAGATGATTAAGCCAGTGTTAGCTCTTCATCATCAGATGTCCATCAATGAGATGCTCACCTCTCACTGAAACATATTTTGTAAAAACATGTGAAACCTTTGAAGGGCTGATAGTGCTCTAGTACAGTAGGAATGCAGCCTTGGTGAGTAACTCACCAGGGCTGCATTCAAGTGGTATAGTACTGGCATGATTCACCAATACAGTTCTTGTGAGTAGGCTCACCAGCATTGCATTGGTGCATCATGCCAACCTTAGATATGACCTTGGAGGTACCATGCAGCACTTAAAGGGTTAAACTTGAAGGCCTACATCTTTACGAAAGTGAGAAATCAGAAGGGGAACTTGGAAATGGTTTTCAGAACAGGTCCCATCAAAATGATAATATTGGTAAATATCTGGTTCTCGCTGATGTAATGATTGAATGCCTTTTGGGGAGTTACTCACTGGGGCTGCATTCATATTGGTATGATGCATTGATGCAGTATCTATCTTTAAAGGTATAGAGAGGAATGCACACATAGGTTAAGGTGGCTGGCGGGGATAGACTAAAGATAATTAAATTTTCGCCATATCCTCTCCAGGGATCTAAAATGATATGTACTTTTCATATATATGTACAAATAGTATTTTGAGATGCAAAAGTTTCAACCTTATATAGGTTAACATAGTGACTTGTCACATAAATCCCAAGATTTATACCCAAAAGTAATTAGATTTCTTTATAACTTCCTTACCACTTAGATTACAAGCATATTTTGCAGTATTGGCTATGCTTATATATATATATATATATATATATATATATATATATATATATATATATATATATATATATATATGTATGTATGTATGTATATATATATATATATATATTGTGCTTATGGACAGTATATATATATATATATATATATATATATATATATATATATATATATATATATATTTTCAAATATTTAGGATTGTTGTAAAAGTGTGTTTACTTGGATAGAATAGTCGCATGTAGATCATATAGTTTGTTCTAACTGATCAGCCACAACAGCATCTGTGGCACGTCTATTAAGTTTCTTCCGCGCTATCAGAAAATCCAGGGTTCAAATCCCTACCAATACAAGCTCTCCAGAATTTTGCATATTTCGTTTCCCATAATGTCAATGTGCCTTCAGAGCCCCTGGTGTCCAAATGCTGAACTAACAATCCCTGACAGCCACCTTAAGTGATGATGGCAAATCCCCGAGCATCCATCTTGCAGGATGTAAATTTATACATAGTATGTTCGACCTAGTCCAGTCCACACATTGTTCTATCCTTCTCCAATAAAGCCCGTCCGCACAGATGGGAAGTTAAAGGTCTTTGCCCAACCCGAACCTTTCGTGTTGTGTGCTACTTATAATATTTGAGCGAGCCAAGGAGCCACCCAATATAAACTCATAAAACCGAACCGTTACATATGTGAACATGACCAATTGATGGAGCATATTGTCTGAATATCTTCATTTGTCCACATGGTCCATTTCACAGGAAGCAGCATGTGCCATGTGGAAAATGATCAGGGTTTCTTTTTGTTTGTTGTGGCACAGGAGATTGTGCCACATTGAAATATTCTACTAAAAAATATGTGTCAACCTAAAATAATCACCATTAAATATATCATATTCATATAAAGATCTGGTAGCCCCAGTAAAGATTTCAATAATTTTATTTGTATCTGTTCCAGTCATGGGTATGGGGAATGAAAGTACCAGCAACCTGACACAGGAGACTGTGCCACCCAGCCTGCAGACGCTGACCATCCTATCATGCATCAGTCCATATGTACCGGAAGTGCTGATGCGCATGGTTAGTTCAGTGGCAAGAATACTAGTTCAGTAGTTTGCCACTAGGTAGCAGTTTTGCAATTTCGCTTGACCCCTCCTCTATTACCTACCATAATGGACAGGCGTTCACGACTAGGGACCATGATAACGATAACAACCCAGATGATAACTGTGCAGTGGTGCACTCTGGTGGCTGGTGGTTTAACAACTGTCTGCAATCCAACCTTAATGGTAAATATTAGGACACCAACATGGGTACTATCTGGGGGACCGACCGGGGTCTTAATACTTCTCTTAATACCTGTTCCATGGATTTGCTTTGAAACTAGGCAATGCCACTACACCACACAAATTGCCCTACTGTCTTTGGCAAGCTATTTGTTAATTAAGGGTAGATTGACTAGAATCACTCTGAGTCTGACACCGATCTTGAGTCTTACTAATTCAACATTAAATCCAGTGTCTTTTCCTGTGATACATGATCAGCAAATATCTCATATTTGGGGGTGATATCCGTGGAAAACGGTTATATCCGTGACCGCATGTTGGTGACAATAGAATGGTTAATGAATCGGCCTGAATAAAGCTCCAGGTTTAACCAAACTCAATGTCTCAAATTTGGAATAAACTAGCTTTGAGAAAGAGCTGCAAACCCAAAATATGTGAGCATGCAGTGTACAAACAAAGTATGAAATACACGGTTATCTGCTGCCTAAGTTGTACAATGATATTCTAAAATGTAAATTCTATGGATTTTTCCTAGAGATTCTTTGCAGTAAAAGATCCAATGATTTGACTGCCAAAATGGCGTTGAACATCGATTAATCAGTCACTCAATCCGATGATGATGTAGTTTATCACTGGGACATGGGAGGGGCTGGGGAGCTGGCTCTGTGACGCCATTGGCACAGAGAAGACCGTGTGACGATTTGTGAGTGAGTGAGTGAGTGAGTAATAGATGTTTAACGCCATTTCGACAGCTAAGGTCATATTCATGGCAAAAACTACATTACACAATTTCACAGAGGAATGTGTCAGTGCCCGCGCATATGTGCACCACACACATCCTGAGGGGATAGGAAAGAGGAGAAATAGACCCTTTTAAGTGGGCTAGGGAAGCCTAATGACGATTTGTGACGTCAACTAGGACTACAGGGGTGAATCAGGGACATTCATCTTTCCCCCGGATCTTTCCACCCATCTGGATTGCTAAGCAACCAGCCTGTTTTTAGAAAAGTCTATAATTAACGGCTATTTTACCGACTTAAATGATCTAAAGCAATATCAAGGAGTGAGTGAGTAATGGATGTTTATTGCCATTCCGACAGCTAAGGTCATATTCATGGCGAGAACTAAATTATGCAATTTCACAGAGGAATGTGTCAGTGCCCACGCATATGTGCACCACACACACCCGAGGGGATAGGAAAGAGGAGAAATAGACCCTTTTAAGTGGGCTAGGAAAGCAAAGAAATAGTAAGGAATCCAGTGGTGTTGATATGTTGTTGCTATGGTACCCGACTCCCTAGCAACAGAACTTCTACATTGACATTTCCTTAGTAACCAGTGTTATCCTCATGCATCAGGTGAAAAGCCCTCCTTGGTAACAGCTAAAAGTCCAATTGTATGTACCCTAGTACATAGCAATGTATGACATAAAATGAGTTATACCTACGCTGTGATATTAAAGCAAGGTGGTTTGTTGAATACTCCTCCTGTATAAGTGTGGGAGGTTTATGTATCACCAAGTATTTTTCTTTTCATCTGTGATTATAAATGCATTGTTCATTTATCCATGCAATCTGATAGAGCTGTGCTGCTATACCAGCTAATCTATTTAAGAAATCTTTTTTTTTTATGAGGGTATGTCGGCCCCATATTGCGCTAGAACAATATTGTATGACTGCTAGCAATAAAACCTTTTGAAATTGACATTTGGATTGACTGACATAATTAATTGGGATTATGGTGCATAACAGAGTGTATAGGCCTAGGCATACGTGTGTATTCACACTGCAATACTTTATGTATGTCATTTTTGAAATGTGTAAATGAACATAATAGTAACTTTGTCTGCAAATATGATTGTTTTATTTCTTTTTCAAATATACAGAAATGTATAAGGGAGTGATCATTTTTTGACAACAGGGGTGGGGTTGGTGAGTTTGCACGCGAATGTGTGAAAAGATTTCACACCCCCCGCCCTCTCGAGGGGTCAAAAAATTCTGACCGTCCCCCTCAAACCCATCAGCCCTCCCCCCCCTGTTGTTAAAAATTGATCACTCCCTAAGTGGTTGCTAAAATATATTAACAAGAATATAATGTTAACATGTAATGGTCAGACCATAATGCTTTCTTACACTTCTGCTGGGCCATAGTAGTTTTGGAGCCACACACATGTTTTGGGCCAGCAGATGCATTCGAACCAGGGGACCAAGGAATCAAATATCTTTTGCCGTCTCCGTGCCTCCCCCAAGGTGGGATGTGAAAGCGTCCCTCACTTTTTCTATAGTAATGCACAGGCTTTTTCACTGATAAACGAGTGGAAATGTTTTGCCCCTCCCCAAAGATGGCTTTGAACTCAAAGTTTATTCGCCCATACCCCAAAATCCACCCTCCCCCTTTCCCTGTTATTAAAAAAAATGTCCACTCCCTTGCTTACCCTCCGATTTTCTTTTCTGTGGCGGATCAAGGAAGCAGCACACTCACTGTGTAGCCCCCCCCCCCAGTTTTGACTGGATTTGAGTTGTAAATGGGGCAAATAAACTCTTCACTCCAGGCCAAAAATATCCCTTCTAAAAGTGGCCCTGTCCAATATTTTAAGCTATAACCTAGGGGGGAAGTCTCCTCTCATGGTGGGTCAGTCAGTATGGTGCTGTGATATCCTTCTGCCGTACCGTCTACAGATGATCCACACGTCGGGCATCTTGGTCCTGTGGGGGAGATCAACAGAATTTGTTCTTAAAGTTATCAAAAGACAAAACAGCAGTTTACCCGGCCAACCCTAACATAACAGGAGAATTTTTGCGCCCCTCCTTGGTATGTAGTAGCCGGTTGGCTTTTATGCTAAAAAGAGGTCAATTCTTTTATGCTAAAAAGAGGTCAATTTTTTTATGACCTCTCAAGAGGGTTCAATTTTTTTAAGCCCCTTCCCCTCAGGAGTGGTCTGAATTTTTTTTACGCCCCACTCTCAACAGACCCCCCCCCCCCCCCTCCGCTGTTGATAAATAATGACCATACATTTCAAGGTTGATACGATGACTCTCGCGCGTTAGATGCCACCATGAATACAACATCCCCGTATTTGTTGGCCTGGTCACACAAATATCTGATAATGTAAAAAGCTGATCTTACCTGGAGTTCAGTGTAATTTCCATAGTTTAAGAGTCTAAATCAATGAAATAAATGTAAATGTCAACTCCATGGAATATGCTTCTGCATCGTATTCCCCTCTGTGGGACTGTGGGCATGGACATTTGCTATAAATGTATGACTCTAACAATTCAATAAAATAATACCTGAGGTCGTTCCCATTGCCTGTAACCTGGATGACGTCATAGGTCCTGACGTTGGTGACGTCATGTCTCCATCTACGTCATCGACCCAGGCACCCAGGGTGGGGTCAGTGCGGTGCACGACGGGACGGTTTGGGGTGAATTCCTTAGTACTCAGGTATTCCACCATGTGGCTAGATACACAGGCCAATGTCTCCCTAGCCTGTAAGAAACCCACCAAAACACCAAAAAGAACATCAATGTTACTTAAGACTGCAGTGTCTATAGATGGATGCTCCAACTGTCGTTTTAGTTTGTCACTCTGTCAATTTTAGGAAGGATTAAGCATCACTTTCTCACTTTTTATGTAAGACTGTGCAGTAAACCTTTGAAACTGTCTTCGTTCATCAATTTCCAAAAGAAACCTGTTTTACAACCATCAATTTCTAAAAACCCTGTTTTACATCCATCAATTTCTATAAACCCTGTTTTACAACCATCAATCTCTAAAAACAATCATGTGTGTCAGTCTTTCACTTCCGTTGCTTTCTATTATATCCATTTATAGTGATTTTAGCTAGCTGCAGGGGCTTGAAAAAATTCGATTTTGACACTCTTCTTTACTAACCCCCTTGTATGAGCTAGATCGTGAGTTAATGACAATGATATAAGCACCACAACAGTACAACAAAATACTTACGACAGTCGTGTTAGCCCCTGTGATGTACTTGTCCTTGCGCAGTGCGGTGAAATGAACATTCCTCCTGCTGGCAGCCTGCCCAGTCCTAGAGCAGGTCAGGGGGTGGTCAGGGTGCGACCAGAACACCTCCTCCTGTAATCATGTATATATAATATATTAATCCTTAACCCTTCGAGGGCCGCTGATGCATTAATGCATCATGCCCATTGGTTGTCATGATGCACCAATGAGGTGCTGGCGAGACTACTCGCCAGCACTTCATTGGTGCATCATGACACCATGAGCCTCCAGAAGTAGATGTATCAGTCATGTAGGGTCGGCATGATGCTCCAATGAAGTGCTGGTGAGCAGTCTCACCAGCACTTCATTGGTGCATCATGACGACCAATGGGCATGATGCATTAATGCATCTGTGGCTGCATAGTGCATATATGGACACATTATTGCCATCCTGATGCATGAATGAAGCCGTGCAAGTTACTAATGCCACCACTCCTGCAGGGGCGGTGTGAGATATATATCAGTGCTGACTAAGAAATATACAGAAAAAAATTAGGTATCCATTAATTTTGGTGTTTGCATTCTCTCTCTTCTTAAACCTACAAAAATCATAATAAGCAAATTCATATTTATCACATTTATTTCATGTTATGCTTTGTTAACGGTCCATCATATTATAACCTTAGTACCACAAGTGTAAGGTGCACCCTGGTTATAAGGTAAACACTGAGTAATAAGCCCCTATGCGGCAGGGGGCTATCCTTTCATGTAAGTCACAGCTTTTAGTTCATGTGAATAACAACTCTCCATAGACTTGACGTTGAGAGGCCGATCGCAACACCCCCAGTGGCATAACAGCAATTTAAAATCGAAATAACATGAAATAGATAGAGAACTAAACTCCCTGGTGTACAAGATGGCTGATCTACCCCTCAGGGGATGTTTCTCCCTCAGGCTGCGCCCTCAGAGAAGACACCACCCCCCCTCGGGGTGGAACGGCCACCTTGCACACCACGGTCGTTTAGTGAACAAGTAATCAATGGATAATTCATGACGCATGTGTGTTAGTGAAGGCTAATTACACGAGGGCATAGCCCGTGTGTAATTAGCCTTTGCTAACACACACAAGTCATGAATTATCCATTGACTACTTATTTTATTCCACGAAAACAATAGATAATCAATAAAATACCAATAAATTCAAGTTGAAAACAAAAATTATTCCCCCTCCCCGGGACTCGATGCCAGCCATTGTGTGTACACGATCGGTACATACACCTCAGCGCCCGGCAGCGGACAGCGACAGCCCCGGTCTCGGCTTGGCTTGCTTTGAATGCGTCTCGCGGTTATGGCAGCAGCACACGGCGAAAAGTAGTGTTTGTACACCTCGGCACCCGGCTAGGCTTGGCTTTGCCTTTGTTTGAATGCATTTGTGTATAATATACCTCGTCGCCCGGCAGCGGACAGATATAGTGCACACGACGAAATAAAGACGCGCCCGGACCGGGACTCAACCCGCTAACCTCTAACGGCTGAGCGCAATGAGCTAACCACTAGACCACCACGTCTCCTCCTTCAGCGGCCGTCTCGGCCTGGATTCATTTGAACGCGTCCCGTGGTTATGTATACACGATCGGTACACACACCTCGGCATCCAGCTAGGCTTGCTAGGGGCGTCATAACCCAGAATGCTGGGGATTTTCACACTTTGAATGTATAGTAGTTATATGTGAGTGACCTCCCCGGGCTTTGTATCATATCCAGACCTGGTTCTAGCCAGCCACCATCAGTCAGTCCCTGTGGCGCAATGCATAGGGAGTTGGACTAGGGATCTGAGACTGCAGGTTCGACCCCTACCCTGGCAATGAAAATTGTCGTAGGTTTTAACATGTAACATATGATATGGAAGGACATGAGAGGCCTGCGGGTTATCCATGGATAACCGCACGCCTTACAAAATTGATGTTACAGCCTACAGGGTGTGCAATATCGACAGGTATGTGCATGGGAATATCCAGCAAAAAGCACTGAGAAACCCAGAAATCATGGAATAATTCTCTCTATATTGCTCAGTACTGAGGCCTAGTGGGTCCACCATTGCTTGATCCATCACTGGGCCAGATACGTACTGATAACAACCAGCATGATGGGGACCAGGTATTACATAATGTACCCAAAAAATTCTGCTGTGAATACAGGCACTTATCTGATTGGTCAATAATACAACCCGGGTAAACCCTATATACCCGACGCACTACAGGGCTTAGTTTACTGATAGTAAACCTACCATGGGAGAGAAGTCAGCTGGACCAATGCCTACAATGACAATGGACATAGGGATAGAACAGGAACGGACAAGTGCCTCTATCGTATCATCCAGGTCATTGACCACGCCATCCTGGGGGAGGAAATGAGAAAATAAAAAAGAAGAGTTAGATCTAGTAGGGCTACAGATAATACTTTGAAGTGAGTGTCACCTTATAAGTATTGATATGATTATATTACATATTATGATTATATTTCTCTAGGATCAGAATTTATCTACGGGTATTTGATATTTAGAATATCCGTAATTGTTATTTTAGACTAAAGGGTGCTCCAGGTTAGGTCTACTTGATTCAAAAAGATCTCAGGAAGGTAGTTCAATTTTCTCCTTCATAGTTATCGCAGTACCAGTCCGAATTTTCTATATTAACACATCAAAGTGGCAGAGTTTACTTTGGATTTGTTCTTTTTTATTATTGAAAAAAAAGCTGGGTATACCTGACAAATGTCTTTTTCAATTTTAGACAAGGGTTTACTTTTATCAATAAACCCAAACGTCCATCCTTTATTCCATACACTTACCGTTATAATAAGAAGCACCCAATATTCCTGGTTAATCTGGGTGAGGGGTTTTATAGAAGCCACACGTGTGGCTTCCTTAAGTACAGGGGCCAGGAGGCTAGGTCCTGACAGTGTAAGGCGACCAACCGCCTTCTCGTAATTCTCCAGTATCCCCTGAATATATTGTAACATGCAAAAATCAAGGCTAAAGTCTGTTCTTGATTCATTACACAAAGAGAACGTCCAATCAACTTATTCCCGCCGCATATCATCATAAAGAAGGGAGAAAAGAGAAAAAGGTTGCACGCAACAGCAAAAGTCAGAAAGAATGGAAGGTAGAGGATAGAAAAGGTGTATATTGATGTTCATGTCAAATCCTTACAACTTGAGAGAAGGGCATTTTTTGTACATCAAAAACGTTATTTTGGGGTTTTTAGAGGTTTGCTAACGTTTGAAAAAGGCACATCAAAGTGTGCATTTAAAGTAACGTTTTGTAACGTTCCTTTTAGGTAAAGGAACGCATTTAAAACGTTAAAAAGGTATATAGGACATTGCTGAAAAAATGTCCTTTCCTAAAGTTTTAGACATTACAATTAACACTTTTTAATGAACGTTTCTGTACCCAAACGTTACAAAAACGTTTTTGCCATGTGGGTTAAAGTTTTAATTTTTTTTTCGAACTTACAGATAATCCCTTACAGTAGGGGTTGTTCCTCAGACCACTGAGGGTGAAGCAATGCTTAGTTTTCTTGTTTGGGCCGGGTTTGGCTCCAAATCCAAAGGCAGGAAAGTTCTGTTCCAGATCGTAATGACTTAACATGGCTCCCATCGTCCTAATGGCCTCAATGTATTCATTATTCTGTATAAAAATAGATCAATTCATATTAGATTAAGGGCTGAGTTATTTAGGAGTTGCCATGCCGCAACATCGCTGGGCAACTCCTATTATGTTTTTGGTTTTCGTCATGGGAGCTGCGTGATGTCACGTTCACCGTGTGACGCCATTTATGACGTCAGACGGCGGCAGTGACGTCACACCCAGGCAGGTAAGTGACCAGCAATGCCAGCAACAGCAGTAGCGCAGGGGCAGTAAGTATGGTAACCACGATGCCTAGCAAGTCGCCAAGGGAACATTTTGGCATAACTATCGGTATCAGGACGAGCCAGCATGTCAAGACGCTGGTCGTGTTTCCATGCTACCTTGATAGTGTTGGCTGGAGGGATGGGAGCAGGGGGGGGGGACAATGATAATGTTCCCCCCATGAGAGCTCAAGAAAAATGTGGCTTGGTCCATGGATAGGAGTGGCAACTCCTATTCGTGGTCCTTGCCACACTTTTCTTGTTTATTGCTAGCTGGGGGGCTTGATGGACTTTGGTGGATCAGCAGATTTTTTCGTGACCCCTACCATAATGATCAAAATTATCATGCCCCCATCTCACTAAGAACTGATTTTGCAAAATGACCCCCCCAAAAATCAGATACGCATGTGGAGTGACGCATGACAATGAGTATCTAAATTGCCCATATTCGGTTTTGACCCCCTCCCCCTCAGTGTGAAGGCTTATTGGGTTCTCTTTCAAAATAGGCTCTTTTTTCAAAATGACCCCCCCCCCCGATATCTTAAAAGCCCCCTCACCTGGCTTAGCTTAATTCAGAATATACTTATAAATTAATCCATTAGCAAAGTCAATAAATTATGATGGTTTCAAACATAGATCATATAATCAACAGATGGGATGGCTAGTTTGGAGAACTATTTCTTTCTTTTTTTTGCGAGATGTCTGTAAATTTTCATGGTGTACACTGTAAAAAATGTTTTTGAAATGTCGGTGCAATTCTTGTCTCAAAGTAGCCAGAGATCCATCGTCATTTTCACAGAGATTCCTTGTATATTTGTGTACCACCATACTGCCACCTAGGGCTTCTTGTAAAAGCTGCACTGGTTCAATATACTACACAATTACAGTGGTTAACTGTTCAGTTTTACGAGGATCCTTGGTAGATTCAACAGCTTCTTTTTTACAGTGTAGGCAGAGTTGTTTGGTGAGCACCAAATGATGTAAATTTATCTATAAATAAATCATATTTTGTTCATTATCTCTAAGCCTGTCTGAATATGCACAGCCATGCCTCAACATGAGGGAATTACCAACTCACCTGTAGTCCAATATGATGTAATGATGAGGGAGTGGATGGGTCTCCATTAGATGACTGTAGAAAGAAAGTAAATGTCAGTTAACCCTTTAAGGACCGATACTCTGTTACTGTATTATACCACTGGTGAATTCACAAGGGTTACATTCATGCATCATGACTAATCTGTTGGATATTCCCGGAGGGTCGGCATGATGCACCAGTGAAGTGCTGGCGAGCAGACTCGCCAGCGCTTCATCGGTGCATCATGACGATCTATGGGCATGATGCACTTCTGCTGTAGTGACCTTTAAAGGGTTAAACAAGGGTGACTAAATTTGTAAGGGTGACAAAGTGCATAATTGCATTGTGCTCTTAGATCGTTATGATGTATGAAAAACCCACCAGTGCTTTGGAGGGTGTTGCCAAAGAGGAAAAGAGAGGTAAAACCTAAAAGCGCATGTTATTGTATTGCCAGTCATTCTCATTAGCTCGTCCAGTTAAAACGTGTACAAAATTTGCTTGAAAAAATTATTGTTCTGCTGCATCTAATAAATGAGCTTTGTAAGCATACCAGTTGAATTTATCGTTATCAATTGATAAAGAAATGGGGGTAGATGTATACATCACGTGCATCCCATAATTCGTTTAAGGGGAAACCTAGCTTTTGTATCAAATAAAAAGAATATGGCAAAGTCTTTATAATATGTATCACTATAGAGGAGAGCAGTAGCTTTCTATGATTGGGCTAGATGCATCAGTTTTTGTATGTTTATGCATGGAGGGTATGACAAAATATTTCACAACAATAATGATAAATTATACACCATTATGATCTTACATCAGAACCTTCTGACACATCTTGCTTAAAACCAAAATGATCGAGAATAATTACATGGGTGCATTTAGCCCAATTGTGACGTCATCAAATACATCACATAAACCTGCTGCTCTCCTCTGTAGTGAGACATAACTTAATAACTATGCCAGGCTCTTTTATTTGAAACAAAGGCTATCAAAAGACGATGTCATGTATATATAGGGTGCTGTTTCCCTTTAATCCAGTCAAGTGAGTGGTTATTTGGCAATACAATGAAATGGAATTAGACTATGTGTGAACCGTAATGAGATTTATTAGGTAGAATTTGCACAGTTCCTCGTTTTCTTTTGCCAAGACCCTTCTGATTGTTAGCAGTAAATACGATCAGAATAATCAGTAATTGTACAGTTGTACTCACGGTGAAGTCTATAGCGACCATGAATCGTAACGAGCAGCCACCCCGGACGTAGTCCCGTACTGTGAACGCCATATCTAACCTGGTTAAAGCTCAGGAATAGTAATGGGAATAGGTACGACAAACTTATCACTTGGCCATAGATACTATAAATTATTACCATAAATAGGCAAAGGTGCAGGAGAATTGGTTACCACTGCGGGTTATCACACGAGGTGGAGCCGAGCATCATAACCCGCAGTGGTGACCAATTTGAGTGCTCCTTTGTTTTTATTTCATGGAAATTTGGTCAGATATGTTCAAAATTCCATTTATTTGGCATTAGAAATGATTTTGTTATCAATTATATGACCATTTGGCATGCCTTGCCTGGAAGTGTGATACGGGGTAGGGGTATCACACTGGCGGGTGTGGTATGGAGGTTCATGGTTTAACAAATGGAGCCGTCATATTGAGATAAAGAATTTTACCAATAGTTGAGGAAACTAACCGTGCCTGAAGAAAACGGATGTGTCCCTTGACTTGGGGCGTTTTCTTCTTGTCCCCCTTTTTGTGTTTTATTAGCTGCCTCTCAGACCCAGTTCTAGGAGAGAAATGATACACTCAACGATTCATGGTGCAAACATGGGAAGATATGAGGAAACACTATTTCAGATAGAATTTTGCAAAATAACATCATATTTGTCATGATTTACAACACTTCGACCCATACTGGATGGAGATTCATACGTTAAACGACCATAAGGTACATTTTGTTTGGAAAAGCTCAAGTTTGTAAGAAGAAAAAAAAACAAAAAAAGTTTTGATCATTTTGGTGCAATTAACAACATAGTACTAATTTTGTACCATTTTTACCCATATGGTCCGGGGCCCAAATGTGCTTCTAAAGTGTTTGATACCAAGATTGTGCAACATGGACAATGCTTTTTGGATTGCATGCGCAGGGCCACTATATCAGTTAGACATCTGGGTTTCCCAGCTAGGGGTACATATATCTGGTCAATGTTGAAGGCCAATGCTGGAGCATTGTCATTGGTCAATAGCTAGCCAATGCTGCTGTGCATCTTGCAGGATTCTGAATCTGAGCTGGGCAGCCCAAATGTCTAACACATTGATTTGGGGTCCTTGGACATGTACCAATAATCAAAGCATTGTCAGCTTTAATATCCAAGATATGTACTCAAAGGTTTCTTGGCAGAAGGACTAATTGGATTCTGTTTCATACACAGGCTAATCAAGTTCTTGACAAAGTCGGCTGGTGACCTGCCTCTATGTTGGGGACATTATAGAGGCAGGCCATGTGTTAGAAGTTACCAGTCAATCATCCCCTGTTTTAACCCTTACTCACAAGAGGGCACCCTAACACCCCAACGGTCAACCTGTCTCTCGTATACAGATGTTTGGATATAGTCTGTGATTGGAGAATAGAAATACTCCCATCTAGTGGAGTTCAAGAGTACTTCACCCCATGATCTGGGGAGAATGTCATCAGACATGGTCAGCAGGTATCATGCCCTCAAATACCTGCGGGGACCAGCGTATTGACAAAGTTACCCCCTCAAAGTTTGAAGAACTATATTTCCACTTACTTTTGTTGTGTGATTTCCCGCAATGTCAATGTAGTAGCACCAGTAAAATGTTGATCATTATTACTGAAATAATACATATGTACGTGAAGACTAGCTATACAATGTTCATATGGCCGAGTGTATTAGTTTGGGGTTACTCAATTTTATAACATGCTACAATCATAAGTGATTTGATAGTTTGGAGGATACATAAGGTAATGCTCTAAGTCAGTAGAAGAGTTCCATTAGAGATTAACATTAAAAAATGTATATGATTTGGGCACCTTGGGTTTAGTATATATAGCCTTTATCATACTACGTTAAAAAAATCATGTTTAATACTACCTGGGGTCCGACCGGACCCCAGACTACAACAAATTCCTACACAATGATAGTTAAAGATACAAACTTCATCTCTTGCATGACCATTCATCAGGATATTAAGCATCATTACAAGTAGTAATAATGTTATCATCACCAGTTTTGATATGTCTATTTAACACTTAATTATTCTAGGAGAAAAAAATGAAAAAATGACAAATTGTTGTCAATCAAAAAGTATGGTGACCGAATGTGATTTTTCTGTTTCATATGGTAGATACCCCATATACCTACATGCCTACCAAATTTTGTTGAAAAGGCCTGGGTTGTTTTTTCATGAAAAAAAAAAAAAAAACGGGTCATTTTCCAGTGGAGTTCATGTGGACCCCAGTACTGTGATAGACCTTATTCATGTGCAAAGAAACCACTTAGATGGCTCTGATACTGCAATTAGCCCCCAGAAGTTCCAACTCGACAACTTGTACTTAAATAAAAGTATATCCTATGTAAGTGACACATATTTTATTTAATTCTTACACATCTCCAATAGATTTCAGGCCAGCTCTAAAAGACAGACATGAAGGATCTCATCTAATCTTTTGTTCTGTATAGAATGTTCTTCAGAACCTAAACACAAGTGTCTCCCCTACATACTGACACACCCCAGGGTCCCAAATAAAACAAAAATAGAATGGCTAGAGTCTAAAAATCTGTCTAAGGTTTTCAACAAAATCATCAGGATCTGACATCTACACATATGAAAAATACCACATATTCTGACACAATTAACACTAAGAAAGTGTTTACAATTAGCCTGACACTGTTTAGGATCATGCGGTGGTGTAATAGATATAAAATACAAAGCCAGCCACCCCTTGTCCATGTTCTAATGGAGCCAACATATGTATGCTTTTATATTGGATTTGACTGATGTCCGTGTGGACCCCAGGGGGGGTTATCGTTTCCAGCAGAAAGGATCCTTGGGATCTGTTTACGATATTCAGGCATTTTAAATAAAACCATATTTGTGACAATTAGATGAAATTTGGTGAAGTTCGGAACAGTACTTCTATAATTTTTCCAAGAAATTAGGTGCCCGGGGTCCGGTTGGACCCCAGGTAGTAAAATAAGGGTTAATCTTACTGTGCAATTTAGATAAACATTAATGCTTAAAACCAAATATGATGTCATTCTTGATGAATCTGTTTTAGACTGCATGTTGAAAAATCAGGAAGGCGTATTGCACCGTTCCCCAATATTCATTTTTAGACGCTCAAGTATTTGTTGATGCATTCATGCATCATGTGCTCATTGGGCATCATGATAGATAAATGCAGTCCTGGTGTGTGACTCACCAGGGCTGCATTCATGCATCATGACAAACCTACACGGTTGATGAATAGGCCTACATCCCAGAAGATCAGCATGATGCTCCAATGAAGTGCTGATGAGCAGTCTTACCAGCACTTCATTGGTGCATCATGAAGACCAATTGGCATGATGCACTCCTGCATCAGCAGCTCTTAAAGGGTTAACTTAAAGTAGGATGGCCTTGAAATACTTACTCCTTGATATGCCAACAGACGATTTGTAGTTGTCTGTCCGGATCCCCATTACATAGCTTTTGTACCGACAATTCGACCGGCCGCCATCTGATGGTCAATATAAAGAGATGAATGTATTTCTTTTTTTTTTAAGAGTGGACCCTGTACCCATCATGAGGACTTCTCGAAATTATTCAATTGTAATGTCATACAACGTCTCAAATTAATCTGCATGCATTTACATTATACATATCAGAATCAAAATCAAGATTGCTGTCAAAGATATGTATGCATGTATTTTCGTGAAATAAGCTTTTTTCCCTTCTTCTTTTGATTACTTACTCATCAATTCAATAGATCAAATGGTGACAATCTCTGTATCAATATCCCACTACTCTAGAACATTAATCTTAATCATCATCATTTAAGAAATTCATTCCAGTTTTACCTTGGGTCCTGGTTTTTGTGAATGGTTTCTGTCCGATAGATGGGGTGAAAGTAGTTCTCGGAAACACTCCGGCAGATCTCCAGACATGTACTTCTCTGTGTGGAAGACAATGCAAGTAGTTTACTTATAATACGATTCTTTACAAGGTAATTGGGGAAAGATAAAGTACCATCCACCTGTTAACAAAATGATATTTGTAACATTTGTGAAGTTTGTAAAAGGTTTAGGTAGGAGAAAAACTTTATAAAAAGACGTTTTCCTTATGTCAAAATAACGTTTTTCGACACCTTTGTTATTTACATCTTTTTAACATCAAAATTACGTGATCTTTTCACCAAAAGAAATGAACACATTCTTACAGACCGTCAAATTTTGAGTGCACTGAAAAACGTTTTTAAGTGTTTTTAACTAACGTTAGTAGAACTACGAAAACCATACATTAGGTACTTTTTAACGGCACAAAAGATGTTGTAATGGAGACACCATGTATAATCAGTGGGAGTCAATTGTTGACCACCATTTTTGGTTATGTTACCAAGCACAATAATTATCGTAAATCCTCGTGTATAGAATGCACCTTACTATAGGACGTACCTTGACTATGTGGACTTGCTCAAATATCAAAATTGGCATAACCTTTTTCTCACTGAATCGATTTTCAAAATTCAAAATCCTATGTACAGCTATGACCCTAATGTGCCTCCCAAGCCCCCTGTTTGTCTTGGGGGAAACATTGAGAAGGTTTTGGGTGAGCCCTTTCCTCCATCTGGAGCCCCGACCCTCTTGGCTGTGGTTGGGTCTTTAAGCCATGTCTTATACACGGATTTGCGGTACATTATGTGAGGATGCAAGTTGTTGTTCACGATATGCCAATTGCGCAAATTGAGTATAAATCAGAGATAAGCAAGATCTAAACAGATTTGTGAAAAATGGCATTATTCTGCTTCAGCCTATTGTAAGGGTTTGTGGCCTTACGGATCTGGGGGGTTCGGGTCTTACGATTCGAAAGAAAGAGTAAGACGGCAATTCAAGTGTATGCCAACGGTTAGTTTATTTCTTAGTGTACACTCACGGCTGCCGGATGGTATAGAATAAGCAGCTAAGATGGATGGAAAAATGATCTACATGGTGCGGAGGCCTGGAGGGCCTCTGACGTAGCGACTGAGCCCTGGGCTTTATATGAGGACCCAGGTGTTCGTCGTCAGATGTCCCCACAGACCCGGATCGGTGCTGCCACCTATCCGGAACCTGAGGAACGTCCGACGACTCGACTCACCCGCCACGTCAGACGGTACCCAACTCTATGGTTTAACAATGCGTACCTCTACACTATTATTAAATAGCTGCTACCACAGGCCAAATTTATCTTTACCCCATACTACAGTAATCTATACATCAATGGAAAGCTGGTAAAATATGAAGTTCAAAAAAGTAGATTGCAAGCATATATCATGATATTTGGATTGTTTGTGACCTACTTTATGAATTGAATTAAAATGATTATTTTAAAGAATATGAGAAAATACTGCTAGCCATCCCCTTGAGGGGCACGTTAAAATCATTATTTCTCTTGTTCCTAATCTTCATCAATCCCAATCTATAACCTAGAAACATGCTTTTTTAGGCTTGAGTGATTTTATTCTGGCAATAGTTGCATGATTATCACAACACCCTTGGTTGTTGGTCAGTCAGAGGTAATTATCCGACTTTTAAAGTTCTCAGAATTGCACCTGTCGTAGCTGTGAGGTCAAATAATTGTCATTATATTATACTATTTTCTCAAGTCTGAAAAGATTTTTATATTATATTTATGGTAATTGAGAGCTGTGGAAGTAGGAATACCCCTTGACGTGCTGCTCATAGATGCTCAATAAAATTCTTGGGCACGGGATCATTCTAAAAAGCTTCATGCTTGTGTAGTGGGTGTGGAAATGCATTCAAGATCTGCCTGGTTTCGAACCAGGGACCTTTCACACTGCAGGCAAATGCTCTATCAACTAAGCTACAGAGCCAGCTTGTGAACACAGTTCCTCAACAACATGCCAATCGGTCGATATCTAACCAGAGCGCATGGTATCCAGCGACCCGCCCTCTGGAGGGTCAAACCTTCCAGATATTTGTGCCTCTACACTTGCATATAAAGTACATATAAGTCCATCTACTAGTCACATATAGCTTTGTGCACCATATATTTTTTAATGACTAAAGTGGGAAAATAAATAAAAAATGCAGGTATGCCAGTGAAATACCTAGAACTTGCAGATATTTTTGCATGGTGCACTATGGCCAGGGTCTCTACTTGCTCCATGCAAGGTGAAATATAAATTCTTCTATTAATAATATCCAAAAATCAAGCCCCCCTAAGCCAGCCCATACATCCATGGTCATACAGCTCTTTCTGGTGACAGGGGACACATGGTCAGTGGCATTCTTCTTATGACATTCCCGTCACTTGTCACTGGTGATGGGCAGTCATCAGGACACCTTATGACTTTTTCTATGGTGCAATCATTGCACCAAATACCCTTAGGTTTTCTAGTCTGAGGGTAGTACATAAAGGCAGGAAAGTCACTAGTATTTGTGTTACATATAACCTTCTATTCTATATAAGAATAGAATTCTATTCTAAATTTGTGGAATAGAAAAGAAGCTTGTCCCGCAGGGCTATTAATAAAGAATAGAAAAGAAGCTTGCCCCGCAGGGCTATTAGGAAGGAATAGAAAAGAATCTTGCCCTGCAGGGCTATTAAGAAGGAATCCAATAGAAGCTTAAATTTGATAGCCCTGCAGGGCAAAATTCCTTTCTTTCCTTCTTAATAGCCCTGCGGGGCAAGATTCTTTTCTTTCCTTAATGTATAGTCCTGCGGGGCAAGATTCTTTTCTATCCTATACATATTCTTTTCTATTCCTTCTTAATAGCCCTGCGGGGCAAGATTCTCTTCTTTCCTTAATGTATAGCCCTGTGGGGCAAGATTCTATTCTATCCTATATATATAGCCCTGCGGGGCAAGATTCTATTCTTTTCTGAATTGATGAAAAACCCTGTATACAACCAGTAGGGACAGTATCATTAGGGTTTAGGGCTGTTCCTCTAGTTCTATAAGAACAGAGGGATGTTATCATGGGTTCTTTTAAAGAAATCATGACTTTTTCAAACCATGATAATATCACTCTCTTCTTATAGAACTAGAGGAACAGGACTAGAGAAACTGGATGACCGTGGGTGTTTTGGGCCGCGCCTAAGCCTACCCCTCCATCAGTTCATTTCTGGAGGTTCCACTTTTTGAACTGTAAGATAACAGACTGTGTGTGGACTCTTGACAGCTAACTTCACAGAAGACAATTTGATAAGGCAACATATATTTGGGTTCAGGGGGGACATTCCTCTAGAATTACAGCATTTCATATTGGATGTAAGATGAGGTTTGTGCCCTTATGTCAAATCAATTCACTTCATTTATCTCTAGCATACTGGGCTCTGGCTTAATGTTTCATCATGTACCACCCATATTTTTTGTCATTTCCAATGTTTTTGGATCCAGATGCATAGTTTGAGCTGGAATCTGAACAAAAGTAGATGTATCCCCCATGGTGCCAAAGGAAGATCACCTGTATGATATTTTCACTGTACCAAAGCAGACAACCTGGCTGTTGTTCAGGGGACCAAGGACAGGTAAGGGCAGTTGTTGGTACTCCAGGCAGTGGTCATTTGTCAAAATGGGGGACAAAGTCTTCAGATTTGGATCAGATCTGGTATTTTTTCTCTCCCCTCCATTGTATGAAGAGTGTCAGTTCTATCCCCTCTAACCAAGTGTAATGGCCTATCTCCTGGCCCTTACATGTGTATGTGTCTTTCTATCTGTCCAACTAAAGTTGTTTGGGATGGGCATGATAGGTCTGAATTTCTGCGATCAATCCATCCTCTTGTTATTATATATGATACTTTCTCACTATCCCCAAAGTATCAGGGTGTCACAGCCTGAAAATTAGGACCTCAGAACTTCTTTGCTAGCAAGTATTCCTGAATATCACCTTATCACTGTCAGCTCATTGATTACAATAGCACTGCTAGTAAGGGGTGTTTTTAACATTTGAACCCAGATGTACCCTCCCATGATAGATTTTAAAACAGAAGGCAGTAACATCATTTTGCTAAGTATTAATCTCTTGACCTTCACCCCCACCCATTCCTCATTAAATGACTTGCCCCATGAATGTACACCTAGGTTATGGGTGATTGGTTTGACTACCACAAGGTGGGTAGGAGGTACTCTGGTGCTTTAAGGTATAAACAGTCGGGCTACCACCATAGAGGAAGCAACAAGACACAGTGGGAGTTGACTATATATAACTACCACCATGCCTTGCTTCCAGCCACAGGAACATTGAATGGAACCAGAAATACTGCTCACTCTTCAAGCATAGGTTGTATTTTAACAGTCTGAAATATCTGCTTGCAGGGCGTCAAGTTTAAGATTATGCTGGTGTTTACCAGTGTCATTTTATATGATGCTAAGTACTAGTGTAGTTAGGCTTGATGTTAGTGTGACTAGCACAGGGAGGAAAGGTAGGTCCAAATTCCCCTGTACTCTGGTGTCCTGAGGTATAAACCCTCAGCGTACCACTGTGCAGGAAGCAGCAAGGCATAGTGGTCCTAAACTATAGTTAACTCCCAATATGCCCCTAGCTCAGTCACAAGAACAGGAAATGGATCTGCAAATGCTGCTCACTCTTCAAACATAGGTTGCAGCTATGTAGGCTTAAACATATGCTTGCAGAGTGACAAGCTCAAAGTCATGTTGGAGCTCACTAGTGCTATAATATGGCACCTTGTACAAGTGTAATGCCACTGGGTCACTAACCAGAGACCTTTCCTGGTCTCCCTCTTGAGCAGTGCTGCCATCTGGTGGAAATAACATGAAAACTCCAACTTTGGTCAAGCAATGTCCTTTTTTCCACCATAAACCCTCTTTTGTGGTATGTGGGGGTATCAAGTTGAATACTATAGACCAGCTTTTGGTAGATGTAATACACACAATGGACAATAGATTCATGTATAAAAGTGTTTTCAGCGTTCGTACCTTACACTGGTTCAGGAATCCCATCTTGTCGAGTTTACAAGCACCTAGATGTAGCAGAAGTCTGCTCCGTGTGGGACGGACCAGCTCTGCTGTTATAATTATCTGTCCTCGACACTTTGGGTCTCCTGGAAATAAAATAGTGTGTATGAGTATCATTATAACCTATGTTTTTTTTAGAAAGAATTTTGATTCTAAATTTCTGTCATAACGTTAGGTGCTTATCAAAGCCCAAATTTGTACACATTTGAAGGCAAATTGACATTTCTTTTTAAATGCAGAAAACCTTTGCAGAGTTTGGCTTGTATATCGAAACTTATGTGGTTAATATAGTGTAGGTAAGATGGATATCTTTTTCACTTTGAATTACTCAACAATTTATCATTGAACCAACCCATCAGTCAACAATTCATGTGATTGAACCAAGCAGCATAGAATTAAAAGGCATAGTGAGCGTACCGACAGAATTTTGTTGACTATATCTAGATTGACTGTGAATAACGCAGAAATGCCAAACATCTACAATTTTCTTGCTAATTGGACAGTAGACTCTAGGATCAACCCTGTCTCACTAGGTATCTTAAGGTAACCTTACTTTATATATATATTTATATATATATATATATATATATATATAAGTTAATGTGTTGAAACGAGTGTACCGGTAATAATTAATAATGAGGTTTGTCGAAACTCCATTGGACAAACCACACTGAAAAGCAATAGCTTTTAACCTCAGTATATATATAAAATATATTTCGATATTATTGATAAAACATAACCAGAAGATCTCACGTAACCATCTCATGCAGGGATCTATACAACAGGTTTCTATTTTCCATACATTCTAGACCGTTGCAATATAACAATGTAAATACGAGGTTAAAGGCTATTGCTTTTCAGTGTGGTTTGTCCAATGGAGTTTTGACTCATTCTCTTAGGCATGGTGGTGCAACTCTGTTAAAAAATGCTGGTCTGACTGTTCAGGATGTTATGAGGCGAGCCAATTGGAAATCTTATGTTATTTATAAATACTTACATGAGTCTAAGGACAGCTTGCTGGCTTTAGATGTAATGATTCAATATGTAGTGTTTTAATGTGGAATGTGTTACATTGTGTTTGCCAGTTGTTGGCATGTATAGGATTGATATTGACAAAGTCAATTCTCACCAAACCCAATGTCTTCTCATTATTCCACTTCATTGTTATATATTATAATGTTTATTATTAATTATTACCGGTACACTTGTTTCAACACATTAACTTATGGGACTATATACTCCCAGGTATATATATATAATTAATGAGTGATACGTTGGTACTACTTTTCATCAGGGCACATGATTTTCTATTAAGTCACACATAACATTTCCTCCAGTATATAAGCTCCAGCAGTTAAACTAACGGTCAATTGGCTTCATATGCTCGGACAGCACACACCACGCTGGGTGGTGCTGGAAATTTTAAACTTTAATAATTATTGTATTATATTGTGATTATATGTATTTATATTGTTTTATATTGTATTGAATTCATTGTTTTATTTAATAAAGGCATGTATAGGATTGATATTGACAATCATGCGCCCTGATGAAAAGTAGTACCAACGTATCACTCATTAATTATATATATATATATATATATATATATATATATATATATATATATACCTGGGAGTATATAGTCCCATATATATATATATATATATATATATATATATATATATATATATATATATATTGGTCACTCCAAGATTTACTGCACATGTGGTTCCTTGGCCATATAATAGCAAGGGAAACACTTCTACACCACCAATACTATTTTTATTCCTTATTAGAAGGTCATAGTTAAGATTTCCATATGGTTTGGTGAGTCTTGGGGTATATTTATTTTTTATATGCATTTAATTATGAATTTTCAAGAGTGGAACGTTACTGATAGAGTCCATCTAACATGGTTAGGGAATATCACCAGTCTTCTTATTATATACAATCAAGAGGTACCCTGGGGGGGTCTTCCATAAAAAATCTTTTTATGTACTCCAGGAATTACCCATGCCAGGTACATGTTAGTGATTTTCAATGCACACCGCGATCAGTAATTCTTCCAGGGACATTGCTGATGGTTACAGATATTACTGGATGGTCAAAGTTATATTTTCATAGGATCAACCTTCCACCTTGTATAGTGTTTGTAGCATTTCTTCTCAATTGTAGACGTGTCTGGCTTATGTGAAAAGAGTACTTGGTGTATGTAAAGATACATTTTAGCATCACATATGAATGGGGAATGTTACTGATGGCTACAAGCATTTTTGAGATGATAAGAGTTCTATTTTTATAGTGCCAACCTATTATCTTGTACGGTGTTCCTAAATTTTGTATTCAATTGTAGACATGTTTGGCTTATGAGAAAAGACTATTTGGTGTATGGAAAGATATATTTTAGCAACATATGGGATGTGCGAGTAGTGACAAATGTACAAAAAGTTGTGATTTTTAATTTTCAAAGTGATATTAGACACCAAAGATGGGCCTTATGCATGTTTAAATGACTCTAGATATGCAGTACAAACTCTTTTATCATTGTTTATGTGATGTCAATGGAATATGATGATGTATAGATGAGCCTAGGCCATTCTTTGAGAGGTTAATGAATAGGGAACGTTACTGATGATACATGCAATATAATGGCCTCTACGCAGATACTGACTATGCAGTACAAGTATATCAGGCTAATTGTAACTATTCTGTACAGTAGTTCTACTAGAAACAATGGACAGTTAATATAGTCATTGTATGAAGGATTTTGAATGAGCTAGGCTAAAGTCAGGAAATGGAAGAATAAATTCCCAAAATTTTCAGAGTGTCCAATTTTTCCGCCAATGCATAACTTCAAGAATTTTCGAACCTCACTTTAACGTTTTGGTATACATAAAGTCATACATTGTACCAGTCTGGCTACAATATTTGGAGTTTCTATGAGTCTTATTAGTGGTGTAATTCATGTTTGATTGATCACAATCAGTAACATTCCCCTTTTTTAGAAGGTTTTACGGCATCTGTGATAAAAACTGACATCCTAGGAGAATGAACCTTTTTAATATGCCAAGATATAGGGCTATCAATAAAATATGATGTGATCAAGAAGTGCTGAGTTTGCCAATTCATGATCCAGGCCCCCGCATGTGCAGTATTTCTTGGAATGAGCCATATATATATACATATATATATATATATATATATATATATATATATATATATATATATATATACATATATATATATGTATATATATACATATATATATATATATACATATATATATGTATATATATATATATATATACATATATATATAGAGGCCCCCCTTACTTTTTACTTTTATACTATTTGTGCTTACCTGGTGCCCTTAGAGTGTAGAGGGTTTGAGTTATCTTCATGGTAGGTTGTACCAGGGATGACAGGTCAGTTTCCACTGCACCCACAAAGTCATGTTTACTCAAGTCAGACGACCTGGGAAAAAGAAGGGACAAATGATAATTTTTCTTTCACATTTACTATTTCAAATATCTACATGTATGCACAATTGATCAAATAATTGAATGAGGAAACTAATGGACAGTAAGATGTTAAGTGGTACAAGAAGTGTGTATGCCTACTTGCTGTCAACGTCGTAGACACTAAACTTGAGGGCAGCATTGAGGTCTCCATCGTAATCCAATATGAAGGTTTCAGTAAACTACAGAGGGGAAAAAGACGTTATATATAGATTCATTAGGTTGTCATGGTAAAGGGACAATAAAAGATAATATTGATATTTTAGGGGCAAGAAATTATGTTTTAGGGGCATAAAGTATCTTTGAGTAGCTCTCATGGCTTCATACACACTAAATTTGGTCTTATTCTAACCTCTGAGTTTTTAAACTTTCTCGATTGTTGAAGAACGGTCGAAAAGAAAACCTTCATTAACATTCAAGGTACATTTTATTTGTTTGTCACGTGTTTATTTTTGGTCAACATGACCTTTTCTTTTGTTCACAGATTGACAATGTTCTTTTTTGTAGGTTCAAAAGAAGTGCACTTTTTTTACATCAATTTTAAAATAACTTAAGCAAGCTAATAAACGCCCCCAAAAAGCGTTTTTGACGCTGAAAAAAAAAACACTCTTTGGTCAAGTGGGTGTAGGCCTACCTACCCTTGGATTAAAGCTATCGTCCACAGCCTCAGTCCGTCCCAGCTCCTTCCACTGCCCAAACTGTCTCCCAAACAACACACACATAGGGTCTGTTTTAGAGAATACGTCCATGTCCACAAGGTTCTCACAACGCACCAGTAGCTCCACCTGGTGACGTATGTGTACGTCATGGGAGTCCACTTCATCCTTGACGTAGTCCAATGACGTCAGCAGTGACGTCATGGTGTCACCTATGAACATGCTGGAGAATAAGATGTGTAAATTTAATGTCTACTTGTGGTGCCCTTATCAGGGCTGCAGGACTTTACTGGTGCATCATGCCGACCAATGGGCATGATGCACCAGTGAAGTGCTGACTAGACTGCTCATCAGCATTTCAGTGGAGCATCATGCCGACTCTCCGGAGGTACCGTAGCCCTGTAGGGTCGGCATGATGTATGAATACGGCCACGGTGAGTTACTAGCCTGGGCTGAGTTCATACATCACGATGACCAATGGACGTAAAGGTTGAAGGTTTTTATTGTCAAGTCACTAATTAAAATGAGTGATGAAATCTGACAATATGGTGATTCCTTTTAGTCATACAACAGTTCAATTTTCCGGCACATTCTAATGAATATAATGATACGATGTATATAGGTGAAGATGAGGCATACAATATATATATAAAGCTTAATAACTAAATTGGAGTGTATTTACAAAAGTAACAGGTTACATTATGTACAATCGACGAATGATTATCATTGCAAAGGTTGGAGGTGATTAATCCCCCATAAATACAAACACTTAATAAAAAGCTGATAGACAAATTTATTTAACGGAATTATGATCAATAAGGAGACTAGAAACATGACATAAGAGACCAAGAATATTTATTGTCGGCCCTAGAATTATGAAATTTTTGAGATTATGGCACCTAAGGATAGTGATATCACATGAATGAGAGCCCATGTAGCTGGACGGATGGTCACCATTAGGATTCAATTGTGACTAGAAGCCCAGTTAAGTCATTACAACCCATCCAGAGCTTCATTCACAATACAATAAATAATTATGGTCATGCACGGCTAGATGGAGTCATTACAACCCCTCCCAGCAGCGCAGAACCATCATCCCCTAAGAGAGAGGATGAGACTCCGAAATGAGGTGAAGTCATTACAACCCATCCCCTAAAACTCATACATCTCTCTTTACCTAATCGCCATCCGCCTGTGCAGGGTTGTTACTCTGTTTAGTTAAATCTAGTATAGCATTTATTCTTTTCTTGAAGGTGAATTTATCAGCACTCAATTGGTACCAAGAGCCCAAGTTGTCCCAAAGGCTTTTGCCTCTGAATAGCAGTGAATTATGATAACCATTGTTCCTTGCCCTGAAAGTCTTGAACTTTATACTGGCCTCGGAGTGCAGTCCTTCTCGTCTTTCACTGTGATCAATCCACTCATCCTTTTGGGACAATTTATACATGTAGCTCAACAAAAGTCTCTGGCGTCGGACTGCCAATGTGGTAATGCCAGCCGCGACATACATGTTGTCATCTGTCATATTTTTGCCCCTGTATATGGTTTTGAGTCCCCTCAACTGCATTCTCTCCAGTTTCTCTAGCATTACATCACTTCCTCCATTATGAACAAAGCTTGCATAATCAAAAAGACTCATAATTGTGCTTTTATAAACTTGTACAGCGGCATTTTCAGTTAACAGATTATGCAATTTACTGAACATAAAAAGCCTAACATGAACCTTTGAGATTAAGTCATTTAAAGCCGGAATGAAATTTAAGTTAGAATCAATTTTAAGTCCTAAATATGAATAACTATTCACAGTTTCAAGCATATCACCATACAGATAAAAAATTTTATCTTTACATTTTTTTAGTTTGGGAGAACTCCCAAACCAACATATATTCTTGTTTTGTCCGTATTGACCGTTAAAAAATTTTCAGTACACCATTGGCCAACCTCCTTGATGGCGTTTTGCAATCGGCCAATTATTAGATCTAATTTGTTATTTGCCGAGTAGACTACCAGGTCATCCGCATATAAAGAGAATTTACATGGACTTATTCTTGTTTTTACATCATCAATATATAGAATGAATAACAAACGGGCCCAACACAGATCCTTGTGGGACACCAAAATTCACTTCGTTTACCACTGACTTAAATGAACCTATTTTTGTATATTGACTTCTCCTTGTTAAATACGACATTAACCAGTTTAATACTTTATTATGTAGGCCAATTTTGCCAAGTAACTCTATAAGGTAACCATGGTGCACACTGTCAAACGCCTTTTTTAGATCTAAAAAACAGGCTCCTGTTAGATGACCCCTGTCTCTGCTCTCATAGATATCGTTTAGAAAACTGAAGATGGCATCACCAGTGCCAACACCTTTCCTGTAACCATACTGCTGTTTAATCAGAAGACTGCGCCTCTCAATTATGTCAGTTAAATGGATGTGAATTATTTGTTCTGCAATTTTGGATGGTACAGGTAAGAGGGAGATTGGTCTCCAGTTTTTCGTTAATTTTAGATTACCGGATTTAGGTATAGGACAAACCCTCCTTATTTTCCAGCGATCAGGAAAAATAGCAGTATCGAATGACAATTGCATTAACCAAGTAAACTGATGTAACAGGAACTGTAGTGCTAGCTTGAGGATATCACTCCTAATACCCTCTATGCCTGATGTTTTATTCACATTTATTTCATTTACAAATAATTCCACAAGACCTGCATCCACTTTAATTTCACAGCTATTTTCCATCACTGGCTCTTGGTAAAGCTGTCTAACAGGATGTCCCGAATCAATTATATTTTGTGTTAGTTCACTTCCAATGTTCGAGAAATACTTATTTATATAGTCAACTGACTTCTGCTTCGACTTCATCATGTTGTCATCACCTAGTATCTCTGGAGGTTCAATCTCCACACATGGCTTTAATAACCCATTAATTATTCGCCAAAACTTCTTAGGATTATCCTTCTCATCTTCCAAACTCTTTTTCACATGAGCCGCCTTGGTATATCGTACAGCTTTGTTAATCCTACATCTTAGCTTTCTTGCCTCATCCAAATAAACACTATCCCCAGTCTTGAGATACATATCCACATTATCTTCCCACTTGTCCACTAATGACAAGATGTCATCCAGCCCTTTCTCAGATTTACTACTAATTTCTCTACCCAGGGACAGGTTGTATCAAGATAACAAATAATATGACTTTCAATAAATTCCCATGCAGCATCTGGATCATGTAAATCATAAAAAACATCCCAATCAGCCTCACATAGCCATTCCAAAAATTGGTTAGTATTAAAATTTCTATACTGTCTTACCCAAACCTTCTGTTTTATGTATTCAATTTTATCATTAGTTTTCACAACAAAAACCGGAAAATAATACAAGGTAGTTTAATACACCTGAACATGTTTCTCCACTGAAGTTTGACAAAATATTATCCAAACAAGAGACAATTTTCTTAAACGGCCTTGTACATTGACGTATTAACATGTGATAACCATATTCTCTACACAAATCATGAAGTCTTTTAGTACCTTGTAATTTCTCTCTCAAAATATTTATGTTTAAGTCGCCCAGCAGCCACTGCTCAACATTTTTATCATCTCTGGCTTTCAAAAGTTTAAACAACTGCTCAAAAAAGCCATCTAATGTAGGCACTTGCATAAACCACTGCTGCGTCTGCGCTGTGTGTAGCGCTGCTACTGTTATCAAAACAACTTTCCATGCTGCTACAGTACAAGCAGCAGATAATAGGGGCTGGAGGGCTTAATATTTGGGCTAGAATAAGATTTAATATACCAAATTGAAGCTTAGAATTAGGCGATTACAATGAGAGTTGTATATTTAATGTCTGTATGGTCATGGTTTTTGAATTTATTTTTTATTTTAAAATGACCAAAATCAAGAAAAAAAGGTTCACCAAAGCTCACCTACATCGTTCTGTTCCTACATATCCTAAGTATATTCCCTGCAAGTTTCAAGTCTGAAGGAATAAGCCCAACGAAGCCCCAGCTATAACAGTTTACCCTTGTCAATGCAGCTTCAGTGCAGGCAACCTAGACACTGGGACTATAGCATAGTATAGGGACTGAGCCATTCTATGGGCATAAGATAAAGTGTATATTATAGATATATTAACATCCCTTTGATGTTGTTTTAAAAGAAATGGTGCTTATGATGCCTACACACCCACTCACACTTCTGAGGGGTGTGAACACATCTAAGAGAAATGTTCACTTTGATGCCTTCACACCCTCTCACACTTCTGAGGGGTGTAAAACATATCTAAGGAAAATGCTGTTATCTTTTACATTTGTTCTACTATGCTGTAGTGTATTAGTAAAGCATGTCTCCACTTCGAATTCCTGGGGATTAATTATTGAGTGGCTCCTATGGAGCCCCTCTTTTCAACATGGTAGTATCAAAATGAAAGCCGTACTATACTGGCCCACAGTAATAATTGACCTTCTGTTCTAGGTCAAATTTATTCAGAAATGGACATATGGGTCAGGTCGTCAGAAAGTGTAAGATTCTGCCCTTTAAGGGCCTTTAAAATCATTTTTCTACTTACTTTATATAACCTAAACACAATTGTGAAGGGACATCCCCTCAGCTCAGAAAACCAAAAAATACTGACTAAGGGCATCCGGTTCCATTTTTATTGCTTTTTTTTGTGTCATGTAACGTCCGGTACCAAAATGATGAAATATGGAGGTAATTGAAGTTGTTCTCAGAATATAGGAATGTCCGATTGGGCATAACAAACATATGAAATAACAAGGCCAATATGTCTATTATTGACTTCAATTACAAAATGTATCAAAATTGAGATATGCATGCGCAGAAGACTGCCTCTTACATGATGATAAAAGTACCGAACATTACGTAACGTCCGGTACTTTTATCAGAATTATTTCACATAAGCTGCTCTCACATAGAGACAAATGCTACTTGACACACAATTTTTATCGCCAAAGTAGGGGATGATACAGCTCTTCATATTGGTAATAACAAAGATTATGAAGATTAATTTTTCCATGTTTTATAACTGATTTAGATATTGGTACGGGACGTTACAAATTACAGATTCCCATTTTCAAAGACACACAATGAAAAATTCTCACCCAGTAACATGTCCAAACCTCATGGAAATGATACCTATAATCATGTATGATACAAAAAATAACTTTGGGTTACTGCCTATGAATTGCGAGAAAACAATGTGATTAATTAGGTCATGCATGGATTAATCAGGTCAAAGGTCAAATTTAAGGTCAAGATATATAACATGCATGAGAATTCTGATAAATGAGAATACATTAGGGAGCATACAGATTCTCATCTCAACAGGTCCATTGTGTTCAGGTACTTAGCTATGTTTTGGCTTCATAGCCTGACCTTGAAGGTCAAAGGTCAATTATACGTTAATGGAGGTAGACCTTAATATCATACATCATCATTTATCAGTAGGATAAATGTTAATTCTGATGGCAAGTACACACATTATGAGAAACCTCTGGTAGTTATCATAGTTTGAACAAATTGACCTAGTTAATTAGGTCAAAGGTCAATCATAAGTAGGTCACAGGTCAAATGGGCATGGAGGAACAAGGGCACGATATCTGAATAATATATACTGAAAATTTCATGCAAAAATATGAATTATTGACTGAGTTATGTTAAAAAAACCTCTTTACTCTGTCTATTCTTGCCCTATCTGGATTCCATTTTGATAACAGTCCTCTTATCAGCTTAACCATTGTGTCAATGGGGATCGAGTGTCCATCATTTTTGGATCTTAGATTAAGATTGCTCGGGAACTATATACAGTAGCAAGACAATCTAAACAAATCTGAAAAGCTGGCAAGGAGCTCTACAGGAGAGGGCCCATAATCAAATGTTTCAAACAATTAAAAAAATTTATGCAAGTCCCTATCTAATGCACCTGACGGTGGTCGATACAAGGTAGCAACCTGCATAGTCTGTAAGTTCTTTACCTTAACATCAAGCACAAGACATTCTATGTCTTTATTAGAGATACATAAATCTATTCTAAGTTTAACATCCATGTCTATGTCATCTCGTATGTAGGCACACACCCCACCTCCCTATTTACGTACCCTGTCTAAGCGATATAGTTTCATACCTTCCCATAATATTTGACTGTCATCATACTCTGGATGGAGCCAAGTCTCACTCATAGTTACAATATCAGTACCGTTTAAATGATCAAAAATTTCATCTCTTTTTTTATACATGCTTCTGGTATTTAAATGTACCATTTTAAGTCCTCTCAATTCCAAGAAATCATTCACCCTAACAGTTGACATAACACGTCGATAGAAGCTATACACATGATGCATTAATGCATTAGCGGCCTTTAGATGGTTGAAGCTAAAAACATAAATTTTCCTTGAAGATACAATAAGTGATATAATATGCCACAACTTCACAGGGCATCTTTCCTTGGACATCTTCCCCAGGGGCAAGATGTCCAATCCATAAGATATTCCCAGAACATATATAGTATATTGTGGCGTAGACTGGGGGAAGTGGTGGAAGCGAAACTATCCTGGCATGGGGGCATGGACGTCGCTGATCCCTGAGTTACGTTAGGAGCGAACATCACCTGTTGGTGTTTGGGGGAGTTCACCAATGCTGGCACCGTGCCAACTATGCCAGCGTCGGGGGAATAGCAACCATGCATATACATACATATATATATATATATAAATATATATATATATATATATATATATAGTGACTATGTTTCTCCAACAGTCAGTCTGGGTTATGTGCTGGTCAAGAGTCATAGTAGGGCTTGCCCCCCCAGTGGAGATAGAAAAGGTGATATTCTCCGACGGATTAGCTGGCGTGGCAGAGAAACGCAGGCAATAAACAGTGTTGATACTCAAGTTGACAGAGTTCTTGTAATCCTTTCTCCTGACAGTAATAGCATTATTCGGAATGCTACAATATATATATACCCTATTCTACATCAAGAGACATTTCACCAATGAACAAGAAGTTCTAAATTAATGGATCTTTGAGATTCCTGCATTATCTAGCCTCCCAATTGTTCCCCACCAATCCTAACGAGACATCCTACCCCAATTTACCCTGTAGACAGATGTATTAATATATTGTGGCGAAGTCGCTTCGAGTCAACGACTTCTGCGGGACTTCGCGGGGCAGACTGGTTCGGTCCCGCACCGCGGGGTGGCGCGCCGCCCGTGGCGACTATATAACGAGCCGCGGGGCGGCCGCCTCCTCAGTCAACCTCGACTTGTCGCTGGGTGTGGACCGATCCAGTCTCCCTAGCGAAGTTGGCTCTAGGAACGACGTTGATGAATGTTTGATAATTGATAACACATTACAACTGCTGTTTGTACTCGCCTTTTATTACACAGAGAATATACGGGTGTCACTTTCCCTTACTCTACTACAAACGCCTCTGGTCTTGTGTCCAACTTATTCATTACAGTGGTGACAGCGGGTAACTTGGTAGAAATTTTTTTTATATTTTTATTACTTTCTCCTAAGGGAACCCACTGATTCTGATAGTTGGTCACGAAATCGGGAAAATGGCAAGTACTAGTGCGTCTAGTGATGGCCTTACAAGAGAAGAGAGGGAGGAGATGATGGCGGGGGTGAGGGGGACGGTCGTACAGATCGACGAAGAAGTTATGTTGCGGTTACCTCCGGGTCCCGCAGTCCCGCAAGGTCCCGCAGTCCCGCAAGGTCCCGCAGTCCCGCAAGGTCCCGCAGTCCCGCAAGGTCCCGCAGTCCCGCAAGGTCCCGCAGTCCCGCAAGGTCCCGCAGTCCCGCAAGGTCCCGCAGTCCCGCAAGGTCCCGCAGACCTGCGGTCCCGCAGTTCACCGGCACCTCAACCATCGGAACTGCCAACCACCGGGAATAACATCCTCCCACCGTCTTCTGAGCGAGCAGAAAAGAAGGAACCGTTGGGCAAGTCGACTTTGTTCGCCCCCAGTGTTGCGGTGGCTCATACCTTGGGGGGTTCCCCCGGGTGGAACCTAAAGGAGCAAGGGGGGCGAGGGCTGGAACCCTGCACCGAGCAGCCTCCCGCGGGGGAAGGTCTGACCGGGACGGAGGGTGGCCCCCAGTTTAACGGTCGGAGTCCGGTACCTCGGGGAAAAGTTGGGGACTTTGCCCCGATGGGTGGACTCGGAGTAGGTCGACTTTGGGAGCGGAAGGGACCGGCACCCCATTCTGGTCTACAACCCCCCATGGGGAGGTGGCCGGAGATGGTGGGTGGTCCCTTCCCACCCCATCCTGAGACGGAAGATGAAAAACGACTACCCTCAGCGAGGCCCAAGGGTCGCCCTATAGTGTCACCCCCGGGGTTCTACGGCCGACCATCGACCGTGAGTCAGGGTGCTTGGCCGGAGGACCACGGGAATAATTCTCCTTGGTCAATGCCAGCACCCCACGTCTCCTCATCACCTGACCCGAGGTCACATATCGAGATCCCCACCGTTGTGGGAGGGGTACGGGTGGACCCGGAGGAGGAGAGACGGCAAGCCTTGTGGGTGCAACAATGGCGACTGAGTGAGGAAAGGCGGCGGGAGGAGGGCCGGTTGGCCATCCAGGAGGGAGAACGACTGGCTCGGTCCCAGCAGCTTCTGCGAGCGGAAGAAAAGGAGCGGGAGCGGTCCGAGGAGGAGGTGAGAATTCTTCGCCTGGCCGAAGAGAAAGCAAGGGAGCTAGCGTCTTTGACGGAACAGATGTCTTCAATGTCACCTGGTGAACTGGACCCCCCATCATCTTCTAATCCCGCTCCGCTGATCAACTCGACTGCCCGAGAACTGGTGCCGGAAGGAGGGCCTGCTCTGGCAGAATGGAAAAGATCAGCAACCGAACATGGGTTGTGGCCACCGTCACGATCTGGCCCGGCAGCGGAGGCTAACTTGATGGGAAGTCGCTCGACTAGTAACATAGGAGGAATGGTGGGTGAACCTCACCCTCCCTCGTTGTCGCATCGGTGCCTGTCTACTGACGCTCTGAAGGAGTGGGGCCCCCGCGATAAGTTATCAAACCGATCTTTATGCCGGGTAAATTTGACGGCACAGGGCATTTACCGGAATACCTGTCACACTTCGACTTATGCAGAAGGGCCAATGGGTGGAATAATTCCGACGCGGGCGTTTTCCTAGGCCTTAGCCTGACGGGAGTGGCTCGACGTCTGATATCAGGGATAGAGACGGGGACGGAGGCTGGGTACCTAAGATTGAGGCAGGCCTTGGTAAACCGGTCCCAGCCCCCAAATCAGAGCACCGTGTACAAGGCTAAACTACGTTTGTTGGAACGAGCCAAGGGTACTTGTCTGCAATCGCATGCTGAAGAGATACAGAGATATATGCGCTTAGCATACCCATGTGCCGATGATTCCACAGTGGACATCATGTGCCATGATCGCTTTATAGAGAGCCTCCCCGACGAACGACTGCGTCAGTGGATCTATCAGGCTATGCCAGACGACTTATCCGGCGCCATCCAAGTCGCCCTACACGCGGAAGCGTGCCTTTGGTCGGGAGGGGGCGACAGGGGAGCAGCTGCAGCCCGCGCGTCATCGACGACTATGGCTGAGGAGCTTGCCGCTTTGCGGAAGGAGATGAAGGACGGGCAGGCCCGCTCCGAGGCCTCGATGGCTCGCACTGACGCGGCTCTCAAGAAATTGGGACGTCCTCAGGAGAGCAAGAGAAGGGAGTCGACTTGAAGCAGGTCACCTGTCCGTTGTTTCCATTGCACCAAAGAGGGGCACTTCCGGCGCGATTGCCCTGAGTGGAGGGCTAGAATCCATGAGGCCGAAGGACAGGGCCATAAGGCCACCGAGGTGAAGCCGGCGGAAAACTAGACTCGGTCCTGACTGACTCCCAAGTCAGGACCGAGGATAGGCAGATAGAAGAGGCAACTACAGAAGTTAAGGGACGACTCGAGATGGGAGGAGCGGGCCTCCTGGTTGAGGGAACCATTGAGGGTAGACCAGTCCAGTGTTTGGTGGACACGGGTGCTACAGTAAATTTGGTGTCCCTAGCCTGGTGGCAGAAAAATGGGGGTGAGAGGGAGCTCCCCCCCCTCCCAAGAGCGAGTCTATTCTGTAGAGGGCCGACTTATGCAGCTACGGGGATGTTGGGAAACTGCACTGTCTTTGGCCAGGGGAGCCTGGCCCATCGTCTTACACATAGCTGATATGCCGACTGAAGTAATTTTAGGGTCTAACTTTCTAAGGGAGGCCCGCATGATGGTGGACATGGCAGGCGAACGACTAGTTCTCCCGGCTGCCCCGCGGACCACTCCTGGTGCGACTCTAGTTTGCCGGATAGTCAGCCAGAAGACTACAGTCCTGGCCCCGGGTTCCGAAACCGTCATTGACGGTTACGTGGTGGGACCGTGGAAGAGTGCCAATCTAGGTCTCGTGGAGGGCCTACGAGAGAAAGAAGACAAAAGAGGGCTCTTGGTGGGGAGAGGCCTGATAGACCCCCGTGAGAAGGTGGCTCCATTGCGACTATTTAATCCAGGTCAAGACCCTGTCATAGTCTATCGTGACATGGAGTTAGCCACGGTGGAGGAAGTAGGCGAGGTCCCCACAGAGGAGCAAAAAGACAGCCCGTCTCACTGTCGGATAGTTACTTCTGAAGATCCTCGGGTGGAGCCTATGGTGCAGTCTCTGGTGAGTGGGGTAGAAGGCAAGGAGCGGGAGCATCTAGAGGAGTTGCTACGCTCCCACGCTGGCGCCTTTCAACTGGAACCAGGAGACATCGGCCGGGCTAACCTCGTGGAGCACCACATTAGGACCGATGGGCATCCGCCAATAAAACAGCCACCACGTCGCCTGGCCCCTCATCGTAGGGGCCTAGTAGACGAGGAAGTTGACAAGATGCTCGAAGCCGGGACTATTGAGCCTGCCGAGGGCCCCTGGGCGTCACCCGTGGTCCTTGTGCGAAAAAAAGATGGATCGATGCGTTTCTGTGTCGACTATAGATGACTTAACAAGGCGACGGTGAAAGACGCATACCCCTTGCCACGGATCGACGACAGCCTGGACACACTGGCCGGATCTGAATGGTTTTCGACCATGTATCTGGTCAGTGGATACTGGCAAGTGGCTATGGCTCCAGAGGACCGGGAAAAGACGGCTTTTGCCACTCATCGGGGATTGTATCAGTTTACGGTTATGCCCTTCGGGCTTTGTAATGCCCCCGGCACCTTCGAGCGCCTGATGGAGGTTGCCATGCGAGGGCTCCAATGGAGCTCTTGTTTGGTGTATCTTGATGACATTGTGGTCTTCTCCCAGACCTTTTCCGAACACTTGGCGAGGTTGGGGGAAGTACTAACTCGACTTCAGAAGGCAGGGCTGAAAGTTAAACCGACTAAATGCCGGCTGGCGAGGCGGGAGGTTTCTTTCTTAGGCCATGTTGTGAGTCGGGAGGGCATCTCCACGGATCCAAGGAAGATAGAAGCGGTGCGCGACTGGCCTACCCCTGCTTCACTCACTGAAGTACGCAGCTTCCTCGGTCTAGCAGGCTATTACAGGGCTTTCGTGCCTGGCTTTGCTACCCTCTCCAAACCACTAACCACCCTTGCGGACAAGGGCAGAGTCTTTCGCTGGGATAACGACTGTGAAGCCGCCTTCAACCGGATAAAGCAGTTGTTGACTGAGTCGCCTATTCTGGGATACCCCCAAGAGTAAGGACAGGTAGTCCTTGACACCGATGCCTCCGATATGGGTTTAGGGGCTGTACTGTCGCAGGAACAGAGCAAACGCGAAGTGGTCCTGTCTTATGGCAGTCGTACTCTGACCAAGGCCGAACGCAATTATTGCGTGACCCGGCGGGAATTACTAGCGGTTGTCTTCGGCTTAAAAAAATTCCGCCACTACTTATTGGGTCGTCGCGTATTGATTCGAACAGATCATGCGGCCTTGAAATGGGTCATGTCATTCAAGGAACCCGAGGGGCAGATAGCACGTTGGCTACAGGTAATGGACATGTTCGACTTTTCGGTGGAACATCGCCCAGGAAGTCGCCATGGCAACGCGGACGGCCTCTCACGCATTCCTTGTCGCCAGTGCGGTCGCTCCGAGGAAGAGGGAGATGACGCTACAGTCTCTACCAGTCACGTCTTCGCGATAACCCGCCAGGGTGCTTCTGATCCTGACCGGGCGGAGGAGGTACGGGGCGAGTGGCGAACCGATCAGAGGGAGGACCCCCTACTTTCTCAGGTAATACCTTGGGTGGAGAGTGGCACCCCACCTACGGCAGAAGAACTACGGGGAAAATCATACCCGCTTCGGTCTATGGCGGCACAATTTCAACGTCTCGAGATCCGACAGGGTCTCCTAGGTCGGTGGTGGTTCGCTCCGGGCACCACGCGCCACTTTCAGCTGGTGGTCCCCGAGAAGCGAAGGAGGGAGGTCTGGGAGTCTTGCCATGGGGCAGGCATCGTGGGGCACTTCGGTTGCACCCGAACGATTCGGAAGTGTGCGGAGCGATGGTATTGGCCGGAATTCAGGCGCGACTTGACCTACTGGGTGGCCACCTGCCCGGAGTGTTTGGAGAGAAAACCTCCTCATGCACCACACCGTGCCCGGATGGGGCATGTCCCCGTCGGTCTTCCGATGGAACGTATGGCGGTCGATCTTATGGGCCCTTTTCCGACTACGCCTGAGCCGCGTGCTAACAAGTACGTTCTGGTCATGATCGACTATCTGACGAAATGGGCCGAAGCGGTCCCTCTCCCAGACCAGGAGGCCTCCACAGTAGGCCGAGCCTTCGTTGAAACTGTCGTCTGTCGTCTCGGTCCCCCAGCAACGCTCCACTCCGATCAGGGAAGGAACTTTCAAAGCCGACTGTTCCGGGAGACGATCCGACTGTTGGGCATCCTCCAAACTCGCACGTGCGCCTTCAACCCCAAGTCGGATGGTCTCGTCGAGAGGAGCAACCGTACCATCGAAGCCCTGTTGTCCGCCGTGGTGGCCCGAGACCAATCCGACTGGGATTTACAACTTCCGTTCGTGATGGCGGCCTACCGCGCCTCCTCTCACTCCTCGACGGGCTCCTCTCCTAACATGATGATGTTGGGAAGGGAGACCATGGTTCCGCTGACAGTTCTGTATCCAGAGGAGGAAGAAAAGCTCGGGGAGGGGTCGGAAGGCTATGTGGCCCGTCTTCGGCGGTCTATGGCATCCGCGCACGAGGTGGCCTTGGTTCACCTGGGTACCTCAGTGGCACGGCAGGAGAGAAATTACAATCTTCACGCCAGGGAGCGAACAATTGCAGTTGGGTCTACCGTCTATTATCTACACCCGATAAAGAAGAGAGGGGCCAGCCCTAAACTCCAACGGTTCTGGACGGGTCCCTGGGAAGTTACTCGCCACCTGGCCGGCTCCGTCTATGAGATTCGCATGGGACGAAAAACGAAAATAGTGCATTGCGACTCGTTGAAGGAGGTACCGCCCCCCCCGGAAGGGGTTCACCCGCTGCCCGCCCGGACCCCACCGGAGGAAGCCACCGCCACTCCCTCGCCGGACAGAGAAGGGGAGGGGTTTGTTCGAACGGTAAGAGGCCCCCCTGGAGGGGGGCCGTGGGAAGGAGGGGATACCGTCTTTTACCATCCAGCCGCCAAAGGGGGTCGACGACCACCGTCTAAAATAAATTGGGACGGCCCCTGGAAGGTGAAAGCAAGAAGGCCGGACGGCTTCCTGGTTCTGGAAAAAGGGGCCGTAGAGGTGCTCGCCTTGTCTTCCTGGGTAGGGACAACGCCGTCGGGAAAGGTTAACGATTTGTCACGGGGAGGTGCCCCTCGGGCCCGCGGCTTGTACCCCCTTGGTTGTCAGGGCGACCAACGGTCCCGCAGCGCTCCAGGGAGCGGGAGGCAGGAAAACTGGACTACAAGGGGGTCCCGCAGATTACGTAGCGTCCCGCAGCGGGACGCCGCCTCTGACGTCACAAAAGGACGGGAGGAAACTCAGCCAGAAATGTCAGTGTGGGATAGGCTAGGGAAAGAGGAAAAAATGCCAGGAAAGTCTAAGAAATTATCGTCCTACGTTATCCCTCGAGTGGCTAATTCTTCAGAGAAGCGACAGCGGTCACCGGGTCCCGCCGCGGGACCGCTGCGGGTTCGCAAGAACGATAAACAAGGGAGTCCCGCACCGTCTGGAATCACGGAGGGGAGGAAGAAGGAACAGCTGACCCGCAAAAGTCCCCGAATTTCGTTGTTACCCTCCAGATCTTCATCTCCTAAGCCTCGGGGGAGTTCAGGGAGAGGGGGCGCTCGTCTACAAGGGAGAGGGAGGCGAGAGTCGCCTGAGAAATCATACAGGAACCGCAGATCGTCGGCCGACGACCGGAGGGGAGCCCCTGGAACAGCCAGGTCCCGCAGTCCCCGCAGTCCCGCAAGGTCCCGCAAGTGTCCACACGGTCCCGCAAGTGTCCACACGGCATCATGAAGGGGTCCCGCATTCCCTGTGATATCTGCGGAGCCGATTTCTCCCGGAGGCAGGCTATGACCAGGCACCGTAGCCGGCAGCACCCCGAGGGAGAGATAGAGGGATGGTTCTGCCCATATAGGAAGACGGGGTGCACTTACGCCACCGACCGCCAAGAGGACATGATCAGACACATGCGCAATAAACACCGTAAGCAAGGGGGGGCGGATCACCCTTGGGTGAGAGACAACAAGCGCATGCCCAAACCTCGGGTGGTGCCCGGGCTCACCCAGTCCTCCCCCTCCCCTCGGAAAAAGGTGGCCATACCAGTGCCCTCGGAATCGTCCGAAAGCGATGACGGGGAATCCGAAGACGAGTCCGGTGGCTCCGCCCCCTCTTCTCCGGAGTCCAGTCAACCGTCCGAGGGGGAAGGAACTCCGTCTCCGGTGCAGCCTGAGAAGGCCCTCCCACCTCAGAAGAGACCAGCTCCCCCCCGCCCCGGGAGAAGTGGTGATTTCGGCGCCAGCCCATCCATTAGTTTGGGGTCCGCCGTATCACCCGTCTTGATGCCCGCCAAACTACTCCCCGACGCTAAGAAGGGGTCGAAGCGGAAGAGGAGCCAGGATCGTTCCCCTAGAAGCACCTCGGCGAGCTCTGCCCGGCCTACCCGCTCCTCCCGGAGGAGCTCTAGCAGCTTGACCCTAGAGAGGACACGCCGCCGACTCGACTCCGGCTCGCCACGGGGCCGGAAGAGAGAGAGGATGATCGGCACCCCAGCTCCTCCATCTGAGACGGCCACCCAGGGGGAGACGGTGTTGGAAACCGCGTCACAGCCTACTACGACTCCTCCCCCTGGGTCGTCCCCCCTGCAAACGCTTGCTACACCTGCTGCTGCCGCGCCCAAAAAGACGGGAGCCCCCCAGGGGGAGACGGTGTTGGAACCCGCGTCACAGCCTACTACGACTCCTCCCCCTGCTGGGCCTACCCGAGTGGCACCACCGACTCCCGCCACGCTGCCCGCGCCCACCCTAGTCAGCTGGGGTCCGGCGACTAGCACGGCCGGCACGCCCGTCAGCAAGGAACTACTGATGTCCCTGAGCTCGGCGTATGTCGCCGAGGGAACCAGTAAGGAGGACATGGCGAGGAGGCTGACTGACCTTCTGACAATGTGGGGTGTGCCTACTACAGCAGTCACCTCTGCTCCCAGCATTACTGCCCCGACTCAAGCTACGCCACAGGCGTCAGCGACACCCAGTGTGGCGGATACTCCTGTGGTTACGGCCACCGCAACGGCCCCTGAGGATCCGGTACAATACAAGAGCGTATCTCTGTCTTCGGAGGAGGAACCGGAGGGCGCTCCCACGGGAGTGGATCTCAGTCCTCTCCTGGAGGCACTACCAGGTAGCCCACCGACAGCGTCTGCAGAGTCTCCTGCTTCCGAAGATGACGAGGGGGCCCATACGGGGTCAGCGCCTCAAGAGTCATCGGCCGCCGACCTTCCCTCGCCTGTATGGCCCGAGGCAACATCGGACCCCGGCACCACATCGCTGTCAGAGGCGCAGGTACCAAGCTCGGGGTACGAGGGGACCCGTACGGGGTCAGCGCCTCCCGACACCACCTCCCCGACGTCAGTACCTTCAGCGCCTGGGGTAGTCCAAGGGGGGAAGCATATCCCGCCTGGGGACACTTCTGCCGTCCCTCAGTCGGCAAGCTCCCCGGCCAAACCCATCGGTCAGGACTACGCATTGGCCCTCCCATCGACCTCTAACGTCCCCGCCCTCAGTGACCCCTCTTGAGTGGACACTTCGGCCGCCACCATGGGAGGTGTTGCACTGCAGCATGTCGGGGAGGATGAGGCCGCTGTGGCCGTACACCATCTGTTAGCTGCACAGGCGCCTGTAGAACTAATCCCCACAGTAATCACTCTCACACCTGAGGAGGTCGGCGAGCTGGGACGAGTATGGGACCACACCAGCCCGGTGGAGTTGGTCAGGCTAACACCGGTCGTCTCCATGTCGACTCAAACGGAGGGGGACGAGCCAGCCACCCAGCCCGACGCCAAAACCCCATCATCACGCTGGCCGGGCGGGGAAATACTCCCGGACGAGAGAGCAGACCTGGACGCCTTACCTCTTGCGACCCCCAAAACGCGCCTCTGTCCATCGGATGAGGAGTGTGGGAACCCCCTTCCCCCGGAGTGGGATTCGCCCCCTGCCTCGCCCCGGCGTCGCCCGAGGGATGCAGCTCCGGGGCACCAACACACCGCGGCCAGGGAGGAGTCTCCACCGGCCCCTGGGGTTAGACCTCACCCGATGCCACCCACCTGGTCATCGTTCCGCCATACCCCACCTAGCGCCTGTAGGCGCCGACGTCCCCCACCATCTAATATGCCACCAGCGTGGTCACCATTCATGTTCATGCCATGGTGGCATGTCAAAGGGAGAGACCCCGACCCGCTGGAACGGTGGGCGGCCTATATGATCCCTCCCAGGGACCTAGGTTCTGGTTATGGTGCCATCACGGGTGATCTCGACAGCCATCTCAAGGTCCATGATGCAAACACCTACACCCTGTCGAACACCACATCCACTACATACCGACGCGTGGTACCCCCACGCCCCTCCACCTCAACAGCGCGACGCGGACCAGACCAGCCAGCTCGACGTCGTCCTGCACCATCCGCGGCTCGGGGAGCCCCGGAACCAACGGAACCTACGGCTGCCCGACCTTCGGACGCCTCGGGTGACCGTGAACCCCCCACTGTCGACGAGGAGGAGGTGAGCCGCACGTCTCATCCTGAGGAGGGTTCCCCGGCTTCGGTAAGTGAAATTCGCCTGTTGACAGACCTGAGAACCACACACCCTTTCGGGGAGGCCCCCCCTCACCAGTAATTGAGGGGGGGAGGGGGTGGAAGTATTATCGACTGGTATCGTCTTGTGAATCGAGCCAGCCTGCAGTATATCAGGCTGAGTCGTCTGTATCGTCTTGTGAGTTGAGCCAGCCTGCAGTATATCAGGCTGAGTCGTCTGTAGTAACCTGTTATGTTATTCACCTTATCGTAATTAGGGTCATCAGTACTGTGAAGGCTCAGGAAGGACCCGACACCAGCTTCCCTCATGTGGGATGGGGGAGCACAGGGGATGCGCACTGGGCTGCGACTAACCAGTTAATCAATGTTCTTTTGTGGTTGATTGCAGCACTCACCAGCAACGGAGGAGCAGTGAGGCCGGTGCGGGACCCTCTGAGCCGAGGTGTGTGGCTCAGACGAGATGACGCTGGGGCTGTCGCCCCCCAGGTCATGCTCACCCTCGCTGGGGCTGTTGCCCCCCAGGAGGCCCTTTTGGAGGACGCTGGGGCTGTTGCCCCCCAGGTTCGGCCGACACTCGCTGGGGCTGTTGCCCCCCAGGAGAGACAGTTTGCAACGTGTGAAGTTCCTGTTCTGATATTAATATTTGGACTCCTGTATATGGCAACTGCACCTGCCGGTATGGTTAAGACTTGTGCAGTTCCTATTGTTGCATTGATGTTCACGTTACTGTGTATGACATGTACGATTCTTCAAAATGTATTCGCCTATATGGCTGAGGTTGCCATGGCAACAGCGTTATTTGGGGTGATCATACTACTGATATCTGAGGGGCCTACCGCGACTCATTTATCCTGTAGACCTAGACCGGCTGTGTGTGACATGACCTGTGCGGCCTGGGATGCTGGGATAACCGAGGGTGCCACCAGGACGGGGAATGCGTTCTCGTTGCCTGTTACTATGGAGATTCGACTTGGGGAAATGTTAACGACTCTTTGTCTACTATTGGACAACCGGGGACTTAGTCTACTACATAGTCAGGTTCAACCTATTGTCGCCTGTCACTTATTCGGCTTTGGGATGTTTGGGCTAGTTATCCAAGTTACTATGGGAACCGATTCGACTATGGCTGATATTGTCCTCGAGGGGACCGCCGTGGGAATCACCAACTTTAGCCTGAGTGCGCTCGATGTCGCAGGGCTATTTAATTTAGGAGGTTCATATAGCTTAGCCCTATTCAGTAGTTGGCGTATAGGGGCGCCTTATTGCGAGTTCACTAATTATAATAGTTCATGCTCCCCCCTCTTTTCTCAATGTATAGAGTTTGAATTAAAGGGGGAAGAGTGTGGCGAAGTCGCTTCGAGTCAACGACTTCTGCGGGACTTCGCGGGGCAGACTGGTTCGGTCCCGCAACGCGGGGTGGCGCGTCGCCCGTGGCGACTATATAACGAGCCGCGGGGCGGCCGCCTCCTCAGTCAACCTCGACTTGTCGCTGGGTGTGGACCGATCCAGTCTCCCTAGCGAAGTTGGCTCTAGGAACGACGTTGATGAATGTTTGATAATTGATAACACATTACAACTGCTGTTTGTACTCGCCTTTTATTACACAGAGAATATACGGGTGTCACTTTCCCTTACTCTACTACAAACGCCTCTGGTCTTGTGTCCAACTTATTCATTACAATATGTATATATATATATATATATATATATATATATATATATATATATATATATATATATATATATATATATATATATATATATGGATCACTTCTGATGTAATTGGATTAAGTTAAAGCTTAGTTACATAGACTATACATTCTACAGGCCTGGGATGATTCCATTCATAAATCTCTGTAATCTATGGCCTACATCATAGACTAACAGATGCACATAGGTTACTGAACAAGTAATCAATGGATCATTCATGACGAGTGTGTGTTAGTGAAGGATAATTACATGAGGCAGTAGGCCAAGTGTAATTAGCCTTTGCTAACACACGATAATTCATGACGAGTGTGTTTTAGTGAAGGATAATTCGTCGCCCGGCAGCGGACAGCAACAGCGCACACGGCGAAAAAAAGATGCGCCCAGACCGGGACTCGACCCGCCTATTTCTAACGGCTGAGCGCAATGCGCTACCCACTAGACCACCACGTCTCCTCAGTGGCCGTCTCAGCTTGGATTGATTTGAACACGTCCCATGGTTATGTATACACGATCGGTACACACACCTCGGGCCCGGCTGGGCTTGCTTTGCTTTGGTTTCATTCTAGCTACCCGCTTCTCGTCAGTCCCTGTGGCGCAATGCCTAGGGAGTTGGACTAGGGATCTGAGACTGTAGGTTCGAGCCCTGTCCTGGCCTTGAAAATTTTGTGGGTTTTAACATGTAACATATGACATGAAAGGACATGAGAGGCATGCGGGTTATCCATGGATAACCGCACGCCTTACAAAATTGATGTTACAGCCTACAGGGTGTGCAATATCAACAGGTATGTGCATGGGAATATCCAGCAAAAAGCACTGAGAAACCCAGAAATCGTGGAATAAAGTAGTCTATGACGACTGAATATGGGCATAGGACTCATGATCCAGGATGGGGAGGAAACCACCAATAAAACCCCAACAAAAAAGAAACAAAGAAACCACAAAAACAATCAGACAAAACGAAATTGCGGTAATAGATGGATAAATATTTGCATTCACATAGCTGGCTGTCAAAAAATAAAACACCCAGGGACGTCATTATGCATGAACATAGCACTTGTGAAAAAGCTCATCAAGGCATTCATGCGTCATGCTGACTAATGGGCATGACGTTTTAAGGCATTAGGTGACGTGACATTTTTTTTAAAGTGTCCAGCGTGTTGTTATCATGAAAATAAATATGTAGTGACATAGCCCCAGTTATGATACGTGTGGTTCTGGACCACTAAATTCGACAAAGTCATTTAATTTTGTTTAAATTGAGCATAGGTCTTGGTGCTATGTGGGTAAAACAGTGAAATATCATACATGCAATTGAGTCCTTAATTTCAAAATGGAACTTAATTTCGAGGTGATAAGGCGCATGGGTTTTATGTGACATAGACATTCCTTAAAAACGACATTTTAATGGAGCCTGAGTATCCAGCTCTGATACCTTGTTCAGAAATGGAGAGTAAGTTATAGTAGGAATATGGACTTCATTGACATTACACCAATATGTGGTATGTAGTACTGACAATAATACAGGCACTGATGATTGGGGCAAGGGCTGTAGGTGAGAACAACCTATTCTGAGTGTCACCTGTTTTTGTATGGGTCTTTGTGCGTCTGTGTAATACACTGATACAATATACTGAGACCAAACTGGCATACTTACAAGTTCTTGAAAACTTTGTTTCTAATCACTTACTATTTACTCAGTGTGTCATGGGTAGCTAACCTGTACCGGTTAATTAGATGTGGGCAGCATAAATAGCCCAATCCCCTTCTGCCAGTACATTCTAGCAAAACAATCTATCACTAACACCGAGCCATCAGGCATTCAACTCCGCACTGTAATGTGAATAGCCACTCCATCCAAGATCACTGCTCAACCCTTTGGGTGCATATCCTATGAGGCAGTTCAGAATCACCTCTGTGATCAGCTTTTGACTGTTTTATCTAATAGGGATTGTTCCATATCCCCTTCCTACTCCGCTATACAATTGACTTTTCAAATTCAAGGCCTTACTTTCAGGTCTCTACCCATGGTGCGCTGAGTAAATTTGCAGTGAGTAAGAAACTACTGCATCTCGAGCTAGCACAGCTAAAAATAATTTTCTTATGCAAGAAAATAAACTCGATATAAGAAAACTTTTCTACTTATGAGAAAAATTCTGGTTATAAGACTCATCAGTCATAGATCTTGTCTCTAAGAAAAATCAAGTTTAGAACAAATCTTGAGCTGCCTTCTTGATTTGGATTTTCAAGATTATTTTTCTCAAGAAAATCTCTCAAAATTGGTAGTTTTGTCCACCAGGTAACATTATTTATCTTACATCTTAAAACAAGAAAGTCTAATTTCTAACATCCAGTAAAAGGTAGAACTAAGATCCTGTTAGAAATTGACCAAGGAATATTTTCTAACATGCCAGATAAGTATTATTTTCTTAAAATGAGGAACTTATCTAGTCTGCCACTAGGTGCCAGCACTACCTTATTATGGTGAATTATTTACAATACAAAGTACAAATTCCTAGCTTGAACACGGACCTAAAATATTAGATGTGGTAAGATAAAGTGAAAACTGAAGAAAACTTATTTGGAATTAATTTAGTATCAGATCCATTGGTCTGATAGTTGATTGAAGGAAATTCAAGGCATTAAGGAAGCTAAACACCTTTTGCGTAGATGATATGATAATGTAAGGGTGGGATGTGCCACAGCCTTTCATTAAGTCAAAGACTTTGAATAAAGGTCTTGTTCACTTAAGAAAATGTGGCTTCAAAGAGCTGCATGTAATCTGATAAACCTCTGTCACTGAGTCACCTATACTGATAACCTTCTATTCGATCTAAAGCATTTCCATAATAGATAAAAATCATATCCACTTTACAAACAAGGAAATTAATGTTTTTTTTGAAATATTGGAAATGAGAAAATATAACTTATATTAAGAAAAGGTATGAATAAGTTTATCTTGAAATAATCCTCTTTCATTAGAATTATCTACTTCTTTTAAGAAATATTCTAGAAAATTGAATCCTATTTGAGAATAAATCACTTGATTCAAGAATATATATCTTAAGATTGAATGTCTTAATTCAAGTAAGCTGGACATACCAAGATTACAAGTAAAATTTTGTTACCTGGCAGACAAACTTGTTTTAAGTTAATTTTACTTACAATGAAAAATAATTTCTTAAAATAAGAAAGTTATTTTTGGCTGTGAGCAGTACGTGTGACTGATATGTGTGTTGTTACGTGGGGGTCGACCGCCACCTCCCATCCAGACTCCACTTGCTATTGGACACGGCATTAGGACATGGATACTAGTGGAAATTAATAGATTATGAACATGACATTAAATCCATCAAGGGATTTGGGTAAATCGACACGAGATATGGAGGACCCCCGCCCCATACAGGGCTCTTTTCATATATCAATAAATGTGGAACAGGAGGCCACTTCTTATGGCACACGGCCACTACGTATCTAAAACCCCAAACCGTAGTCCCAGTCACGGTTTCACCAAGGATTGAAGAGTGTGAGAGAATGTCGCCAAGCAGAGGCAATCCTAGGCATAGTAGTAGTAAGAGGGAGTGAAGGCTCTAGTCCCAACTCTCCTTTGCCACCCGTGAAGGGCCTAGGATCAAAGAGGCATACCTCAGTAACCAGCTCTTGTCCCAAGTCTCCTTTGTCCACCTGGGGTGCCAATGCACAGGTAAAAAATTGGGGGAACCAGCAAACGCAGGTTCACCCTCTGACCTTACATATAGAAGTAAACAGGAAGCCTCAGCGGAAGCGGGACTGACCTCGTGGTCCCAGTAATTATATTAGTGCTGCTGGCACTACAGTCTTGGCCAATATCATTGGGCTCTAACGTCCCATGAATTAATCAGGGTCCTAACTTTCGACTTGCAAGTGAGCAGTTGTAGTGTTTTATGAAATGGTCTACAGCAATAAAATGTATTTCGATATGTCAGTGAAGATCTTACTTACTGATTGCAGATGTTGTAGGACTAAGCAATGCATGGCATCCAGAAAGCAGTCCAAGCTCAGTGTACTACAACCCTATAGCATGGGGTCAGTGGTACTCATGTTTGCAATCCACATAGCTAATCCACATAATATGCCAATACCTACATGTACTATCATAATTATATCATCCTCCTCTGCTGGAAATGTCCTGTATTTCAAGATATAAAATGTACTCCTTTACTAGTCATGTTCAAGTTTCCATACTCTTTATAAATACATATGTAGGCCTACTATCCACTCTGACCAGTGTAGACCATCGATCAGTTCTGTTTTGGAGATCTCTGTGTACAAATAGGCCAAGAGGATTGCTTTCAAGTTTCTATTCCTGTTATATCGGGTTTATATTGAGCCCATGCTGTAAGAGTATAGGCAGGCCCAGGCATGACCCCGGGCTGCACTTATATGGCACCATAATCTGGCTGCTCTCCACCTGGTATACTGGCCGTTATTTAAAGTGGGTATGTCCACTAGAGAACTAAATATTACACTCATTGAAAACAAAGCTACAAAATGTGAACATGTTCTTCTCCCATATCCCGCTGCAGCCCATAAAGATTTAGTGAAATAGGAAATAAGGATAAAATAAAAAGTAGAATTTTACTTTCTCTTAGTTCTAAATGGGCCCTCATTACCAATTTGGGTGGAGAAAATAGATTATTTTCTAAGTAAAATAACCTACATAGGGGATCCCCTGACAAAGGAACAAGGACTAATTTCACGTATCTCACACTATTTGTAATTGAAATAAACCTATAGATATGGAACGTCAAAATATTGAAATAGGTCTATTTCAAAATGAAATAAGGTTTATAGGCCGCAAATAATTCCTCTCAACAAGTGTCCGATACGTGTTTCGGGAGGTCAAGTGAGGGTATGAACTTCTGCTTCTAGTACCTGGTAATTGTCTGCCTTTGCATGCACGATAGACCTTCATTCCATGGGTAATTTGTAAAGCCGAAGCTCCCTAGACATCATTAGGAAAAGCTCCCTCCCCAAGACTTCTATTAATTAATGGTGGTGACATTTGATATTGTCCTAGTGGATATTCTAACTTTAATAACTCTGTCATTAAGCTATTGCCTTTCTTTGACTAGAAGCACAATGTTGTCGTAGCTAACCAATATAGAGTACAATAATATACTAAAATCCAATGTACATCATTACATAATTACACTTATCCGTTTACGTATACATTTGTAGGGTAAGTTATACATGAAGTTAGGGTCTTGTTACGTCACAGGGCGGTTACCTGATTACCTGCGGGCAAACATACACATGGCCAGGTACATGAATGATAATCATAGAAATGCTCGTCCAACCACCTCTAACCATTGTTCAGCTGCCTTTATGCACTACATTGCAGTTTAAGCCAAAATGTGGACTTTTTAGCTATGAATATAATTTATAGTTATTACCGATATATGTAGCTATATTTGAAACAAACCTTACTTTTCCAGTATATCCTTGCTATAAATGAAATCAATAATCGCCTTATGGCCTATAACTGCTTTAAGTTGAACTTTGAACTGTCATTCGGGGCTGCTTTATGTAAATGAGGATGGGTGAAGGTAATATGATCGTGCTTAGCCTCATTTGAGCTTTTCCTGGGTTCCTAAGGCTTGAGCACACCAACACGTTTGGAGCGTGAACGCGTGTGTGTACGCCACACTACCGATCAACGTCTATCCATTATTAATACATGCTCTATTAATCTTCATTGATCTATCATTAGACCCAGGGTCCACTGGCTCTCTGCGGCTCGATATCATAACTATACCCACCTAGCGGGATACATTATTGACCAATGAGAAAGTTCCTTTCATTCAGTGCAGACTTTTCAGGGTGCTTTACATTACACCTGGTACCCATCAGCTGGCTGTTATCAGTCCTTATCTCGCAAAATACCAGCTTTGAACAGTAGGGTCAGCCCACTAAGGAACACGCTAAGTGGGAATAGGATTTGCATGAAACAATCAGCCAAAAAAGGCCCAGTGAAGTTTGAGTGTTTAGTACCTACTGTACTACGTCTTCTCTGCACGAGATCGGCAAAGGGGGCATTTTAAAATCAAAGCAGACCAGAAAAATATAAGACATTCGTATAAATTTAAAGAGATTCCCACTTTCCAAAGTTTCCTCTTTTTTTCTTTTTTTTTTATTGGTCACCGTCAGGTTCCTTCGTCTTCATGATGCGCCAAATGCATAATGTTGGTGAGTCGACTTGCCAGCACTGCATTGATGCATCAAGCCGACACTTTGGGAGTGAACCCCATATATTGGATCGATGTGATGTATGGATCGAGCACAGGCCAGTTCCTTGTCATGTTCAGGAGCTTAGTGATACGACTACTCTACTAAAATCCAATGTACATCATTACATCAAGATTATAATCTTATTTGACAAGAGCATGTCCTTCAAAGTGTTTTTTTTCTTTCTTTTTCCCCCCTTTTTTTTGGGTGTCAGATCATGCAAATGGAGATAGAATCAGGACTTGAATTGTTCATTTATTACCGTAACCTCCCGCCAGAAGCCTCTGAGAAAGATTTTATGAAAGTATTTTAATGCAAAGAAAAACAGACATTTTGAAAGGGGGAAAAAAGGTGGGTGGGGTTGCGCTTGATAGAACTAATTTTTGGTTTAGGTTTTGATCATATCAAAAAGGGTCACGATCATCTTTAGACACCTTATCCACAATTACATTATTTTTTTTAATATAAGATTGTCTATAGGTGTTGATTCAAACAGTGAAAGAAAAATCAATGTTTACAGTTTAGTTTGTCCATAGCAGATCTCTGATCATGGGGGTATTTGGAACAATTTCCCATGATTTCAAAACAATTCACTAAAACAAGCTGCTATAGTATAGTCTAAGTCAAGATCTCCCATCAAGATCATGATGTTTCACTATTATGAAACCTATACTCTTCCTCACCGTGTAAAAGGAGAAAATATATCCACAATGATTAATTGTCTGAAATGTTACTTATTCAGAAGATGCTTTACTTTTATAATTGATATCATCTATATCAATTCATCTTGCAAAGGTTAAATGTGATTGATAAGATCAAAAATAGTATACTGTGATCACAATACAGTCCAAACCAGTCTAAAAATGTTACCTGTGGTATGGCACAGATGTCCAGTACAATACTCTGCTCAATACCCACAGGTGCTCAGGCTATGAGTGCGGTGGCAAGACAGTCTAGACTCTTTAGGGTTGAACAATGCATTGCCATAACATACCGGCTACGTACGTGTGCTCTCGACATGGTAGACCAGCAATAAAACGGCGTTTATGACCCTTATCTCTCTGCTGATATAACTCAAGGTTTGTATTATTTTATAGAGTGACCCTTTTCTGCATCATTGTAGTAACTCGTGCATATATCAAATCCAAATCCGATAAAGGAACATGCATATTGTGTATTCTATGCTACTAAGGCCTCAGGAAATAAAACTCATCAGGAGACAATTCACAGTCCAAGCTATTGTATCATAGGCAAGGATCATGGACCACTCAAAGACTCTACATTTTCCTTAAACACCCTCTACAACCAAGCATTAGCATCAACACGATCTGAAAACTGACCTAAATATAAATTTGTGTCAACCAGCAGTAACTTTTTTTTTTAAATCACGAACTCTTAGAAATTTCCGAATTCACCATAATTTGCATGTAAATAATGTCCATGTTCTGGGCGCCCTTCTTTTTGCTATAGTTGTTCTTTCTTTGGCAGTAGGGTTTCTGCATTTGGAAGACAGGGGTTTTCTTAAGACACCACTTAACCCTTGAAAGGCCCATTGGTCGAAATGATGCATGAATACAGCCCTGAAGGGTAACCCCCCCCCCACCTACAATTATATACATGCATCATACTCAACCAATGGGGATGGGACTCCCTCCTGGGGATCGTCATCATACACCAATGAAGTGCTGTCCAAGGAACTCAGAGTTTATGCATTATGTGTACCTGCATGCACTGATACAGGGTTATTGGTTGAGGGCTGTATTTATGATTCACGATCAGGCCACTATGTGTATGTCCCTTGTTTATATGTCTCCCTGACAACATCAATGACAATATCTACCTCTAGCTGGCACAACTACATAGTATCTACATAACTTTATAGTACCATAAGTCCCCTCGTCTAAGGCTCACCCCGTGTTTAAGACGCACCCATACTTTATGGTCCCAACGAGATGTTGATTCAGGTGTAAATCCATTTTTATGGCAAATTTGTAAGGTGGACATCTCAACGTATGTAGACATTTTTATCTACCTTACGGTCATGTATTGCTGTGTGGAAGCGTCACTTTATATTGCTGCCTGAGTAGGCAATAGCTGGTGAGCTGAGTCTAGAGGAGGCGTAAAATAGTTGGTGCAAATGTACTAAAGGTGACTTTGGATCACTCTCTGACAAGATTCTGTGAGGTTCCACAAGGTATCAGGCGTGGCTTATATGCAAGGTATTGTAGTAGAGGGGATAGTACAAGAACCAAGTTGTAAGTGATACATTGCGCAGGAGGCCGTTGCAAAAAGATTGGAAACTGCTTCTGTAGGAGTTCCTATTCCCAAAATGGGACTGACTGACCTCAGGGAATCGATTCCCAAATCGGTTGCCAAAAGTTAATTGGTCAGAGAAGTGCTTCAGGAGTGGTCAGGAATCGGTGAATGATTCCAAAGTAAAAACCGATTTCCAGCTAGTTAGTTCCCTCCTCTATTTCCCTGGCCTACCTACTATGGGAAGCAATCAGGAGGAACCAATCTTGGAACCAGTTCCCCCAAACTTTCCCAATGCAGTGTAATTCAGACTAAGTCAATTCCATTACAGTATAAGGCAGTAATGAGTTTCTCAGGCTGAAGAATTGCTGGGAACTGGAAGGCATGTTAGCTAAGGTGAGAATCAAATTCCCAATCTTTTCCAAACACAGCATTCTGCCTGGGAACCTTATACACACTTTTCAGCTTAATTGGTCTGACTGATATAATTTATGTTGGATGCAACATATACAATCTGATAAGGCCTTTGTTGTACGTGATTCCTGTGGTATATTAAATATGTTATGGACCTTTAAAGACAAGAAGTACTTAATTCTTTTCTTTTTATTTATTCCAAATACAAACTGGTGATAGATTGGCTAACCACCTGTCTCTCTTTTATTGTTCGCACCCCTCCACCCCATATTTTCCTTTGCAAAAGATCTGAATCATTAAACGACAACCAACTTGGCATAAGAACGTTTTTTTTAATGTTAAAATAGCCTTTATATTTGGTTCCTAAGTTTGCCAAATGTTTTTCTTTTAAGTAAGGTAAATAAAAAAAACCTGTCAAAAGATATAAACAAAATACAACTTTTTAACGTTCATAAAAACGTTTTTATTATCAGGCAAAAAGCGTTTTTTAGCCGAAAAAAACTAACTTCTTTTTGGATTGATAATTAATAACAAGCCAAATGTAATAACACGTTTTGAAATGTTTTTTTTTTACCTAATCCTAAAAAAAAAAAAAAAAGTTTTCAAATGTTTAAATTACGTTTTTTTAACCAACTAACTACTTATTCTGCGCAACAATACAACACTCCTTTTGGTAACTATGGCAATGCTACCCCCCGCTATATAAGCGCGGTTCTGCCATCTGTTCGCCAGTCGGGCTCGAGTATCCATACAGTGCACAACACCCCTGTGCTGGGGGTTGGTACAATTTTAAATTTTTTACCGGTTGCCAAGGTTGATTGGGCTTCATCAACATTACCATACATCTTTTAACCTGGCAAAGTTGGTTTCTACCTAAATTCTGGCCAAAATGGGCCACAGAAAACCGAATAAGAAGACGTTAGAGCCTGATTCAGGACCGCCGAGCGGTGTTAGGAGATCTGTCAGGAGGCAAGGGCCTCCTGGGTTGTCCGTTACAGACCAGCCCACAGATTCTCTACCCGCTGATGGGATGACAGACGCTATGACAGACGATCCGGACGGAGGCTGTGGAGGAGAACCTGGCGAAAATCCTGGATAAGTTGGATGTTTTGACTCCAGAGGGCGCCGTCGGGGGCAGCGATCAGGACACGACTTCTAGGCCACGACGGCTGTACAACAGATCGAGAGGTGGATCTAGATCATGTTTGAGCTCTAGCAGTGACAGCTCTCGCTCCAGGTCAAGATCCAAGCATAGATCAAGAAAACCAAGGGGTGAGTTCAACCAGCGAAATTTTTTAGGTCACAAGAAAAATGTTGACAGCCTAGAAAAATTACTAATGGTCAATGTTCGTTTAGTCAGTGCCAAACTTGAACAAGGTGAGGAGGTAAAATATATTCTTGACCACATAGAAATGCTGCTGGAGAAATCTGCCACTAGAATATTTACTCTCAGCTCACTTGTAAATTATGACAAGAGTGTCAAAGAGCGAGCTGACAAGAGGGGGATAAGAGCGTTTGAGACTGTGGAGAATTGTGTCATCCTACGTCACTTGAGCTACGATGGCACTTACACAGCCCAAAAGTTGGCTAAATCCTCCAAACCTGTTGTAAAAAAATCAGCTAACTCCAAAAATCACTGTTACGCTTACAATAGGCCCGAGGGCTGCAAGTTAAACCCCTGCCGGTACAGGCACGTCTGTAGCTCATGTGACTCTGGAAACCGCTCTGCTGACAAGTGTCAGAAGAATGGCTCGGAGAAGTAGGATGTTGCCTCTGGGGAGGGTCGTGCCTCCAGATTAGCTGGCCATAAAGAGGCACTGTTGGTTGACCCCCAGTTATTGATGAATGTTGTCAAAAGCCACCAGTAGAGGTGGACTTGTTGAATTTTGCCAGCTCTGAAAATAATTTTGTGGAAAACCTTAGTATTAATGGTTTTTTCCTCAAGGAGTATTCCAAATGTTGGGGATTTTTATTCCATTTTTAATGTGAATTGCTCAGGTAATGTTAGTATAAACATTTACCAAAGTTGTGTTGACGGTACATGTTCTTGTCAACATTTTATTGGTGGCCACAAGGCCCAAATTTTGCCATGTAGATTGGCATGTTTCCTAAGACAGGAAGGTGTTATAGATTTACCCAAACGTGACTTAGATTATTTATGGTCAGGTTTTGTAGAAGGTTTCAAAATTGTTGATCCTGGTTGCGAAACAGAGTATGAATGTGGAAATTATAAGTCAATTTTTCAGGGTAAATTTTACAATGAAATGTGTGAAATTGTCAGTGAGGAACTCGAGGATGGTTCTATTTTTGAAGTAACCTCCAAACCTAGATGCATACATGCCCTTGGCGGTGTCCCCAAAAGTAACGGTAAATTAAGACCCATTACCGATTGTAGTATGCCCAGAAAAAGGAGTATTAATAATTTTATGAATTCAACCTTTAAACCTTTTTCATATAAATCCATAAATTCTGTCATGGCAATGTTAAACAAGGATGATTTTATGAGTGTTGTTGACTTAAAATCCGCCTATAGGTCTATTAGTGTATATGGGGAACACCAAAAATTCCAGGGTTTTTCATGGGATATGGGGGATTTTACCAGAGTAATCGTCTTACCTTTGGACTCAGATGTGCCCCCTACATATTTAACCAGATTTCTGATTTTCTGGCTAAGGTTGCAAATTTTTATGGTATTGATAGGTTGGTCAATTATCTGGGTGACTTCATCATTATTGCCAACTCTGAAAGTGAGTGTCGCCGTCAGAGGGACCTTTTAATCAAAATTATGGAATATTTTGGTTTTAAGATTTCCAGAGATAAGGTTACTGACCATAACAGAATTTGTACTTTTTTAGGTAGCACCATTGACACCCATAAAATGGAATTAACTTTGCCTAAAGAGAAAGTTGACAAGTTAGCCCGTGCTATAGACAATTGCATTGATAAGAAATTTGCCAGTAAAAAAACCTTACAGAGTATTAGGTGGCTTGATGTCATTTTGTTCCCAAGTGGTGAGGGGGGGCCGTACTTTTAGTAGAAGGGTTTTTGACTTTATGGCAAAGGCTAAGGAAAGAGGTGTCATTAAATTAAATTCAGGTATCATAAAGGATTTTTTGTGGTGGAAGGATTTTTGTAGAATTTTTATTTGCAAAAATTTAATCTTGAATGATGTATATAATAAACCCATGGTATCTGATGCATCCATTCTAGGTTATGGAGCATGGTGTGGTACAGATTTCTTTTATGGATCTTGGAATAATGTTGACAGCTCTAAATTGGGGGTAGGTCACTGGATTGCCCCTCCAAAGTATGACAATATTGATGATGTTCATGAAAGGAATATTAATGTGCACGAACTATGGCCTGTTCTAGCTGGTTTGAAGAGATGGGGTCATTTATTCAAAAACTGCCGTCTGAATGCTGTAACGGATAACATGCAGGTGTTGGCAATGTTGAACACAGGCAGAAGTAAAAACCCACTATATATGGAGTGGCTGCGTGAAATCTATTGGCAATGTTTTGGGTATAACATTGATATCTATTCAACCTATATAAAGTCCACTGAAAATATTCTGGCAGACCAGTTATCAAGATTAGACTACAAAAATGTTCTTGCCAAGTGTGAAAAAACTCTGTCTGAAAATAATATGTGTATCTTAAAAATTTTTCAGATCCCAGATCCCAAATTTATCCATGTTTGCCATCTCAGGCTTCTTTGTATGCCACTTATCTGGCTGATAAGATGAAATCAGTCTCTAATAGGAATTATATTTCGGCTGTATGGTTTTTTCAAAAGTTGCATGGTCACCCTGACTACAGTAGTAGTTTTATCCTAAAAAAGACTCTAGATGGTATTGAGTGGTGTCAAAGTTTAACCAAAGTTGTTAAATACCCACTTACCACTGTTGACATGTTTAAAATTTTGTCAACCCTGAATATGACACTAAAATTGGATAGGGTTTTCTGGTGCGCCATTCTGGTACTGTTCAGGGGAGTTTTGAGGTGTTGCCATGTAGTGGACTCTATACATTCACTGAGGGTGAAGGATGTTGTATTAACTAATGATTATGTAAAACTTCACATTAGGACATCTAAGACAGACCAGTTTGGCCACGACCCTTATGATATATACCTCGTACTCGATGAATCCTCTCCGTTTTGCCCATCAAAAATTTTGGCAGAGTTGATACAGACTGCTAATGGCAATGTTAATCGGAAACTGTTCAGTTTTCCATCTGGTGGCAAGAACAAATGCTTGACATATTCATATGTAAATACGCGTTTAAAATTTTTGTCTGTCAAAATTGGCTTAGTAGATGAGAATGTTAGTACCCACTCTCTACGCCATGGTGGGGCTACCTTCTTAAAGTCAATTGGCCTATCAGTAGAGGACATAATGAAGCGCTCCAACTGGAAGTCCATGTGTGTGTATAAGTACTTGCATGATTCAAGATGTGATTTGTTGAAACTTGATGTATTACCATCTATTAATGTGTAATAATTATTACTCCGTGATGTTCCATGTGTTTGCCGGGTGGTTGGCCATTTTGTATATTCAGATCAATTCCACCAAACACATGTCTCTGTTCAATTATTATTATCATATCCTGTAATCCATTCAATATCATCATCACTTATGATAATGTTAATATGCCGGTAATACCTTATAGTCATCCTAGTATTTATTATAATGTTAATATACCGGTACTACCTATTAAAGTGGTCTAATATAATATGTGGTTTCCGTGGTAACCACCTCCCTTCATTATTGTCCAATATACCGGTTACTACCTTCTAATATAGTAATCTACCGGTAGTGGTTAACCGGTATATGTGGTCGCCCCTAGTTAACTTATATATATATATATATATATGGCTCATTCCAAGAAATACTGCACATGGGGGGCCTGGATCATGAATTGGCAAACTCAGCACTTCTTGATAACATTATATTTTATTGATAGCCCTATATCTTGGCACATTAAAAAGGTTCATTCTCCTAGGATGTAAGTTTTTATCACAGATGCCGTAAAACCTTCTAAAAAAGGGGAATGTTACTGATTGTGATCAATCAAATATGAATAACACCACTAATAAGAGTCCTAGAAACACCAAATATTGTAGCCAGACTGGTACAATGCATGACTTTATGTATACAAAAAAGCTGAAGTGAGGCTCGAAAACTCTTGAAGTTACACATTGGCGGATAAATTGGAAACTGTGAAAATTTGGGATTTATTCTACCATTTCTTAACTTTAGCCTAGCTCATTCAAAATCCTTCATAAAATGACTATATTAACTGTCCATTGTCTCTAGTAGACCTACTGTACACAATAATTTTGAAATTATTCGAGACTTACCTGTAAATTGAGGTATAATTAAGATTATACTGAGGGAACCTAGCGATTCAGGGAATATACGAGAGGTGGAGTCGTGCATGCGCAGTCAGTCCAGAGCCTGTTGGGGGATGAAGGCCTACAACTGATAAAATATATACTGGGATGTGTAGGCCATATTCCCCTGATTATATTCATTATTATAAATAATGTCTACTTGACGAGTTTACGAGTAAGTTGAGAGAGGGTGGGTAGGGCGCATATTCCCTGAACCGCTAGGTTCCCTCGGTATAATCTTAATTATACCTCAACTTACAGGTAAGTCTCAAATAATTTCAAAATTATCCCTCAGAAACCTAAGCGTTTCCGGAAACCTACGAGAGTTTCAGAGCAATTGAATCCCCCAACAGAAACCCAAACACAATCTTGTTAGTATCAAATCTATATTTAACACAAGGTGTGGCTTGAAAGAAGTGGTATAAACAGTTTCTCAGTCTCTAGAACAGTCACTGTTCGAGGAGCGCATTCCCCCCTACCACGTCCTCGATTGGTTTGTGGTAGTACTTTGCGAAAGACTCTGCCTGCCTCCAACCCGCTCTCCTCATGAGGGTGTTGATGTTTCCTCCCACCTTAAGGATGCCTGAGGCAGATGCCCCTCTGGTGGAGTGGAGCTTGTATTGGTTGACATCAATACCAGCCTTTTTAAGAACGACCATGACCCAACGGCTGAGTGTATCGCGGGAGATACCGCGGTGGGGCGAGACAATGCTGACCAGGAGGTTTTTCTCGCTCTTCCTTTTGTTTTGGCTGCGTTTCAGGTACTCTTCTAGGCACCTGACAACGCACACCCTAGGGTTCTGGTCGAACTTCCTCAGGACTATCGTGTTGAGGGGGTCCCCCAACCTGTTAGATTTTAGGAGTCTTGTCATCTTGAATACCACCTTGTCTCCTATTTTGAGACCTTGGAAGGAAAGGTTGATGATGGTCTGGCCTCTTTGTGATGTGACTAAGAGGAGCAAAGTGGCCAGTTTCATGGAGAGCTCCCTGAGTGCAATGGTGCCATTGTCCCAGGTCTGTAGGAGGTCTAGAACCCTCCTCACATCGCAGAACTCCTGGTATCTAGGGGCTGGTGGATTCATCTCATAAGCCCCCTTCAGAAGCAGCTTTACATAGGGGTGCTGGCCCACTGATTGGCCTTGGAAGTTGCCAAGAATGGCCGAGAGGGCACAACGAGCAGCGTTTAGCGTGGTGTAGCTGTTCTTGTCTTTGGCCAGTTTCGCCAGGAACTTGCACACTTGTTGGATCGACGGTTGGAGAATTTGTGTGTCAGTGTCTGCACAGAAGGCGTACCACTTATGAAGGTACGTGCTGTACGTCTTCCGTGTGGCAGGCCTACGGGCTTGTGTGATAAGTTCGATGGCGTGGCCGTCAAATCCCTGGCGAGATAGCTCTGCTTTTAGAATGTTCGAAATGCCAAGAGCGGGGTCGCAGACAGTTGCTCTTTGTTGGCCGGCTTCCCCGGATGACAGAGGTTGCCCTTGGCCTTCCTGAACCTGAGCATTCGCCACCCGGACCGCTGTAGTCCACCATACCATGGCTGTCACGGCCAGTCTGGTGTTATCAGGATGGCTCTCACCTGCTCCAGCTGGATCCGCTGTATCACGGGCCCCAAGAGGCTGAAAGGAGGAAAAATGTACATATAGTTATTCCTCCAAGTTATTGACATAGCATCAATTTCCCAGGCGCCTGGTTGGGGCCCCCAGGAGACAAAAGTTTCTAACTTTTTGTTTGCTCGAGAAGCGAAGAGATCTATTTCAGGCTTGCTAAAGATATTACACACCTTTTTGAAAATCCTTTCACTTAGTTCCCACTCTAGGTCATGCAAGAAGTGTCTAGATAGGTAGTCAGCCAAGATGTTGTCCTTCCCCGGGATGTGGTTTATTGTTAGCCAAATGTCCCGTTCTTCACACCATTCCCAAATTTCTTTGGCTATCTTATTGCATGCTTCAGACTTAACCCCACCCATTTTTCTGACATAAGCCAGTGATGTAGTGTTGTCAGTTCTGATTTTCACATTGACCCCGTTCTCTGTGACCAGTGCGTCGAGGCCTAATTTTATGGCTGTTAGCTCACGAATGTTACTGTGGAGGTCTACCTCCTCCTCCTTCCAAATACCTTTGGTGGAAGTGGTGCCCCTGTGGGTGCCCCACCCAGCACCAGAGGCATCTGTTATGATTTCAAAATCTGCCCCCTCATTTCGAATGCACTTGGAAGCTGTGGGGAGGTGTTCCAGCCACCAACTGATATCCTCTAAACCTTCCTCACCAATAACCATGGGTGAATCGAAGTTGCCCTTGTGCCTTTCAAGGGCAAGGTTCTTTTCTCTTTCTAGACCCTTTATATGTGCCGGGCCATATTGGACACCCGGCGAGAGAGAAGTCATGAGGCCCACAATCCCCGCTATGTCCCTGATCATGTAGGGGTCATCAGTATTGGCTAGGTTCCAGATAGCCATGTTGAATTTTTCAACCTTCTCTTTAGTGGGCCGGACTGTCATAGTGACGGAGTCCAGGTGGAACCCTAGGAAAATTAGACTCTGCGTAGGCGCAAAAACTGACTTTTCTGTATGCACTACAAACCCCATCCTATCTAGTTCTTGGGCTAGTTTGTCGGTCTTCTCCCTGCATTGTGCCTCTGATTCCCCCCAGTACGAAAGAATCATCTATGTACTGGAAACACTCATGTCCCATCTCCCTGAGATTGGAGAACACTGGGGTAAGAATCTGGGGCCCACAATCCCCGCTATGTCCCTGATCATGTAGGGGTCATCAGTATTGGCTAGGTTCCAGATAGCCATGTTGAATTTTTCAACCTTCTCTTTAGTGGGCCGGACTGTCATAGTGACGGAGTCCAGGTGGAACCCTAGGAAAATTAGACTCTGCGTAGGCGCAAAAACTGACTTTTCTGTATGCACTATGAACCCCATCCTATCTAGTTCTTGGGCTAGTTTGTCGGTCGTCTCCCTGAATTGTGCCTCTGATTCCCCTCAGTATGAAAGAATCATCTATGTACTGGAAACACTCATGTCCCATCTCCCTGAGATTGGAGAACACTGGGGTAAGAATCTTAGTGAATATGCGAGGGGCACAAGCTAGCCCATTGGGCATAGCTTGGAATTCATAGAGGTTATCTTTCCAAAGGAATCTGAGGAATTTTCTGTCTTCATCTCTGACTAATACAGAGTAATAAGCGTCTTTAAGGTCAATGGACGACATGTAACAGTTGGGTCTCATCATCTCTATCGCTGTGTTCAGGCTGGTCATTTTAAAATGTTCATACTGAACTGACTCGTTCATTTTCGAGAGATTTAAAATGAGTCTAAAGTCACCATTTGGTTTTGGCCTGACAAAGACATTTGAGATGAATTGACCGTCTGTCAGTTCGACCATTTTCACTACCCCTTTGTCCAACAGCTTGGCAATATCTTTGTCAACATGGACCTCCTTATCAGGGCCTAATACATAAGGGAACGGCGTTCTGTCCTGACAGGGTACGAGGTCTTCGAACGGTATGGAAATCCATTTCACTATGCCCAGTACCCAGGGGTCTCTAGTTATTCCCATCCACTGGGTGACATATCTAGATATGCTCCCAGCTACAAAGTTTTGAGCAGTGAGAATAAACGTAAGGGGACTTGCCTGCTCCTCCAAGGGCCCTATTTCTGAAAACCCGGCTTCTTTCCGGCTGCTGCAGCGGGTGGGGCCGGGGTACGAGGGTTGCGCGGGGTGCTGAACTGCGGTGCTGTGTTGTAGCCCATCTGCGGGAAGACTACAGGCATTCGGGGAAAGTTCATCCCCTTTATAGCCATGGCCGTTTGAGTGTTGTTAGGCTGTTTTGGTGGGTACGGCCGTCGTTGCTGCGGCTTCGGTGCGGGCTTGGCCTTCCCGGGGCCGGTTTTCGGCTGGGACTTTTCCAGCTTCTCCGCCATCTTATGGGCTGCATCCACTTCCTTGATGGCCTCCTCAAGGTTACCACTATGCAGGTATTTGGGATCATTGCCTGCCTTCTTCAGGAGGTGTTCCCCATACTTGGGCATGATGACCGGCTTGAGGAGATCCTTTCGGTGAGCCGTGATAGCGTTGACCGTGCTAACGATCAGCTGCATGCCATCTATGAATGACTCTCCGCAGTCATCCAACTTAGAGTCCGATGAGCCTCGAGAGAGCCACAGTTCAATCACTGGCTGGAAAGCTAACATTGCTTTCACCAGATGCATCTGGAGCTTCTGCAGTGCAGGCTCCAGGTCAGGTGCTACCAGCTTGGCCACGTTGTCTGGCTGCAGATACGACCTGTGGACGAGGTCGAGGTCCGCCCGTGTCCTCTTCTCAGAGAAGAGCGACCCAAGGAAGTCACTCACTAGTGGCGAGAGGTCCTTCCCTTTCTTGGACTTCTCCTTCTCCTTGACAATCCTTTCCGTCATCAAGTCATGAAGCTTGCCCGGTGGCAGCGCCTTAGTGGCTGCTGGTTCCGGTTCCATAACTTCAGCCGGCTCTTCCTCTTCCTGGGTCGTGGCCTGAGCCTGACCCTGCATCATCTGCATCATCATTGATGACAGCATCTGGCCCATGAACATACCCGAGTTGGGGCCCTGAAGCATGGCCGAGAGGACGAACGGCGTTGGTGTCGCCGTGGTACTCCCAGCCCCGACACCTTGGGTGTCAGTGGTGTCGGTGCTAGGGTTCGTCGTCACCAGCGTCTCGGTGGCAGCGTCACCATTGGTGGAGCTTGTCTCACTCATAGCATGGCTACGGGTAGCGCGTCTACCTGTTTTCCTTCCACTCATTTTCTGTAAAGAAGCAGAGGGGGCTCTATTAGTAAATTGATGAACAGGCTAAGTCCTGTGTCTAATAGTTACTAAGTACAATACCATAAGATCATAAAATAACTGCTAAATATGTTCGAATCCTTGCACCTTTATATGTGCACATGGTGTCATTTCCAGCAGACTGGTTTTTGTTCCAACATCTCCAAAAGCCAAACCCCCGTTAGGTAGGGTAGCGACTGGATTAGGGTATAGATCTTCAAAAGCCATCCTCCGCCGTAACGACGAACGCATCGAGTACCGAGGGTGGGATTCGAACCTGCGTCGTCCGACTGCGGAACGTGTCCATGCATAGCCGGGAGGCGAGCGCGCAAAACTGCGCCGTTAGCAGGATTCGAACCCGTGATCTCTGCGGCACCCTGACCTAGTTCCTGGCGTCGATCGGGGCGCAAGGGGAGGCAGTACCCCTGAAGCAGGGAATGCTAAATATTAAGAAGAACCATACTTACCAGGCTAAACAGTGGTGAACTGTAAGAACTGACTGTTGTTGATGCTGCGTTTTCCTGAACTGACTGCACATGCGCGACTCCACCTCTCGTAGGTTTCCGGAAACGCTTAGGTTTCCGAGGGATAATTACAATTAGCCTGATATGACATACTTGTACTTCATAGTCAGTGCCTGCGTAGAGGCCATTATATCGCACGTATCATCAGTAACATTCCCTATTAATTTGGTAGTCTTCTTCTTTTGCCCAGATCTTGGTCCTTGGTTTGCCATGATTTTGGTAGTGTAGAACTTTAAATACAAATTCTCAAGGTTTTGAGGTATAACTTGTCTTATGTCATAGAAAATTTGCGAAAATAAGGTCTGCCCTGTCACGTGCCGCTTTTAACCCAATGCCACCATGTTCTTTTTTTCCAAATTCCCTATTCATTAACCTCTCAAAGAATGGCCACAGCTCATCTATACATCATCATATTCCATTAGCATCACATATACAATGATAAAAGAGGTTGTACTACCTATCTAGAGTCATTTAAACATGCATAAGGCCCATCTTTGGTGTCTAATATCACTTTGAAAATTAAGAATCACAAAATTTCTACACTTCTCGCAACGCATGCATGCCATGGGGTACAGAAATATGCCTCTACATACCTCATATACTCTTTTGTGATAAGTCAGATATGTCTACTATTGAATAGAAATGTTAGAAATACCTAACCAAGGTGGTAGGTTGATTCTATGAAACTATCTCTTTGACCATCCAGTAACAGTCAGTAACGTTCCCGCTTTATAATTACCTCAAAAGAATGGCCACAGCTTATTAATATGTCTTCATATGCTAACCCCATCACATTAACAAGTACAACAGATAACAAATAGGTATACAAGGTACATCTCAGTGCTGTAGTTTGAGCCAGGGGGTGCAGCGGGCAGCCCCAAGCAGGCAAACCAAGGCTTTCTACAGAACAAGCTGCCAGCCACTCCCACTCACTCAAACTCCAGCAACTGAGATGTAACACTTGTTAGAAACAATTAATACCTATTGGCAAGTCGGTTGTCTTCCTCCTTATGGCGCTTCTTGAGTTTCATCTCAGCCATTCGGATGGTGTTTGTGTGAATGATGTGGCCCCAGATGGTGGAGTTCCCATAACGCTTCTTGTTCACATACCCAAGGATGTTTTGTGGGTATATGAACTGGATATTGGGCTTGGATGGGAACTTGTGGAAAGTGCGTTCGTCAGGGTGATGAATGAGGAACATGACCTCATACATCCCACTCTCATTGTCTACAGACAGAACCTTGCCAAGGTGCCATGTGTCCTTGTCCTCGGCTGACTCGTGCAGGAATGCGTGGGCGACAAACTGTCCCTGGTGGTACTCATCCTGCATGAGAACAGCCGTGTCCTCAATGTTCATGGTCGGTCCTCAAAAACAGGGGGGGTGAGGTCGGTCCCTCCTGTTGCATGCGCTTGGTGACGGGGTCCTCCACTGTGCGCTCCGCAGCATGCTTACATGGAAGCACATTTTCTTTGCTGGGGCTGGCACCATGTCCTTGCGGGTGCACTTGCCTGACATGAGCTTGCAGGCAGAGGGCCTAGCTACAGCAACAGGGAGAGTGTTGTCAGACACAGTGGGGGCAGGGGAACACTGGTTTTTTTTTGGCCGACCTGCATGCCTCTTCTGGGCCGGAGGTGGAGAGACATCATCGCCGTCCACCGCAGCATGGACAGTACTTTGTCGTGTCTGCCATGGCGGTGGAGGAACCTTCTTCCTGTTGAACTGCATCTCATGGGTTATCCAGTCTGGACATCCACAAATGGACCTACAGTCGGCCCAGCAACACTCACTGAAGCAGGATTTGTTGCTTACAGCGAGAGACTTCCCGGGTTCGGCAGGCACCGCAGCATGGACTTTCTGGGTGCCATTGATGGACTGGTCCGCTACAACTGTGCCAACTGTAAGACGGGCTTTGGTGATGGCTGCCACTGGAACACAGATGTACTTGATGCGGCCTTTGAGTTGGTTGCCTTCAGCTGCGAAACGCTCTGCATTCTTGATGAGGGTGCCCTTGCTGAAGAGGTTGTCTGCATTGCGTTTTTCTGCAGCTCCAACGCCGTCACACGGGCCTTTTCCGTGACCTGCCTCAAAGTAGGTCCATGTCGCTTGTAGACCACTGATGAGCTCTGCATGACGAACCAGTATGGAAAAGATGGAGACATTCCTATACTGGCTGGATGGGGAGTCTGATGCATAATGCACCCATGCGACCTCAGGCAGGTTCTCAGACAGGAGCGCTGCCAGTACTTTGATGAATGCCAAGATCGCGCCGGTGGCATGCTTCATGTCATCTGTGACAAGGGCCACAGAGTGGTGTTGGATTTCCCAGATTGATCTTTGCCGGTAGTGAAGGACTGCAGGGTGGAGCGTAACCGCTTCTTTGGCTTAATAGACGCTCTGTGGCCCATCAGGATAGGAGACAAGCCAATTCTCGGCAAGGTCCATCTGAATGACTGTCTCGTTCGCTGACAGTGAACTCCTAAGTTCTCGGACGATCCGGTGTTGGCTACGGGTCCGATCCACGTGGTCGGCCATGGACAGGAACTCATCCTTGGCCAACGTGCTGAACTCCTTTTCCGGCTTTCCAGATACCGAATTGGGGCGGAGCTTCATCACCGTCTTCTTCTCCTCGGGCTTCCTGTAGCTTACTGGAACGTACTTCCACGTCAGGTAGTCTACATGTTCTGTCTTCACCGACTGGTTCAGTTGTTGTTCGAACTGGTCAGCGGTGGTGTTCTGGACCAGGATGTCCACTGAAGTCTTGATGTTAGCTGCCTTCATCATGGGACCAAAGTTCTGATGTTTCTGGCAGAGGCAGATCTTCTCATTCTGCAGCTCTACCGGAATCAGATAACTGTGTTTTTGCGTGATGCCCCAGCTAGCACAAATTGTGCAATTTATGTCATTCTTACGTGAAAACTTGTGTGATTTACGTAAAAAAGACATTATTTGGATGAGTAGTGCTAGCAGGGGCTGTAGAAGGTGGTTGACTCCACCGGCCAAGCAGGATTGGTGTCAAGGTAGCGCTGGTGGAGCACGTAGACAAACTCCACCAGGTTCCTTTTCTGTTGTCGAAACTTAACACCATCCAACTCGACAAGGATGGTGTCACCTTTCCCTGGCATCATGGTTGAGTTTAAATGACTCTAGATAGGTAGTACAACCTCTTTTCTCATTGTCTGTGTGATGCCAATGGAATATGATGATGTATAGATGAGCTGTGGCCATTCTTTGAGAGGTTAATGAATAGGGAATTTGGAAAAAAGAACATGGTGGCATTGGGTTAAAAGCGGCACGTGACAGGGCAGACCTTATTTTCGCAAATTTTCTATGACACAAGACAAGTTATTCCTCGAAACCTTGAGAATTTAAAGTACTACACTACCAAAATCATGGCAAACCAAAGATCCAGGCAAAAGAAGAAGACTACCAAATTAATATCTCAAGAAGCTTCACTAAAAGATGTAATCGCTGCTGTCAACTCTATGGACAAAAGGCTCCTGACAGTAGATGAAAGTCAAATGCAAATGCAATCTAACATCGATGAAATTAAAGAATCGATTGATGGATTAAACCAGACGACAGCCAGTATTAAAGGAACCATGGAGACGATGGCAAAAACAATTAGCGAAGCGGGAGACGCTATTAAAATCCAAAGCGACAGTGTCAAGTCACAGACGAACCTACTTCTTCAACATACAGAGAAATTTGAAGAAAGCCAAAATCCAGAATCATTTTCATACATTTCTTTAGTAATAAAATTTGCTTAGAAGGAGTAAAATACTGTATAACCTCGGATATAAGGAGGTAATTTTGACCAGTAACTATATTAAAATGGGCAAGTTTCTAGGTGTTGGGCAGACTTGGGGAGTCCCAGGGCTTCCCCACTCGCACCTTGGATCTTTTATCGCATCTCTAAGATGTGTAGGGCAGCCTGGAGGGCCCCCAGGACTTCCCCACTCACACCTTGGCTCTTTGATCTTGGCCAAGACACGTATGGCGGCCTGGAGGAGCCCTAGGACTTCCCCAATCGCACCCTGGCTCTTTGATCTTATCCAAGATGTGTAGGGCGACACAAAGAATCTGGTAGCAGACTAGTTCTGCACCCGTGAGGTCATCTCAACATTTCTAAGACGTGTAGGGCGGCCTGGAGGAGCCCCAAGGCTTCCCCATTCACAGCTATGTCATTTCAACATTTCTAAGACGTGTAGGGCGGCCTGGAGGAGCCCCAAGGCTTCCCCATTCACAGCTCTGTCATTTCAACATTTCTAAGACGTGTAGGGTGGCCTGGAGGAGCCCCAAGGCTTCCCCATTCACAGCTATGTCATTTCAACATTTCTAAGACGTGTAGGGCGGCGTGGAGGAGCCCCAAGGCTTCCCCATTCACACCTATGTCATTTCAACATTTCTAAGATGTGTAGGGCGGCCTGGAGGAGCTCCAAGGCTTCCCCATTCACACCTATGTCATTTCAACATTTCTAAGACGTGTAGGGCGGCCTGGAGGAGCCCCAAGGCTTCCCTGTTCACAGCTATGTCATTTCAACATTTCTAAGACGTGTAGGGCGGCCTGGAGGAGCCCCAAGGCTTCCCTGTTCACAGCTATGTCATTTCAACATTTCTAATGCGTGTAGGGCGGCCTGGAGGAGCCCCAAGGCTTCCCCATTCACACCTATGTCATTTCAACATTTCTAAGACGTGTAGGGCGGCCTGGATGAGCTCCAAGGCTTCCCTGTTCACACCTATGTCATTTCAACATTTCTAAGACGTGTAGGGCGGCCTGGATGAGCTCCAAGGCTTCCCTGTTCACACCTATGTCATTTCAACATTTCTAAGACGTGTAGGGCGGCGTGGAGGAGCTCCAAGGCTTCCCTGTTCAGACCTACAACCTTTGAACGTCTCTAAGACATGTAGAGCGGCATGGAGGGGCCCCTACTTGCAATTAGGTCTTTTTGAAGAAGTGCTGAGTGAACTGGAGAGGTGTCAGGGCGACTTCTAAGGCCTCCAAGGTCCCCACTTTAGTCCTCCGACATTGTAAGCTGAGCTGCTCACCAGGCAAGCTCAAAAGGCAAGGTGAACAACTTAACAGGTTATGTGAGTAGTTCACCAGATCCCCCAGGTCCCCTTAAATAGGGGTGGGGGGACAGCCATCCCTCATTCACCAGCACCATGCCTAGAAGATCACACTCCTTGCAGACAAAAGTGGAGGCCATAGAGGCTGTGGAGGCTGGACAGAAGCAGTCTCAAGTTGCCTCCAGGTTGCAGATCACCTCTGGTTCCCTGTCTATGTGGCTGAAGAATAAGGACAAGATTTGTGCTGAATATGACAAGTCCAGGGTGGGCCCTGCCAGAAGAAGTTTCAGTGCTGCCATGTATCCAGATGTAGATGAGGCTCTCCTTCAGTGGTTTAAGTCAGCTAGAGCAAAGAACATTCCCTGCAGTGGCCCCATGTTGCAGACGAAGGCCCAGGACCTAGTACTGAAGCTTGGCCATCCTGACTTCAAGTGCAGCAATGGATGGCATGACAGGTTCAAGCTACATCATGGCATTTGCTTCAAGGTCCTCTCTGGTGAGGCCTCTGCTGTACGTGAGGACGAGATGTCACAGTGGAACTCCAAGCACCTCCCTGACCTTCTGCAGTCTTACACACCTGGCAACATCTTCAATGCAGATGAGACTGGTCTCTTCTACCATCTGCTCCCAGAGAGGTCCCTTGAGTTTAAAGGTATGGTGGCAAAAAGTCAAAAGAATGTCTGACAATAATTTGTAGCTGTCAATATGTCTGGTACAGAGAAACCTCCCCTCATTGTGATAGACAAGTGCAAGAACCCACAGTGCTTCAGAGGTGTAGAATCCAAGCCAACAGAATACCTGAGCAGCACCAAGGCATGTGTCATACTAGGGATATGTGTATGATCAAGTTGTCATATGAGAAATATCATATCACTAGTGGCTATAGTGAGTAAGAATATCAAGCTCTTATTATGTATTCCAGTTGTCACTGGTTTATTCAAGCTTAGGCAGTAGAACTTATGTATCCATAATACAAATGTTAATACACAGGTAATTCACACACACAGTAAATATAATATGGGTATAAGTAAGTGTTCCACTCCTATGTGTAATAGTCATAATACATTGTCCAATATAGGTTCTAGGTGGGTTCCCACAACCTAGCTCCTGGCCTGCTGCTAGAGGGATAATATAAACGTGTAACTTTACCCTCTGGTAGATAGATGGAAGGAGATAGCTTCTGGCCACAAGAGGGGTGTAGTCCTATGCCTGTCTGGCATAGTCTAACCCAGCAGAGTGTTCTTGTGGCAGATGCATAGCAGGCTGCAGGAGAGTTTGACTGGAGATGTTGTCACTGAGGTGGTTCTCTGGATACTGCCTTCTGGAGGCTGTAGTCTGGGTATAAGTAGCCAACCCATGGCTTGCTCCCCCAGACTAAGTGGAGCCAGTGGCATCTGCCATTGCCTTTGTCCATTAGTGCTGAGTCTTTCATGTCCATGGGGCTGTATAGAGTGCCCCCATAAACCGCCCGGCGCCCCTTTTGTCCCAGTTGGTTTGGCATGTTCAGACACCCGTATCTCAGTCATTTATGCAACTGCGCCACTGTAACTGTGCACGTTGGGAGGGGAACATGTCAGTTTTCTTAACCCCACTGCGCATGCACGTAATTTGCGCTGATTGGTCTGTGGCGTACCAGGAGCTTAAAACACTCCTGGTTGCCTAACTCCCTTAATAATGGGAGTTTTGACACCGGATTAGGAACCATGAAATGCAGCTTGTCTGGGCACATCTGGGTCAGGTCTGAAATCTGGTCTGTGACTTCCGCAAGACAGCGTAAACGCCACTGGAAGTATATGACGCCATCATCTCAGTGGCCTATTGTTAGTCTTTGGTGCTCAGCAGCCTGTGACGGAGGTCTCTGGTGCTCAGCGGCCTATGACGGCGGTCTGGATTGTCCTTAAATAATTATATACACCATTGTTCTTGGTCACTGAACCATTAGGTCGGACCTTTTGGTTCATAAACAATTATATACACTATTGTTCATGGTCAGTGGACCATTAGGTCGGTCACTTTGGTCTTTTACATTATATATTTACCTGTCTGGTGTTCAGTGGACCGTGAACGCTCATATGTATTAATTCCTCTTTTTATATGCATTAATACAATCATATGTTACAATTTATGGCCTCTTTAAAGTGTACATGATACATGGATGACTGGGGCCTTCCTTGAGGAGTGGCTAAGGAAGCTGGACTGGAAGTTTACTCTCCAAAGGAGGAAGGTTGCTATGGTCGTAGATAACTGCACTGCACATCCACACTTGACTAACCTCGCATCTATTAAAATGGTCTTTCTGCCCCCAAACACAACCAGCAAAACCCAACCCATGGACCAAGGAACAATAAAGAATTTAAATTGTCACTACCGGAGTGCTATCCTACAAAAGCTTGTGGAGTCTATGGAGAGTTCAGACCCCCAGGAGCCTCCATGTGCTTGATGCCATGACCAAACTTGCTGATGCATGGGAGACTGTGTCAGCAGCAACCATTAGCAACTGCTTCAGGCACTGTGGGTTTGTGGATCCTACTGCCTCTGCATGGAGCACATGGGATGACAAATTGTATGCTTCTGCATGATTCACTGAAAAGGTTCACCACCATGGAGAATGTTTCCATTCATTTTGTCTGCTTAATACCTCCATATGCGTACCTACCTTTGCCCATCTACCATTATTTTTTTATGATTCCAGAATAATATAGATGGGTATATTATACAATTTACCAGGGAAAAAATTAAATTGTGCACATTGTAAGGAACTTGTTCATGGTAGCATGTACTGCAAGTTTAATTATTGTACAATAGTGATTTTAAAAACGAACGTTTTGATAGTATTGGAAAGGTTCTTCATCAATAATTCTACCCTATGCCTTGTAAAGAGTAGTTGTGTACCTTTTGCATCACCGTGCGTAGGTACATCTACACAGGCCTAATACAGAGAAAATTAACTGGTTGCAAAAGCTAAATGTCTCTGTGACTACGGTCTATGAGGGGGTATATAGTTTTAATCATTAGTAGGTATCTATATCTTAGCATATTTTTCTATAACAATATAAAGTATTTTGTGTACTTCTAGCATCACCGTGCGTAGGTACACACAAACAAGTATTAAGCAAAACTTCCAGTTAGTTAGTAAATAATTTCTGAGTATGACATCAATATTACCCTAAGGAATGTACATGAAATATATTGTGGAGATATAATTAATTATTTTCCAATAATCTATGGGTACTTACAATGCAAACATCACCGTGTTTAGGTACACTTACATGACAAGGTCAATGATGTTCAGATGAATGGAAAAACAATACAGTGCCATTTTGATTATTTCAAAATACAGTTATTTTACGGTCAGTCCAGATTGAAAGGGAAATGTCCATATCCTGCCTTAATGTATCTAATAGATATACCATTATATAGCTCATCACCATACATAGGCCCATCACCGTGCATAGGTCCAGCCAAAATACATAGGTTCCTTGATAAAACAAATTTATATAAATAGATTATTAATAATGCTTCAAAACCTTTTAGATATCTATAATACAGGCATAAATAAGCTAGAAAGACTTAAGAACAAACATTATTAAGGCAATCTGATTATTGGATATAGCCTTAATACCCCAATCAGCATTTGACCAATAGCCACCAGTCGTCGTCAACTAGGTTGCCTTAGCCTCTCAGTCAATAAATTCTTCAAAATAAGAGATGTAGTTGTGTTTCCCATGCATTCTGGTCCCTAAGGCTTAGAGCTTCGAGGGGAACCAGGTTTTATGTATCTGTGAGGCATAATAAGTGAGCTATAGGGGTCAGAACAGCCAAAAAGGGTGATTTTTTTGGGTAAAAATGAGGAACTAATTTTTTTCCATTGCTACAAAAAAAAAAAGGGCCAAATCCTTATTCATTTCGTCTGGGACACATCCCCTAGGGTAGAGAATTTTTTGGTAATAGTTGGGGGTCTTTGCGTTATCTTTTTGTATTGACTGGATGCAAAAAACCTTTTGTGTAATCGCCGAGTGGTCACGTCTCTGACCTTTTTCAGGTCTCCTTACTCTAGGAAAGACATGGTACATGGACTAATGCATTTTACCATGTACAGTCCTTACATATACCTATAGAGCACACAAGAAAAATAGAACCTAGCCATAGAACTGTACGACCCAGAGGCTATGATTTGATTTTAGGGTAGTTTACGCGTGGTCACATCTACGACCATACATGCTGCCATAACATGTAGGCTTTTTATTTTTAACTATCCTTAGTATGTGGGCCTTTTACCTCTATATGACAGCAATAAGCCCTGTAAGTTTGGTTAATAGATTCCGCATAGAACCAGAGATATCATAAGAAAACCATTGGCATGGTCATGTCTACGACCGTGGTCACGTCTACTACCTGGCGGAAAACTGTGGAACTATCATTCTGTTCACCCGGGGTGCCACCTTGAGTATCAAGCGTGTATCAGACGCCCGTAAGCTGGTCTCTGCGTCCGTCCTCTGCAGTATTCAGGTGAGAAAAAGATGATTTTTACATATTATTAGCCTAAAACTGATCCAAATACTTGTCAAATAAGTGGAATATATCCTTAGGAAGACGCTGGTAAGGTTATTTTGATGGTTTAACTGCTTAAAAGTGTATAAAAGCAGTCTGTTTACATACCCAATCAATTCAAAATTGGTTTCGCTTGTATCCATCATGTTTTCTGTAGCATTTCTATAGTACAAACCAGCGGAGGACGAGGTCGTAGACGTGACCACGCATTCATACATGGCTATGATCTATTGGTTTTAAAGTACTTATAAAAGCTAATTTGTGGAAGAATGGTATCAAACAGGTGGCCTTACATGTTTTTACATGGAATAGTATACAGAACACCCTTCCGCTCTCATTTCGGGAGACTTGATGTAGGTACTTTAGGTGAAAATATGCTATAAATCATATAAGACATGTAATTGCCCCATATAATGATACATAAGGCCCTATATGAATTATACAAACCTAGACTGTGGGCCCCCTTCCACGGAAAGACGATTTGTGTACCAATAGGTAGTTAAATATAGGCTAGGGCTGCTCAGTGTTGGTCGTAGACGTGACCACGCTTGCGGGTCGTAGACATGACCACGCGCCCGGTAATATATATATGAATACTTATTGTTCACAGAATGCCGTTACGTAGGCCCCTTAAAGAAGTGAAGGCTGAGGAGGAGAGAGAGCGCCAGCGAGCAATACACCATGATAATGCCGGAAAACCAGAGTATCAGGCCAGGCGAGAGATTTCCCAAGAATTGAGTACAATTAAGACCTTCACTTCACATAATAACATGTTAAATTATAAATACAGCCTGTCCATCAAACCTTTTGTGTAATTGCTAAATGTATACTTATTTACATATATTCATGTTTCATTTTTCAGAAGACAAAAGCTAAAAGGCCAAAAATTAATGAAATGTCAGAAGACAAGGCAAAGAGGAGGTGGGAGATGAAGGCGAAAGCCATGCGGGAACTTCGTGCCAGGAACAAAGCAGCTGGCAAAAACAAAGGTGAAGGTAAGAAATTAATATGACAATTCACAATATCTGTTGACCAATGGAGGGTAAAGCCCAAGGTAATGACCAAGGGAGTGGTCACATTTTTTTTTTGAGCAATTTAAACTTTATTTTGACCAAAATTTAATAGACATTTGACAATCACAAAAATAACAACCCATTTCATAGGGATATGTATGGCTATACTGGTCAATAAAGTTAATGATAGCATCATCAGTAAACTGTTGTACAATTATTATAAGTATGACTCCCTTCATGAAAAGAAAATTATTAATAAAATTTAATGAGTAGAATACCACAGGAGATTATTTTAAGAAACTATATCAAGTAGGAATTGATGCCATCATGTCCATTTTTGCCTTGTTTTTAAACACTTCATAATTGTCTATGTTCCTTACATCAACACTAAGGCTATTCCAGATGGAGGCACTAAAAACCATAGGTGACTTTGCAAAGGCTGTGCATTTAGGAATGGGGTAACTCAATAAAGGTGCTCGGTTTAATCTAGTTGGTCTTACCACTGGTTTAATATATTGTCTAAGTTTGGATCTTTTATGGGCAAATGTTGTAATATGAAATAATCTTCTGTTTTCTAGGGTTGGTAGACAAGCGTCTTTATGTATTTGGATGGTCGGGGTCAAAATATGAAGTGATAGGCAATTCTTAATACACTTATTCTGCATTCTTTGCAACTCATCTAGATTCATAATGCTGGCTCCCATATAAAGGATGTCACAGTAATCGATTATTGGTAGCATGTAAGTCTTGTAGATTTTTAACCTGACTCCTTCAGACATATATTTCCTTGATTTATACAGAAGAAAAGACTTATGGCGCAGTCTGTTTATAATATTCCTAACATACATATTGAAATTCAGCTCTTGATCTAAGAGAACTCCCAAGTATTTATAAGAGACAACATTTTTCAAGACCTTGCCATTCAGTTTGATCTTGGGTTTCCGGATAGTTTTAATTTTGTTTTTATTGGCAAAAATCATTACTTTGGTTTTTGATTCATTAATGGTGAGCTTGTTTTTTGAAGACCAATGGTAGAAACCTTCTAGAGCACTTGTTAACGTAGCTGAAATGATATCTATTGACTTTCCTGACACATAAAGAACGGAGTCGTCTGCATAGTAGAATGGACATCATCATATTTTATACAATCATTTATATATAATAAGAAAAAAAAGAGGTCCTAATATTGACCCTTGGGGCACTCCACAAACCAGTGGCAAATTAGTAGACTTAATATGGTTGGCAATGGAACATTGCTGGGGACGGGACAGATAATTCTCAATCAAGGTCAAATTTCTATTTCTTATCCCATATTGTTCGATTTTGTCCAGAAGTATATTATAATTTACCAAATCAAAGGCCTTTTTAATGTCAATTAAAGCTGCTATGGTGATATTACCCCTGTTTCTATTTTCTAAGATATCATCGACAAGTTTCGAGATAGAGTCTAAAGTGGATTTGTTCTTCTGATAGCCCCCTTGATTTTTTGATAAAATTGAATGTTGGTCTAAATGCTTTGAGATAGCTGTATGTATTAGTCTTTCAAGAATTTTTCCAGGAACAGGTAGAATGCTGATAGGCCTATAGTTTGAGACATTTGTGGGGTCCCCCCCCTTGGGGAGTGGTGTAACAGTAGCAATCTTCCATGTGTCAGGGATCTTTCCATTATCAACACAAAGCCTAATAATTTTTACAAATTTTGTAGGCATTTGTAGAGCTGCAGCTTTAAAGATATGTGTAGGTAAGTATTGGAGAGCTGAAGACTTAGAAGTGTAGATATCTTTAACACACTTTAAAATTTCATCGTCCGTAAAGTCAAAATTTGGCATGTCTGCCATGCATCTTTCACCTTGGAATACATATGGTAAGTGGTGGGCTGAAGCCAGCCCAGGGCCTATCTCGGCATAGAATGTGTTTATAAAATCAGAAGTATTTTCTATAGAGATACATTCACCATCATCATTAACCAAATTGATACTGTTTGATTTATTGTTACTGGAAGGTAAGATGTCTTTGATAGTGGCCCAGAACTGCCTAGAGTCCCTCACATTGGCATCAGCTAAGTCCTTATAATATGTCTCTTTGGCAATATTCACCTCATTATTAACAGCAATTTTAATTTCTCTTGCATCATGCCATTTAATAATAGATAATGAACGTCTGGCTTCCTTCAGCGCCAAATTTTTGTCATTAATTTTTCTAATAAATAGTTTGTCATCCAAGGAGATGGTTTATCTTGAACTTTAAAACTTTTAACAGGACATTGTACATCAAGCATTCGTTTAAGCAAGTTTTCAAACGTATCCCAACACTCTTGAGGATCATGACAATTGTCAAAATATGTCCAATCACAGTTTTCAAAATCCAACAATAACTTATTCAGATCAAAATTTCGATAGGACCTGCAAAAAAATTGTCTGTATGTTTTTTTCGCTTTAGGGCACCTCTTTAAAATATGTACCGGAAGATGGTTACTTAAGTGTATGTTCATGGGGCCTGAGGATACGATATTGTCACAGTTAGTAAATATCAAGTCAATGCAAGTATTTGTTCCTGAAGTTGTGGTGACACCTTTGACTATTTGCTTAAGATGATATTGGTCCATGGTTTCATATAGCAAATTTTTTTCATTGGAATTTTGTAAGGTATTAACATTAAAGTCACCAATAATAAACAAATCATAATCGTCTTTGTTCTCTATTTGAAGAAATAAGGCTTTAAATGTGTTACAGAATTCGTGTATGGAGCCATTAGGCGGCCTATATACATTACAAACTATGGAGCGTTTTACAGTATCCTTCACGGAAAACAACCATTGAACCTCTATATTAGCATTGCACCTATTGAGACCTTTGAATTTTACAATTGAACAAGTAATCCCTTCATCGACGTATGCACATAAACCCCCTCCCCTAAATATACTGATTCTATCTTGGCGAAAAAGATTATATCTGGGAAAGGTATATAATAAGCTATCATCTATGTCATTTAACCAAGTTTCAGAAAACAATACAATGTCTATATCTATAGTGCTCAGCTCCCTTCTAATATTAACTATTTTGTTTCTTATGCTCCTGGCGTCTACTACTGTATTGACCTGTTACCTTAAACTGTAAGGCCTACCACTCATATGTTGCAGTCAGTAGTACTCACAGGTAGTAATTAAAGGGAGAGTTAACCCCAAGGAAATTACCAAGCCAAAGTTGAAATGAAAATTAATGTCATTATCCTTCCAGGTGATGTGCCAGCTGCAGTAGCAGCAGCCCCAGACCCAGACTCAGACAACGAACCCGGACATGCTGCCCCACCAGCTGCCCAAGCTGGTCCAGTTCTTCCACCACCTCCTGTTTATGGACCCTCTGGTCTTCAGCCTCCTGGGAAGGGTAAAGGGGTGGGCAAGAAATCTACCCGTCTTCAAGGTGCTGCCGCCCCACCTACCCCGCTGTTACCAGTTAAGCAGAGGAAGAAGCCAGCTGCCCAGGGTACCCCGACTCCTGACCCTGAAGTTCCTACTCGGTTAGTATTTTTCTATTGTACAACTTTTTCTAATATTTTATTTTAAAATCTAATCCATTATTTCTTTCCCCTATTAACCTAATTTGTTATGTTGTGTTAACTTTAATTTCCTTTCCTTTCAGCAAGTTGCGTTCTCCAAGGAAGGTTGTGACCAGTCCCAAGAAATCTCCACGTTCGTCCTTCCTTGCGGGCATTGATCTCCAGAAGGCCCCCTAACTTATCTCACCAGTTTAACTAAAACATCTATTGTATTTATTTATGGAAACATGTATTTAAAGATTGTAGCTTTTTTAGTTTCTCTACTTATGTGATCGGCAGGGACCTAGTTTTAATTTCTTATCATATATATTATAGACAGAGAGATTAATATATAATATAACACAGTGACGCTCTTTTGTTGAAATGAACTTTTAATGTGTGATCATAAATACAGACTTCTCGTTGTGTGTGTGATTGATTAGAAAGGGTTACCAGGATCTTGTCAGGTGAGGGCCAGGACTACCACAGTACAGGTTCCAGGACTGGAGTCAGCATGGCAGGGTCAGGCAGCAGAGTCTGGCAGCAGGGCTCTCATCCCTCAGGCAGTCGTGCCTCGGCTGGTGTGGTGCAGTCTCTGTTGGTCTGAGCAAGTCTCAGTGCAGGTCTGTCTGTGCCTCCTGCCTGCCAGCCCCTAAATACCATCCCAATCAGGCTATCTCCAGATAACCTCGTTTACCCTTGTCCTGAACCGGCCCTGTCCTGTCACTACCTGACCACCTCATCACCTGACTTCACCTCGTCACCTGATGGTCTCCACAATGGGATCTTATCAGTTGTTTGTGAACTCAATAATCTAATTTCTTGGAATTATCAGTCCAATGTCTCCTGTCCTCTATGATTAGGTCCTAAGAGTTCAAGATCCAGTTCACCTCCATGTCCATGATATAGTTCATATATGTGGATATTAGACTAATTGAGGTATGGATATATCACTTCTAATTGCTCCCAATTAGAGGGGTAACTACTTTGTTACACTCGTCCCCCCCCTTAAAAAGAAAGATATATATATATAGATATATTCTTAATATGATATATATATTTTCATTTCTCAACATAAAATGTCTGCTCAGGTTCTTCAGAACCACACCAGATATATATACATATAAGCAACGTCCAGGCTGAGATACAGGATTTATACCTTCATCTTCTCAGTCATTTAGTTCACTTTGAACCATGTTAAATACACAAAATTCATTCTGAAGAGACGTCTCCCTTCACCTCCTGCCTGGGTGGCGCCGATGCCAGGTCCAGCATCGGATACATCTTTCGTAGAAAGTCCTCTCCACGGACTTCAACTGGTGGTGCAGGGTTCTTCTCCCTAGGAGCATTACTCACGCCCCCCGTCCTTGGCGACACCTCCGTGGGGCCCACCTCCCGTCTGTAGCTGCTAGTGTAGACCAGCATCGACTGGGCAGACTCGTCATCTGGGTCCCCGTCTGCACCCCTCGCTCGGGCTGCAATTTCTCAAATATTGGTGCTAAACTATCTTCAGTTTTCACAGATAATGGTTATCCTGAGCGTGTATTAATGACTGAACCTGTTGATCCAGCTGAAATTCCTGTGCGAGTTGAAAAAGGCTTTGTTGAGATGCTCATAAAAGAAATAAATGTCAACAAACTTCCGGAATTGATGGTATTAGATGTGATATTTTGAAAACAGCACTGTTATTTTTGTTAGATCCTGTTACTAGGTTGTACGAACTGAGCTTCACCAGTGGCATATTTCCTGAAAAATGGAAAAGGGCAAGGGTGAATCCAATACCCAAGCACGGTAATATAAAGTTAATCACCAATTGGCGGCCGATATCACTATTACCTGTACCTTCCAAAATTGTGGAAAAAATAATGTATTGCCATCTAAATGAAATTCTAAATAAGAAAAATGTTATTTCTGCAAAACATTTTGGTTATCGATCAGGACTGGGGACTGCAGATGCAGTCTTCAGACTCCTGAGTGATATCTATGAAAATAGAGATAGAGGCCATTTGACTGGAGTTTGTTATCTTGACCTACGAAAGCCTTCGATTTTGTTAATCACGCCTATCTTGTTGAAATTTTAGGACAACTTGGTTTACATGACACAACACTCAATTGGCTAATGAGTTACTTAACTGGGAGAAGCCAGTATACTAAAATTGGTTCCTTTGTTTCTAATGAAGCCCCAGTACGATTTGGTGTCCCGCAGGGGTCTGTATTGGGAGCGCTCTTGTTCATACTATATATAAATGATGTCAGTGATGTTCTTGCTGATTGTAAACATTATCTTTATGCAGACGACTTGGTAATATACAGCTCAAACAACAAAATTGAAACTATAACCAATAGGTTACAAACGGCATCAAATCGATTACAATCCTGGTTTGTAACCAAGAGGCTTACTACTAACACAGATAAATCCAAAGTTGTGTGGTATGGTTCATGCAAAAAGTCTATTGAGTTTTGAACCTGCGCTAAAGGATTTAAATAGTAAAATTAACCACCGCCTTTTTAGATTCAGTAAATTCAGAAACATGTTATCTGAAAAAGTTGCTGTAACAGTCTATAAAACCACCATAATGTCTGTTTTTGGTTACGCTTGTTTTGCCTACGAGGGGGCTAATGAAGGCCTGTTAAAAAAGTTAGACAGAATGCAGAAGAGAGGCCTGAAAATTTGTTTCAGAGGTTTGGATCTTAATGAAGAAGAGCTCCATGAACGGGCTAATATCCCACTCCTGATGAGGAGACGACAAGAATTATTGCTTAGCTTCATGTACAAATTATCAAGAAATCCAGATTGGGTCGATGAGGAAATCAGAAGGCCAGGTATGAGGTCCGAATCAAAGATCAAGATAGTCATTCCCAGAGCACGTAACATGGGATTCAACAACTCGCCGCTATATAGAGGAGTTGAGCTATGGAACAATCTCCGAGCTGATGTCCAACACAGTGAAAGTAAACTTAAATTTAAAGCAAGAATTAGGCAGATACAAGACTTGTCCAAGATGATGTTAATGGGTGATGAGCTGAATGAGCTGGATGAGTAATATGAAAAAAGATACAGGTTAGGGAGCTGTTGAAAGACTACACCTTATCCTGATTGAGTAGAGGGAGCTGTTGTTTGCTGACTACACCCTCTACTAGAATTTATTCATGTGGAGCTGTTGAAAGACTACACCGCATGAATTTCATCCATGAGCTCACAGTGACTATACTCTCATACTGTATATCTGTTGATCATCTGTTTAAGATATGTTTTGTACCTACTGATCTGTCCATATATATCCTTATTGGTATAGTGTAATACATGCTAGTATAAAACTTGTTGATAGTAACAAACTGGTGTACCATGCCTGCTGCCCTTCTTTTTGAAATTTTATTGTAAGATTATAGAGGTTGCTATTTGTGTACATAGTATATACTGTTTGTTATATAGATTTAATTTTTTCTGTTTATATTATTGTTCTCATTCTTCATTGTATAAATTCCCATCTTTATTCATTGATCTATGTGCAAACAACCACTTAATGTAATAACTGAACGAGGATTCACATTATTGTATAATTTTACCACTTTCTGTATGAATAGTGACTTGACAATAAAACATTTTCTCACCTCAAAAAAACATTCCTATCAGTATTGGTCCCAGAGACCAAGATGGAAGTACAGGCAGCATGCCACTTCCATCTTGTTCCTTTATCTTCTTCATTTCATTGATAAGATGCCTCATTGGAATTTCTTTCATGTTCTTTAATTTAGAAGGCAATTTGGTCTCAGCAATCTTCGGGAACTGGGTTGTGATTGGGTCCCATATCTTGATTCTAGAGGTATTATATAACACCAATAATTGACGGTGTGGGTCAGTTACCTCATATTGACTTTCTTTATGATAATAGGGTAAGAGTGTTAAGAAATTATTGGTAGCTGAACAACCCACTTCTAATTTTAATATCCCCAAGGGTGGATTAACATACTGCGTATCAGTGCTTGATTGTGAGCATTGGCAGACGATCGTAAATTGCTGTCGTCTTTGGGACTAGATTATCCAGAGGCCATCAAACAAATAAATAGCAGTTGGCAAGCTAATATCCGTCTTGACTAATGTTGTGCAGTCTCTTTTAACATTATCACTATTGCGCATAAATAGAGCAATGACACTAGCGTTACTCAGATTAATTGGGTAAACTGGATTTCGGATATTGCAAAAGGAAGTTAGTGGTGAGGTACAAGCCTTAGTTTCGCGTTGACCCAGTATCATATACTTGGTCCTTTCAGCATTTATAGCTAGTGCCGATGATTCTAAATCATAATAAGCCATCAAAGTTGATGGTTTCTTAGCTGGGAAGAGTACATTGAATATTCGATATATCCCCATCAAAGTCCAGTAGTGGTACTGAAATAATGACTAAAATCTTGTCATTGTCTAGTACTGTACTGCAAGAGAGAAATCAATAAAAATCCCATAATTGCCTATTGGGATCAGCTGGCACCTTAAGGTAATGCGGCAGTCTTGAATTTACATCTAATAACAGTGCCCTTAAATTAGAGGGTGTTATTGTACTTGGTGACAAATGTCCAAGTGACAGCATATTGAGCTGTAACTCTAAATGTTCCAAATATCCTTTTGCTTTTTGGGTGGCCTGTTGTAATTCGGCTACAATCAGGTCCAACTGTAAATAGATCTGGACGAATTGATCCAATTCAGTCAAACGAGTTTCTAAAGCCTGAGTTATGTTTTCCAATTTCTTGTCTATCTCTCCCACACTCACCAGTAGATCATTGAGCACATGTCTATTCTGGGATATCTGTACCCTTGACATGTTAAGGATGGATATGCTTTCTTCAACCACATGTGATATTTGTCGTTGATTCTGTTGAAGTTGGTTTACATTTAACTTCATCTTTTCCAGATCTTCATCTGACACGGTTCCAAAAATTAGAGATAAGGCTTTTCCCACAATGGGCAGAAGAGAGCGTTTCGATCTACGCAAGCTTCTGTAATCAGCAAAGGTGCTGGCTAAATATGTCCTAGTAACTTTTAAATCTTCAATCTCCTTTCTAAGACCAGTGAAGGAATTCAGGAACCCCTGTCTCCTGGGCTCCTCATATCTTTCCACAATTCTATTTGCCACGATAGCAGCGTCCTCAACATCTATTGTAATCTTCTCTAAAAACTGTTCATAAGGTGCCAAGTCCAACACAAATGTCACCAGCCACTTCGAGCAGGTGGTGGTTATTTGGCTAACCTTACTGAACACCATATTATCATGTGTAATGAGCGTATCTGCTTGGTCAACTGCAATGGTCAGAGCTATGAGAAAGCACAGGCACTGCATAGTGCCCTGTAAAAATAAACCAACATGAATAAATGATCATGTTAAAAAGAAACCTTTTTGACAACAGACTATACAACTGCTAGCTAACTAAGATACAATTATACAACAGACAACTAACCAAGATACAAATTTATACTATTCCTAATCCTAACCTAATCCTAGAGATAATAGTAGAATATGTGGTTACACAAATTTACACATTCCTTTCAGCATCTCCTTAAACAGGAAAGTGAACTCTTCCATTCTTTTCCCTTTAGCCACTCTCTCATGAATGGAATTCACATCCATGTTCTTTTCATCATAAGTGGTGTCACTACCACTGTCTTCAATCTCATTCTTACCCTTCTCTCTCGCTCTCTCATTCTTCTAGCTAACTCCATCAGAGGAATATCACCCTCATCAGATGATGTTTCCCTTTCCTGGTGCTTTCTTTTGGCCAGTCTTGCTAGGGGAACATTATCTTCACTCATACTCTCTCCCTCTGACTCAGACTCGTCCCCTGAGTCAGACTCCTCGGGAGGAACAGCATATGCAGGCCTCCTCAAGGTCCTGCCATTTTCATCAATGGGAATTTCCCATTCCATGCATGCTTTCCTCAGATGCTCAGCGTGAGCCTTGGTGGTTGTCCCTGTCAATTGGTCTCTAATGATGAATGTGACTGGGGTTTTCTTCTCTATTATGCGATGATAGGCCTTCCACCTGTCATGTAATTTGTTCCTGTGCTGATTGACTTTGTAATAGACTGGATCACCTACTTCAAAGTTGACCTCTTTAGCATTCTTATTGGCATATCGGACTTGCCTTTTCTTAGCTCTCTTTAGATTCCGATGCACTAGCCTAAACATTCTATGCTGATTTTCAAGTGTGACCTGATGCTGCTCTTTCCCCATATATTTCCTCCTTGACTGTAACAAATTATCTATAGGGAGAACGACATCCCGATTGTACAATAGGAAGAAGGGTGAAAATCCAGTCGCACTACTGACATTAAACCTCAGGGCAGCTAGTGCTTGGTTCAGCACAAGATCCCAGGAGGTAGAATCTCCTTTGACCATCTTGGCAATGATGTCATGCAGTTTTCGATGACACCTTTCAACTTTTGAATTTCCCTGAGGGTGATAATAGGAGGTCTTTACATGATGTATGTTCAGTTGTTGTAACACTTCCCTAACTACTTTGTTTTCATTCTCGGTCCCATTGTCTGTCACTAACTCTAGCATGCACCCAAACCTAGGGAAGATCTCTTCTAGTAAAAGGTATGCGATGGTATCAGCTGTTTTGTCAGCCACTGGAAATGCCTCTACCCAACCACTATACCAATCTGTGAAACTTACTATGTACTTGTTGCCTGCGAGCGTCTGTGGGTAGGGTCCCGAGAGATCCAGTCCTACCTTAGCAAAAGGACAGGGGGGTGCGTCAGTCTCCTGAATAGGTGGCCTCACCTTTGTCAAGTTCCTCGTCTGGCAGGGTATACACTCTGAGACACGGTTATATACCTCTCGATATAGGTTGGGCCAGTAATATCGCCTCTTGATGGTATGGAAGGTCTTATCGATCCCCATATGTCCATTCTTGTCATGATATTGATCCATGACCTGCTTCCTGAGATGACTGGGCACATACAGGCGGACAATGGATTCTCCATCAAGGTCGGTCACATAATGGAGGGTGCCTCTGGTTTTATCAGGAAACTGCCCTTTGTCTTCTGGCCTGCTTTGATTTTCTGTATCAAGTCGGTTATCTCCGCATCCTTTGATTGTTCTATCACCACATCGAGCCCAAGTCCTACTTCATCATCCGTGTCGTCAACGCCCTGTCCTTCATCTTTACCAGGAGGTTGATAAGCGGCGTAATATTTTGGTTCAAACTGGTTGGAGTTGATAGCATCGATCTCAAAAGCTCTATCATCAATATCACCATGGTCGTCATCTTCTTCAGGTTGATTGCTATCAGGTGAACGAGATAACAGGTCTGCACAAGTGTTCTCTGTACCTGGTATGTATTCTATGGTACAATTGTACCCAGCTATCTTCAAGGCCCATCCCTGGATTTTCTTGTTCTGCATTGGGGATTCTAGTAGATATTTATTTCAAAGGTTTATGATCTGTTTTGATACAGAATTGTGCATCATGGAGATAATAATCTAACTTCTCCAGAGCATAGTGTATAGCAAAAGCCTCCTTCTCCACCGTTGACCACTTCCGTTCAGATGGCCCTAGCCTGTGTGACAATGGTTTCTCTGTGGGCACTTTGTGTCCCAGGCTGGGCTCTTCTTGGTCCACTTCCTGTGTCAAGCAAGCCCCCACACATGTGTCACTGGCATCTGTGTACAACACATAGGATTTCCTAGTGTCAGGGTATGCCAGTAGTGGGACCACTGTCAAGCTGTCCTTTAGAAAGTCAAAGGCTTTCTGACAGGCCTCTGTCCATTCGAATCTGGCATACTTCTTGGTCAATGCGATCAGCGGTTCTACTATCTGACTAAAGTTAGGAATGAAACGCCGGTAGAAGGAGCACATGCCTATAAAGCTCCTAATTTCCCTAACTGATTGAGGGGTCTTAAGGCATTTGATGGCTTTGACCTTTTCTTCATCTGGCTTTATGCCTTGTTGATTGATAATGAAGCCAAGATAATTTGTTTCTTGGCGCATGAACTGACACTTCTTCAGCTTAAGTTTCAGCCTATGATCCCTCAGCCTATTGAATACTCGTTGTATGTGACCCAGATGTTCTTCCAGAGTGGCAGAATGAATCAAAATATCAACCAGGTAAGCCATGGCATGATCTTCTTCACCTTGAAGGACTATCGCCATGAGTTCCTGAAATATCCCTCGGGCATTACATAGGCCAAAAGGCATTTTGTTAAACTCAAACAGACCCTTGTGGCATGCAAATGCTGTTTTCTCTTTGTCCTCAGGATTCATCAGCACCTGCCAATATCCTGACTTCAAGTTAAGTGAGGTAAAGTATTTAGCTTTCCCTAACTGTGCCAATATGTCATCAATCAAGGGGAGGGGGTAAGAGGATGGCTTAGTTATCTTAGTAAGCCAGCAAAAGTCAACACAAAACCTCTTTGACCCGTCCTTCTTTTTGACCACCACAACTGGGAAAGACCAGGCAGATTGGGACCTACGTATGACCCCTGCAGCTAGCATGTCATCGACCGCCTTGCCCACAATCTCGCGCTTTGCTAATGGGACCCGATAAGGTCTCATTCTGATTAGTGGGTGGTCCCCACTGTCAATCGACATCTTTACCACGTCAGTGTGCCCTAGATCTAGATCTGATTGGGCAAACAGGTCACCATTATCTTGCACAAGTGACCTCACAATGTCCTGATACTCCGGTGGACAGGTCAAGTCTTCCATGTCCACCTCTTTTTTAAGAGGTTGATCAACAATCTGAATGATTTGTCAGTATTGTTGACTACTAACAATGGTACTCACTTTTCATGAACTCTAACTATGCTGTTGGAAACCATTAGCCCTGGCTCTGAACTGATATACCCCTCAGTTAGACCAGACAGCTCTTGTTCTTCTCCCCCACCATCATACTTGACCTTCCCTCTGAAAGTCATGCCCATCTGGGGCGGGATGGTAGTTGTTTGTGCAACTCTTACAAGCGAAGATATATGAATATCCTGAGTGAGTGGAATATATGTCTTGCCCACACGCATCGAGCCAAGATCAAAGTATAGTCGTACTCCATTGGTAATCAACCAATCATTACCCAATATGATTCTTCTATTCAGCCCTGACACCACATAGAACTTGTGTGTCATAGATGTTCCCCCCATCTTAAAATCTAAAGTGACCAGACCCTTCACATCGAGCGCGTTCCCTCCTGCTGATTGTAAATGTGCTTTCCTATTCTGGAGTTCTATTCCCTTACTCTTCTTCAATTCTGTATACAAAGACTCATTAATTAGTGATACCTCTGCCCCAGTGTCCACTAATGCCCGCCATTTCTGTCTTCCTATTGTAATTAATGCTGAATTAGGATAACCCGCTAGATTGATTGTGTGGGACGGTCTTAATCCTCCTTGCTCGGTGGCGGCACGGTCCGAGCAAGGATCTACCAGTTTTCCTGCTGGAGTACTTCATGATTTTCTTCTTTGCGCTTCATGGCAACTGGTGGCTGCCCAGCCTTCCTACGTGGACAGTCCCGCCGGAAGTGGCCTGCTTCCATGCAGTGCCAGCACTTCCTCGGGGCGGAATCTTCCCTCGAAACCATATTTACCTCTTTCCAGCGGCTACGGCACGCGTTTGCCTTGTGGCCAACCTTACCACATTTGTGGCAGGTGCCCTGGAAGTGGAGGTGGTCAACCTCCATAGGTTTTTCGTGCCTATGGCCAGTGGCGGCGGGGCCAGACGAACGGCCTGTCCGGAGGGCAATCTTGGCCCTTATTGTCTGCTCACTCCTGGCTGCTTTGACTGCATTCAGCAGGGTGTCAGGTTCAGCGCGCATTACCTTTACTTTGAGATAGTCTTGGTTTAAACCATCTACGAAAAACCCAACCAATTGGTTTTGGACTGCATCCAGACCCCCCTGTTGGCCCTTGAATGCCTCTGTGGCAGTGCACAACAAACGTTCCGCGTACATTTGGACACTCTCATTATCCTTTTGTTTTAAACTCCTCAACAGTGCAAATGAGAATAGAGGGTCTTTTACTTCCCCAAACCTATCTTCCAGTTCCTGCTTTAACTAAGCCCATGTGGCATTGGGATGATCTCCCATGTATCTATGAATAAATTCAATTACGGCCCCCTGTGCCATCTGATAGGCAACTAGCTTTTTGCGATCATCATTCAAACCGCTCAGCACCGCCGTTTTTTCGATTTGGGTTACCCACTCCGTAAATTTCTTAGGGTCCCCTCAAATTTTGGGATCCCACTGACAACCCCCTGTTCCCTAAATGCTGCAGACAGTTCGTTAATCTGGGTTGCCAAATGGTTAAACACAGCTGCTACTACCTCCTCGGCCATTTTATAACAGGAGAGACAAGGTTTAAACAGAATCACTCACTCACCCCTTTCTCTTGCAGCTGGTCAGTCCTTGCTCGTGGTCAGCTCGTGGTCAGACTACCTCCTAGTCTTGGTCTTCACTGATGCACTCCTCTTCTGTCCTGGCCCTGCAAGAATCCTGGTCACCGGCACCAATAAGAGGTCACTTATATAACACAGTGATGCTCTTTTGTTGAAATGAACTTTTAATGTGTGATCATAAATACAGACTTCTCGTTGTGTGTGTGATTGATCAGAAATGGTTACCAGGATCTTGTCAGGTGAGGGCCAGGACTACCACAATACAGGCTATAGGACTGGAGTCAGCATGGCAGGGTCAGGCAGCAGAGTCTGGCAGCAGGGCTCTCATCCCTCAGGCAGTCGTGCCTCGGCTGGTGTGGTGCAGTCTCTGTTGGTCTGAGCGAGTCTCAGTGCAGGTCTGTCTGTGCCTCCTGCCTGCCAGCCCTTAAATACCAGTCCCAATCAGGCTATCTCCAGATAACCTCGTTTACCCTTGTCCTGAACCGGCCCTGTCCTGTCACTACCTCTCTTAGGTCTGGTATTATACCCACAGCTTGGAAGATAGGCACCATTGTACCTTTACAAAAAGAAGGAGATAAGACAAATATTTCTAATCTGAGACCAGTTACACTGCTCCCAATTATTGGTAAACTTTTGGAAAAAGTTGTAAATAATAGATTGATGAACTACCTGGAAATTAATAATATTTTGGATGAAAGACAAAATGGATTCAGATCGGGTCACTCTACGATTGGTATGGTTGCCTATTTTTCAGATGAAATTTATATGGGCATTAATAAAGGGCTTTATACCATATCCACCTTTGTTGACCTGAAAAAGGCCTTCGATACTGTTAATCATTCTATATTATTAGAAAAACTGAAGAAAATTGGTATCGGAGGACAACTTATATCTTGGCTTGGAGACTACTTGAGAGATAGGAGACAGAGGTCCTTGGTAAATGGTATGATGTCTAATGAGGGTGTAGTAGCATGTGGAGTGCCACAAGGCTCTATATTGGGTCCTACTCTATTTCTGATATATGTGAACGATTTGGCGAAGATTATTAAGAATTGTTCAGTTTTCCTATATGCAGACGATACTGTAGTGTCTATACAAGGTGACAATCTCTACCAAATGACCAATACACTCCAAGAAGATTTGATAGCACTAAAAAATTGGTTTAAAAAAAATCAATTAACTTTAAATGCCAAAAAAACAAATTATATGATCTTTGGATTGAGACCATGGTTGAAAAAAATTGAAAATCATATACTACTATTTGACAATGTTCAACTGGAAAGAGTACTTAGCTTCAGATACCTGGGAGTGTATCTAGATCCGGTATTAAATTTTAATAAGCACGCCGAAGAAATGTGTCGCAAAATGCTACATAAGGTAATGATGATGTCCAAACTTCGACCTTTCCTGGATAATAACACGTTATTAAGAATATATAAAACGATGGTTCTACCATATGCTGACTATGGAGATATATTGTATGATGTGGCTGGGTCGTATATACTTGATAAATTGCAGGTTACTCAGAATAAGGCTCTAAGAAAAGCAATGGGTCTTGATAACAGGTTCCCTACTGAATTAACACATAAGCAAGCAGTAATATTCCCATTGGCCCCTCGTAGAGAAATGCACTTATTGAACTTTATGTATAAACAACAAGGTAATGTTTCCCTATTAAATAATAGAGAAATAAGGACCAGAACCCATGATGCGAATGTCTTCCTTACCATCAAACCAAAATATGAAACCTCTAAGAAAAGTGTTATATATAGAGGAGCAATGGCTTGGAATACACTTCCCACAGTAACAAGAAATATAACATCATACGAAGAATTTCAATTAAATCAAAAGAAAAACTTGGGAAGACTATTCTTTGCCTGTGTTACCTCTATAATTTTTCCTATCTCCTACTCATCCTATGTGACTGTTGTGTATTTCTATATCTATCAAGATATCCAATATCTGGGACTACATATGATTAGAATGCTGAGGGGTGCCCGCCCCACAATTCTCATGTACTGGCTTTGCTTAATGATAATATCCATCGAGAGGTTAAGTACACCAGATGATAAAGATTATAATGTCTAAGTGGTTTATTGTAACAAATTAGTTAAGTGAATTGTGTTGAGAGTATAATGTACTGTGTGAAAATAGCATATTTTGATTTACTTTATTGTCATACATATATATATTACTTGAAATTATGAAATTCAGCTGGTTGCAATGAATACTTTTCAAGCTGAACAAGCTTTTTTCTATTGTAACCAGGATAATATAAAATAAACGGGCTGGTGCTTTGCATCATTACCCATACTCAAAAAAAAACCTGACCACCTCATCACCTGACTTCACCTTGTCACCTGATGGTCTCCACAATGGGATCTTATCAGTTGTTTGTGAACTCAATAATCTAATTTTTTGGAATTATCAGTCCATTGTCTCCTGTCCTCTATGATTAGGTCCTAAGAGTTCAAGATCCAGTTCACCTCCATGTCCATGATATAGTTCATATATGTGGATATTAGACTAATTGAGGTGTGGATATATCACTTCTAATTGCTCCCAATTAGAGGGGTAACTACTTTGTTACAATAATAAAGAGATGCTTATATATAAAAAAAAAACATATATCTACATTTTGAACTTTTTGTCGTTGTTATCTTCGAGTTTCAATATACGAGTGGCAGGTTTAAACAACAATTTATTATCTAAGTGTAACAAAAGAAGTGCATACCAAATCATTACCATCATCAGTAAAGAGATTCTATGATAATTCCTTGTAAAGACCAAAGGAGGGTAATGCCCAAAGAAATGACCGAGTGGTCACGTCTACGACCGTGTGGTCACGTCTACGACTGCGTATTGCACTGTATGATATATTAGTTTTACAATGAAGTATACTTACCTCTTGGGTGCATTCATTCCAGCAACACACCTCTGATCGTAGCAATGCCATTCTCAAGGCTGCTGAAGTTTCGGAAGCTGAGCCGGGACCTGAATGCAGCCCAGGCAGAGATAGCGGCCCTCCAGAAAGAGCTGGACAAGAAAAGGAGGAAGCCTGCCACTCCGGCTGCCCCGCCTGCTACTCCAGCTGACCCACCTGCAGCTAGGGCTGCCCAGCCTGCCACTCCGGATGCCCAGGCCGCCCCACCTGCTACTCCAGCTGACCTGCCTGCAGCTAGGGCTGCCCAGCCTGCCACTCCGGCTGCCCCACCTGCTACTCCAGCTGACCCGCCTGCAACTAGGGCTGGCTGCCCAGCCTGCCACTCCGGCTGCCCCGCCTGCTACTCCAGCTCACCCACCTGCAGCTCGGGTTGCCCAGCCTGCCACCCCACCCATGACACAGAGAACAGAAACAAGGAAACTCATGCAGGAATTAAACATCACCCCAGATCCAGAGAGGGTAAAGGTGTTACTACCCCTGACAGTGACTAAGCAGCAGGTGCATAGTAGCACCATTGAGATAAAGAAATCATTGTTTGCAGAACCAGCTACTGAGCGAGTGTACAGCACGATTGGCCATTAAGTTGAGTAGGGACCTCATATTCAAGGAGGGTAGAACATCAGATTACAGGGAGCTAACAGCAGAGCAGACACATAAGAAAGTTCTTGAATTCCTGATGAGAGAAGACAATGCGTACGAGTTGCCAGACAAGAAGAACAACAAGAAGGGCAAAAGGTATGCCTTGTCGGATACCCTTAATACCCAGAATACCCAGTCAAGCCGCCAAGCTTTTCTACATTCAGGCAAGCAAGGCATTCTGCAGGCAAGTCAATCAAACTGAATAAATACCTAAAATGGAGTGTATGCCTTTGCAAGCTGCACGCCAACCTCGGCTTGCTCCTTGATGCAGTGCCAGCATTGCCTAAGTCTACCAGTGAACTCATTGAGTCATATACAGATGGCGAAGTGAGGGAGATTGCAGAAGAGATGCAGAATACTACAGTGTCATTCCAGAGGTGGGAAAAGGTTGAGAAGAAATATGCCAACCGAACCGTCACCCACACAAAGCTTGTGTCTAAAGATTTTGTTAAGCTCCTAGGCCTTCCAGTTCCGGGAGCATTGCGCTTGAGTTAAGATTCAGTATGAGCAAATCAAAGCCCTATTGGAGACACTTCCCGTAGGGCACTGCATAATCCAAACGGATTATGACGGACAAAGCCATCCAGTCTGCCTCTGACTTCTGTCGCCAAGTCTCACCTGTGACTCAGGTGAAGATCCTACCTGTCACCGAGTCACAGGTTGGAACCTCGGCAAAGGCCATTAAGGCATGGAACACAGGAGCCAAACTGTGATGGTTTGGATGGAGACCAAGATCCTTGAGGCTGGGGAGATTGATGATACCATCCCAGATGACAGCGATGATGAGTTTGACATCTCAGACAGCGGCTATGAAACTGAAGAAACTGAAAAACTCCGCTTGCGGAAGTGAGGAAAGATATTGAAGATGAGGACTTTGATGATTTGCCTATCATCGAGCTTATACCTCTCACAAGGAAGACAACAGCAGCTTCCAAGAAGCCATCAACAAAGAAGGCAACTGCAGCTAAGAAAGCACCTGTCAAGAGAAAATCCCCTCCCAAAGAGGGCAGGAAGACCAGGGCCTCCCGTAAATAAACGGACTCAGACTGTGTGAGTGAGTGATTGAGTGGCAGAGTGTGTGAATGAGTGATATATATTAGCCCTGTGGAGAACTCATAATGCAAACTAACTCATAACGAAACTGGACAATTACATATATGACAATATGAAATGTTTTTAGCATGTCACTTTGGGGGAGGGGGTTGTTTACATATGTTCCTTTTACGGTGAGATGATGTTCCATGAACATGAGAAAACATGAGAAAATTGAAAAATGATATGACATAGTAAAGATAGCACATGGGGGGGATAGGTGTTGTACATATGTTCCAGCCTCTTACGGTGAGATGACAACAATATTATAAGAGTACATTAACTGGGGGGATTGGGGTTTTACATATGTTCCAGCCTTTAACAGTGTGATGATCTGTTCAATAAATCTTTTTTGTTTGTTGTTACATGTGTGTGTCCCTATTCTTACTAGTAAACCAACAAAATAATCAAAGAAATGGTCAAGGGAGGGCAATGCCCAAAGAAATGACCAAGGGAGGGCAATGCCCAAAGAAATGCCCAAGGGAGGGCAATGCCCAAAGAAATGACCAAGGGAGGTGAAATCTAATTATATGAACACTTTATTATGTAAATGTAATGTAAGAAGTCTATACCAAGTGATAACCATCATTAGTAAAGAGGTAGACACAATAGCAATCACTTTTGTAATGCTCGGGTGGTCACGTCTACGACCGCGTGGTCACGTCTACGACCGCATATTGACCTTTTACACCAATGTCTATGGTCTTAGACTCTAATTTTGCAGTCAGTGTTACTTAAAGGTAGTGTACCAACCAAACTGGGTCCTATATTCCATTAACCTATCACTAAGAAATTTATAATAGTGGGTTTTTCGATGAAAGATCCCATATATGCCAGAAATTGACCAAAGACATACAACTTTTATTTCATCAAACCAGGCTAATTCCATATTAACAGGAGTGAAGAAAGGTGTTCTCATGTATTGCAAACAGTTAAGACCTCTACATTTCAAAGCAATGGCATAGGAATCAATTATAAGCATTTTCACTATATTTTGACTGTCCACGGCAATCGCCTACGACATACTTGCATTAGTTCTAGCACCTAGCTATCAACCCCAGACCCCTATATCTATATACCATGGTGAAGCTGAAGGCATAACGGTTCTGTTAATGATAAAATATATTGCCCATGTCCCCTTTTCAAGGAGTGGTGCAAACTGGGAAGAAGCATGTTAGTTTCTGCTAGGCTTTTTTCCAAGTAGCGTTTTTCTCTCGGGAGCCAAAAATAGCCTAAACTGGCCAAAAATGTACAAAAAAAGTGGTTTCCTTACATGCTTTGGGTGTTTTCTCAAATATTATTAGCAATAATTGAGGTATAATAACTGTGGTGCATGTATATCCTACCAATCTCTGCATAGGGATAAGGTCGTAGACTTGACCACGCGGTATTTGACATACCTCACTTGGCCAGGCTGGTACAGAAATAATTAATATATGTAACCTTCCCTCACCCATGGGTTCTAGGCACCAACACTTGTACTTTATGTATGCAAAAGGAATAGATGATACTGCTAAAATTTTATGGCCACCCTTGGGCAGGCTACTTGACGACGACTGGTGGCTATTGGTCATTTGTAGGTGGATCACCGTGCATAGGTCCAACTCAAAATAGCCACACAATCTTGATCTTTAGAGATTAATGTTCCCAATTTCATCAATAGACTCTCTTATGCGGCATGTATGAAACGGCAAGTATCAAACTATGAATTTCACCTCTTAACCCTGTTGAGCTAATTCATAGTCATGGAATTCCCTTTCCATAAATGTGTTCAAAGGGTAGCTAGAGATGGTCTGTAAATCCCAGATATGTGAACAAGTGAGAGGTACTTGTCATGAAGACTTGTTTATTCCAGCTTACATCAGCAATACATCCAGCAAATTGACTATTACCAATACCAACCCTCTCAGGTTTGAGTTGGGTATATATATATCTTAATGTCGACCTTCACCTCAATATTGGGAGTAAGAAGCAATGACAATAATTGTGGACAGATGAGGGGAAAGGGTCCTCCGAGGTTAAATATTAAATATAGAATTGATGTTATCAGCTTTAAAATGAGGTAAAACACTTGCAGATAGCCCTTCTAGTCTTGGAGATATTGCTTCACGAAAATGGAATGACATGACTGTATTCATACAGCCAATAAGCTCTATTATTCATTGTTTTAATTAAATCAGGCATCTAATTAGCATAATGATTTAAATAATCAATTAAAAAATGACCATCCTTTACATACCTTTTGGCATAGCTTTGGACCTAGAAATGGTATCTTTATGCTCTTTTTCAACGTATGAATCTCCGTGAATCATTCTATTAGTTGACATTATTTTGTTTTCTATTTGGAGTATATTTTTGGTTGCCATGGCAACACATTTTTTTTGAAAACCCTTATTTAGGCCTTGTTTTTGATTCAAAACATTCCATTTACATTCCAAATATACAGGAAGTGCCTGAAAATAGAAACCATTTTCTGTGTAAAAATGTACATAAAAACTATTTTTCACATTTTTAGCCTCTGAAGCTCACCTAATGGCCAAATCCAGTACTAAAAATCCCACAGGGAGGGCCCTTTCCCCTCATCTGCCCACATATACATGACCTTGGGCAATAGCCATGACAAATACAGAACAAGCAACGATAATTTATGTAACCTTGGTAAGGAAAAGTATCAGTCATAAGTGCCTGGACTATGTAACCCTGGTGGGGAACAGTACCAATCATAAGCAATAACAATGTATGCAACCTTTGTCAAGGACGGTGGCAGTGCCAATCAATGGTAATATATATATATATATATATATATATATATATATATATATATATATATATATATATATATATATGGCCCTATTGAGGGACAGTGGTAGCAGCTGACAATGATAATACAAACGTCCCCAGTCAACAACAGAGATAATAGTAGACAATGGTAATGCACAGGTCAAGGACAGAAGGGTAACCATCGGCGATAACATATGCTGCCCCTGTTCCAGGACAGTGGCAGCTACAAGCAATGATAATGTATACAGCCTTGTTCCAGGAGAGTGTCAATACATAAGTCCTTGACCATCGTGTCCATCAACCAATACACCCAGCCTTGGCCTGGAACGGTGTCAATGGTGAGGGACACAATGGTAATGTATTCATTTGACTTTATGGTTCAAGGACAGGCCATGCATGCTGGCCATTCCAATTACAGAACAGATTGTCCTGTGTACTTCTCAATTGTACTCTATATCAGTAATATAGACATAAGTGAAAAGCCAGTGCTTTGGGTGTACATTGGACAAAACAAAGTGTCTACTGCCTTCTGCTGCCATCCACATCTTGGGGCCAAATCCCCCAACACAGCACCACCTACTGAGAGAAGTCACAAACAACAATTCTGCCTATATGACTTTCAGTATCTCCTTGTAGCTTGGTATCAGACCTGAAAGTTGTACAAAGAGTCCCGGTCCTTCTGAACTGCCCCTGCCTGTTTCCAACACCTCATCGCTGTACAATATACCTGAAAAAAACAAACAATGATACATTCAGTTAATTATGCGCCATTTGAACACTTGAAGCTAGAGGTAATGGGCCAAAAATGATGAAATTAAGTGACAGTGTAGGTGAGATATGGTAATACCTCGCGCACAACTTAGGCGCACCCTTTACCTTAAGCAAGACCTATAAGGTGCACCTGGAGAAATATTTTCTAGCCTTAAATCCTTGCATATAAGCCACATATAATTATGCGGGGAATTATGATGGGTTGGTATCCGCTAAATATGTGGCCCAGGGTGCAAATGAGTATCACATGGGTCATAATGTTAATTTTTGGACTTAAGTCTGTTCTGAAGGTAGATTAGCTGTCGTGGCTTTCTCAAACAGTTCTAATTTTGTCTAATTGGCCATCATTTGCTATTATCAAGGATACCAGGATAACAAAATTTAATTGTGCATCGTTTTGACACCCTTTGAAGTCTATTAGCTGAACCACCTTCAATATTTCAGCAACTGCTAGTCCGATTCAGGATTTGAAGTGTTTAAGGGCGGGGGGCTGGGTCAGGGTCGGCCTTGTTTGGCTAGAGTCGGTCGGGTTACTGGAAACAAACATTTATTTTAGGCCTCATGGTATGGTCCAACAAGTGATGTTTTGCTTCTATGTTTTTCACCCCTCCCTAACCAAGACTTACCTGCTACACAAGCAGTGAGGAAGCAGGCAATGTTACAGTTAATGAAGATCCTTGGTAGCTGACTGAGTGCATCCCTGGCTCTCTGCTTGCTGACAGATCCCCACACATTGACCATCATAGCTAATGTACCAAAGGACGATAAACCACAGATGGCGTATGTGGTCAGTGCAGCACTCCGCTCCTGTAGGACAAATAATATGGGGGAAGTGTTAAACTTTTTACCCGCTGATGCAGGAGTGAATCATGCCAATTGGTCGTTATGATACACCAATGAAGTGCTGGCAAACAGTCTTCATTGGAACATCATTACAACCCTCGGGGACTGTATGAACCCCGTAGGGTCGTCATGATGCATAAATGCAGCCCTAGTGAGTTTCTCACCAGGGCTGCATTCATGCATCATGCCGACTAATGGGCATGATGCATGGCCAGTGTACCAAGGGACAATGACCCACATATGGCATATGTGGTCAGGGCAGCACTCCACTCCTATTGGCCACTAGCTGTTCTGGAGCTGGTTCTGGCGACACATACTGATAAGAACTGATAAGATGGGACCATGCATGGCTAGTGTACCAAGAGACAATGACCCACATATGGCGTATGTGGTCAGGGCAGCACTCCACTCCTATTGGCCACTAGCTGTTCTGGAGCTGGTTCTGGCAACACATACTGATAAGAACTGATAAGATAGGACCAGCATGTCCCTGGAAGTAGCTGTTAACCAGGGACAAGGTACCGATCATGGTATGTCTTATCAGCTGGTTTTACCTCAACCAGCAAAATTCAAGATGGAGGCTCCACTAGGCCTCCATACTGAGTCCTATAGGGCAGAGGATGTAGTATGTAGTGAATGTCCCACGACCAAAGGGGTTAATTCATAAATTTAAAAGAAAATAAATTCATTGAAATGATCAGATTAACACGATAGTTTCATGCCGAGAATAATTATTTCATTGAAACAAAAACCTTCTATGGGAAGCCTTTACAGTTTTCATGGAAAAGAAAAATCAATACAGTTTCTGAAGTGCATCATTTTTTCTCTCTCACAAACCTGAATGTTGATGTCTGGGGTCTAGAGCCATTTCAGTTTAGAGCCTAAAAAAGGTGTTATGTTCAGGTTATGCCACCTACCCTTATTTTTTGGCTCTATCGTAACATTTTTATGTGCCTACTGGGGAAAAAATCGAACGTTGTGGCACTTATCAAAACACTGATTTTTTTTTCAATCCTGCACAACAAATTTGCGTTGCGTAGGCATAAAATTTACAGCTGTAATCAAAAGTGTTTGCCAAAAAAGATTTCCTTACATACCTACCCTAATTGTTTTCCATGTTACCTTACACAACAATCTTTTCTTTAGGCCCACTGAGGCAAAATAACGAGAATCTACCTATCTGTAATATAGCAAGGCCTACTCACACTGATCTGATGTGAATTCCTTAACTTGCCCAGCTCCATGAAGGCTAAGAACTCACTGGTAACCAGCTTCATCCCTACTATAGATGATACCTCCTTCACGTCCTCAGGATCCACGCCTATTACATAGGCAAACGGTAGGAACAAGTAGGAAAATATAGCCTGAAATAGAAATAAGTAACTATTGTGATCCCGGTGCATAAGCCGCATTCAATTATAAGTGTGCTTTAAGTTACTTATACAATGACAGATCTAGGATTCTGAAAAGGAGGGGACCATGCCCTTTTGATAAGCCCCGAATTTTTGGCTAAATTCCATGATTAAATGGAGCGCACCCGTCTAAATCCGCCACTATTACTCTAAAAATCTTTGGTGGATGCAATGCTCTCTCTCACTCGCTCTCTCTCTCTCTCTCTCTCTCTCTCTTTCTCTTCTTTTTTTCCATTCTGGCCTTGAAATTCCTTCAGAAACCCAGAATCCAACAGTCAAGTTATGTGATGAGCAATGGGTTACTACATATTGATATTAATTTTATTTACAATTATATTAGATATGTTGTCTAATCATCACCTCTTACATATGAGAGACAATTCAAGGAGTACGAATATTGTGCTTACCCTTAATGTGAGCTCGATGCCGACCTTGGCCCCGAGCCACTTCACGGTGACATCTAGCCATTCAAATAGAGACATGAAGACGATAACTTGTACAATAAGTGTCATCACCATCTTGGCCGCTTGTAACGCTGCATCAGATATAGCGTCCATGGCATTGCCACCAGTTGTTCTGTAAATACAAGAATTAGTCTGTAAATACAGCCTGGACACACCTAACATAATGACATCAGATATAGTGTCCATGGCATTGCCACCAGTTGTTCTGTAAATACAAGAATTCGTCTGTAAATACAGGGACACACCTAACATAATGACATCAGATATAGCGTCCATGGCATTGCCACCAGTTGTTCTGTAAATACAAGAATTCATCTGTAAATACAGGGACACACCTAACATAATGACATCAAATATAGCATCCATTGCAGTGCCACCAATGTAATATCCCTCATGTAAGCAGCACCACATGTTCAGGGTGGTTTTTCGGGCCTCCCTAGCCCACTTAAAAGGGTCTATTTCTCCTCTTTCCTATCCCCTCAGATGTGTGTGGTGCACATATGCGCGGGCACACACATTCCTCTGTGAAATTGTGTAATGTAGTTCTCGCCATGAATATGACCTTAGCTGTCGAAATGGCGTTAAACATCTATTACTCACTCACTCACTCAGGGTGGTTTTATGATATAGAACATCAGACATGGCATCCATGGCATTGTCAATACTTGTTCTGTAAATACAAGGAGGTATCTAATATTACATCAGATAATTATAGTGTCCATGGCATTGCCACCAGTAGTTCTATAAATACAGACATATTTAACAGCTCCACCCCTCATCTGTGATTACAGGACCTGGTTGTAACCCAGGTTCCGGATTTCTTAGTAGCATGCAGATAAGCGCTGATAACAGCCATCATTACAGGTACCAACTAGCTAGGGGTTATATGATGCACCCTAAAAGGTCTGCACTGAATGACCAGAATCATCTCATTGGTCAATAATGTATCCCGCAAGGGTGGGGACATCCCCTTCCCTTTTATCCCTCGTTATCACTTGTTATAACACTGCTGGGTGAAGCCAGAGTGCATTATCCTTAATGATGCGTTCTGATTGATCATGCATTATCTAGATGGATAATGCACTCCCAGCACAGGAGGTCAACTTCATCTCACATTTAGACTTCACAATTGATATTCATATGTTGTCTGGTGGCTGATGGGTTATTTTTCTGTGCCTATAAGGCCCCTCAATGTCTCAATAAAGTCTAGAGCACTCACGCAGCCATGCCCGTGCATTATTCCCTAAATAGCATAAAAGGTACTAATCTAATCATGTGAAGTGATGTGCTATCACTGCACTATCGGCCTTTAATCAATATCTTTGTATTTTTCATGTGTACCTTGACAACACATAGTCGCATACCTGTATGTTTTTAACCCTGTTGGGCCACTCCAAAAAACAACTTGTTTCTTATCACCACCTTCGTCACAAAACTGTTTGGCTGTTCTTTTAGAATTTTCCTATCAAAATACACTACAAAAGTGGACAAAGATAGTCACGTTTGGTATCAAATCAAAGCTGAACAATGCAGCCAGGTATCAATGACAACCATTTTTCAAACTTCTGATATGCTAATGATAACTCATCTTTAAGATGCCATTTCTTCCTTACCTTCAAGGGGGGCTAGCACCGGAAATTAACAACATGGGTACTGATTCAAACAGCGATCATAAAATCGTGGGAACCAGCGGAAAAATCACGACCCCCTGATTGGTCAAGGGGTGGTCACTTGACTTTTTAATGTGGGCATGCATTATCATGCCAGGGCCCCTTTCAGATAGCCGCGAAGCATAGCCTTTGGGACCCATCCACGGCTATCCAAAGTAATTAAAACTAAAAAAGTGTGGCAAGGACCACGGATGGGAGTTGCCACTCCTATCCAGGATCCACGCCCCATTTTTCTTGAGCTCTCTGCCCCCTCCCCCCTTTAGGCCCTTCCTACTCCCCCCCCCCCTAATCTACTCCCACTACTGTCGGGAAAAAGCCTAGATTCTACTAGTCAGCATCTGCCTAACCACATGTCACGGCCCAATAGAGGTATCACCAGGCCCCCCCCCCATCATGTTTTTGTGAAACTTGCTGAAGGTATATAGAATATCAATTTCTTCATGCCAGGCCTGACCACCCATCCCCCCTCAAGTATGACGTCATTTGTGGATGGCCCCTGACGCTCCGACAGCCGCTCCGACGTCCACATCAATGGTGCCAGGGACAGAGTGGTCTACTCGTGTCACACTGTGAAAATGGCACAGGAATCTTAACTTTAAGGCAAAAAGATGTCTAGCTTTCTGTTTGAGGTGTGAATAAAATGTCCCGTCCTAAAATGTCCCGTCCTAAGGTTTTGTAGGCCTACCACTAGGCCTACAGCCCACATCGTAAATGGACAACGGGTCTCTAGGCAACCTGTTGTGCAACGTCACAGGTACCATGTGACGTCAATGGGGCTGTGTGACATCTGTAGTGATGTAACAGCGCCCAGAGATGAAACTGAAAACATTATGGAGTTGCTATATATGGTTGCCACACTCCCAGCAACTCCAAAAAAATCCTCCCTCATCACTCATTTCATCGCTCGGTGAAGAGAAACAAGCTTCTGTGATTGGCCCTTACCCGATTGCAACTTTTTTTAGGTCTTAAGTGGAGGCTCCACTACGCAATTTTTTGGAACATTCTCATGTGTCAGTGTCTAAGGTATAGGCTTTGACAGTCCTAAACTGTAAACATGAGATCTAAAATTGTAAACATGAGATTTAAGGGGTTACTTCTAATCACAGGGAGTGTGTTTACCTATAGGGCTGTTTATATTTACTCAAAACCTGTGACTGAGATGTCACACTGATCAGGCAGGGCTAGGTACCCTTCTGCCTGAGACCGCACACATTCACATCCCCAGATAAACAAAGAGCCTCCCCAACATACAATTTGTACCTTTCAATGATAATAAAAACCATTCTTTAGTCTGTGTTCCATTTTGTCAGAATAGCTCCGATTCTCTGCAAAAATCGCGTAGTGGAGCCTCACCTTAAGTTTTCTTGTTAAAACTTACGTGGTCTCCATTTCGCAGTCCTTCTCGTCCTTGAAGTGAGAGTCCTCAGTCTCGGGGTAGCTGAGTTTACTGATGGCCACAGCAGCGGGGGCCGACATGACAGCTGCTGTAAGCAGATGATGAGGACTGGCCTGTTGGGAAAACACAGATTTTACTGCTAGTTCATTATTTGCTGAATACAACATTTAGGAATAAAATAAAAGGCTTAAATATCCAATGTCTTGCAAAACAGGCACCTACATGTATATATCTAAAATTGCTACAGATGTATCGAAAGCTGGAAGGTAAAATTTCAACTAATCTTTTGCACTTTGGAGACAAAACTAAGATATGTAATCTAAGATATTCTCCCCAGCTTATCTAGAAAGCTACATGAGGTTCCAAGATGCAAGGACGCTGGTGCCCGGTAACAAAACAACTGTTGGATCTACCAGGCATCCTTGTAAAACTAAACAGTAAGCGAGATTTGCACCGTTATTTCAATGAATCTTTTCTTACAGTGTTTCATAAATCATATGTAACAAGACAACAATAAATGATGAATAGGGTGTCATAACTGGCATTCAGCAGTGTAATAAGGTGATAATATATTTATAATAGATAAATACCCCAAATATGACGAACAGTCCGTAGGCGAATCCAGCAATGCTACAATGGCAGCCAACACTGAACGTGTGGAATTCAGACTTGGTCAGCTTCGGGATGTAACTCCGGAACATATTCATTAGGTCTATCTGGAAAATAGAAGATTTGAATGTAATTCTTAGTTGTGCTGGAGCTGTAATAGTTTTAACAGGGGTGTGTGTTAAATAGGATGCAGCACCACAATGGAATTGGGAATTTCACCGATCCTATAACACTTAATAGCATTGTTTACTTCCCAACATAGGTACTCAAAGTGTGTGGGCCCAAGGTCTAATACTATAGTCACTGGATAACCCCCACATCCAAGGGCAGGTGAATGAAGCTATAGCATAGGGTCTGTAACTTTTGGAGCCGCCATATTGATACCCACTGCTTGACAGTAGGCTCAAAGCAGACAGGGGACTTTGGCAAATCAACAAAAGTTCATGTTTGACGCAATGCATGATGGGTAAAATATATAAATCCTTGGCATAACATTGTTTCAGCAACTGCCCTCAATCATTGTGCGCAGCATATCACATTTCAAGCAATGTCTAGGTAATATGAGTGGTATAATTGTAAGGTCCAAAACAATATCAGATGTGAATATGCCAAAATTTAAAATTGCCATAAAATGGACAATTTTGATCAGGTTTGTACCTACCAAAAATGATCTTACTCTGATGAAAATAGTTTACATGTGCAGGAACCTGTGCAGTAGGCTCAATTTCAATGGTAGTGACCCACCTTAAACCATCCATGTACCTGTTGAAATCCTCCGACTCGTGAATTGAATACGGTTCGGGAGCTCATTTTTTTTCATCACCAAATTCATGTATATTCGGATTTTCAACCTAAAAAAGTGGTATAGGGTACAGTGACCTTGAGTCGTCCAGGTACCTTGAGTCGGCCAATTTGCTTGGTTTTGGGCACAAAATGAAGGTGTTAATGAATATATTAGTATATTCTAAGCTATTTGCAATGGTGCTATATAGCAAGATATGCTATAAGCTATCTTAGCATTCTTTGGAATATAAGTCTAGCACCTTCCAGGAGCTCTGGATGACACTAGAGTTTGTAAATTATTCTTGAAGTCAGATATAGGTTTCCGATGATTTTCCAGCAACAAAATGATAGATTAGTGATAATGTGATATTGAACAAGTAACAGAGTTAAACCTAACTAAAATTGCAATAAAGCATTGCATTCATACTCTGTAAACATCATTTAACTTGAAATTATTCCTTTTATAGTGTTCAGTGCAAAAGTCATCAATCTGCTGTGTAAAAGTTGACTCATGGTATGATAAGACTGACTCAACGTGTCTTTGAGCAATACATGTACCTTGAGTCGGCCACTATACATGTTCCTTGAGTCGGCCACTATTGCTTTTTGGTCCAAAATGAACTTAGTAGTGACCATTTCATTGTATTCTAAACTATTTACACTGATAGGATATGTTGAGCTGTAGCACCTGCTATCTTTCCATCTTTGGGAAAGTGAATCTAACACTATCCATTATTTTTCAATGAAATCAACTATATTCTACCAATTAGGTAGAGAGGTTTTCTGATAGATTGACAGCCACTTTAAATAACTGACAGCTGATAAATGGGGACAAGTTTGCTATAATCTATGTTTACCCAAGGAACAGTGATAATCAGCATTGTAATTAGTAAAATCATTACAGAAACACTCTGACCAAGATCACTCAGCTGGGAATAAACATTTTCCTTGTATTGCTTCATAAGTACACTCTTTACTATGAATTAGTTGAGTCATTTTATCATGTGGCTGACTCGAGGTACCACAGTGGCCGACTCATGGTACTGATGAAAGAAAATTCACATCTATTGAATAATGGGTGCTAAAAGAGCTCCATGACTACCGGTATGAAGGTTGTAACATCACTTGATGGAAAGAGTAAGACATCTGGTTAATATTTATATCCATTTTTAGATGATCCCTGCAAGTTTTCCCACTATTACAAAGATCCTAGAATAACTAGTAGGTTGTAAAGAGGCCCAGGTGGACGACTCATGGTCACTTTACCCTATTCATTACCTGGTGATTCACAATATCAAAGATACGTGAGGATAGTGAAAATTGCTAATCCCATCATGATTTGCTCTCCCTTTGAGTCTAGACATACATGCCTGAGAATATTCCCTTCAAATTCTCTTTTTTGGAAAAGGTAGTGTAATTTAAAAAAAAACTTAACTTGGGATGTCAAATTTACTATTTTCCTACCTACCCTCTAGAAAACTTGTCAGACAGAATGTCTGCCAGGATTCAAGTGTGAAAATTATTAATTCTAGAATGAACCACATCTTTACACTCAGAAAGCTTGCCTGCAAAACTCAAGAATTAGCTTCCAGACATCTCTCTGCTCAAAAAAGGACTGGAACCTTGTTGCTGCAATCGAATGAGGGCAGAGGTCCAGGGGTCATGCACTATAAGCATAAGGACAGTAATATAATAGACGTAGATTGACCCCTGTTCCTGCATGGGATGGGCTTTCCAGAAATGTGTTAGTGCACATAGGTAAGTGATAATCCCATACAACCAGATGTTATCATGTCAGAACTAAGGTGTGAAAAGGTGCACACTAATGTGAAAGACCTTGCTGTATTTACAACAACCTCATCAGGTGAGGGGGTCAGGTGAGGGGGTCATAGAGAATAACTACGTAATACCTCACATATAACAAGCAGCTTATAGAGTTGATGCGGGATGCATTATAAACCAATCAGGTAATTCCCTGCATTCACTTCTGGGTACATTATGTAACACCTGGTACCTATCATGCTGGTTCTTACTAGTGCTTATCTTGCAGCCGCCAGATCAAGCCGATATAGCAACAGCCAAAGTTAGAGGTATACCTTATGCGTTAGGATAGCACATTATATAACATGACTAGAACCCCCAAAACATGACTAGACTAATGCCTTATATCTGATGTTCCTAATCTCAGGGTGCGGCTTATAATTATGTGGAGTGCATTTTATAAATATATGCGGGGTATTAGACTACATGTGACATATTAGAGCAAGGTCCAATTGCAAGATGCAAGTTATGCCCATAGTCCACTAGCCCTCTATCACAAGATTTTATATAGGCTTTGTATGGCCCATTTGTGCGATAGAGGCCAAGTGGACTCTTGGTTGTAGGAATGGCCTGGATTCAGAATGAGGAAAAAAAGACAGCTGTCTGAAGATTTCTCTTTTTCTATGTAGCAAATGTATAGAAATTGTCTAGGTATGGACATTTGGCTCCAGTATGACCTTCCCTGTGCTTATACTGCAAAAAGCTTCCTGTTATCAATATGAAATAAAATACTAATTTCAAACTCACCGTATGGAAAAACAGATTAGCAGTGAGGGAGACAGACTCTATGGCCGTAGTGCCCATGGTATGCCGCATCACCCACGCCGTCTTAGATAACACGGTCTGTGTCAGCCCTACGTGAAATGCCAGGCCTGTCAGACCCCCGACAAACACTACCATTGGGGTAACCTGCAAGGTGAAAAGGGGAGAAAAGAGAATTGATTTGACAATTTGCCTACTTTTCAGTTGGAAATACACATAAAACCAGACAAAGTCAAATGCAATTTCAAGGGGCATTTATCTAGTTATTGCAATACCGGATTTGTAGAATTATTTGTATAGCATGTAGTTCTTCAGGATTAGAAATAGGTTATGAGAATGTATCCAAAGGAAGCTTTCGCTTCTTGATTTAGTTTTACACTTGTCCACTTGTTAAAACGTCTTTTAGTAGCCTTTGGTCACGTTTGTGAATGGTTTGGGTAGACAATGTTCCATTAAAGAATCAAACGTTTTTATACATCAAAACTTTGTCAACGGCAATGGTTTCAGAAACTATTAAAAATGTTTCTACAGTAAGTTATATTATCTTTATGTTGTTTTGAACATAGAACAAATACATTGTTTTAAAGAATAACGTATAAAATAATGCTGTTGGGGTGGATATCTCAATGTATGTGTGAACATTTCAAGGTTTATCTACACAAGACGTATGAATGTTAACTTACTAAGAAGGCAAATGGGTGCAGGAAGATCCAAGGATCACCAAATGCCATTGCTGCACCAGCCAGTGAGTAGGACAAGAACTGATTGATCTGATCTGTGATGAACTTAACGGCCAAATAGCCAGGCCGCCAGCGTAGTACAAGCACTCCTAGACCAAACTGAAGCCCAATGCCCCACATCACAGGACGGAACTGTATCTGTAGGAGTGGAAGGGAGAAAGGAGACAATGCCAATTGCATAGAATTTAGCAAAAGAATGGGGATAAGAGAGGAAATAATGGGTGAAAATAAGGAAATTAAAACGTTTCAACCATTTCCTTTGTGACATTGCAAATATAGAAAAGATGGTCCTAGAAGGTCATTCTCCCATATTAGGAGATATGAGAATTGCATAATATCTCTAACCCATGTTGCTGTTCAATAGAGAAGAAGCTGAAATATTAACCCCCCTCAAATTGGACTGATTTCAAACACCTCCTCTTCTACATAATCTTTTTAACACAGAAATAGGAGAACGTTTAAAACTTATTTTGGGGTACACAGAAAAAAAAACATCTTAAAGAAGATTTCTTCTTTTTAAAGTATGAATTACAAAAGAGAAAAATTGAATTAACACCACAATAAAACATTTAGAAATCTTTAAGAGCTGACAAGGGCGTCATAAAATGATAGGTACAAATATGATTGTGAAATTTCATACAGACTTTTAAAGAGATTGAATATAATCCTACCCTTGTGACATGTTTGCTTGTGACCAGTGGTATGAGTAGAAATACTGTCATTCCTGCAAAGGGAACAAACTGTTTGGGTGACTCGTAGACGGCTAATACCATGTAGACCAGAATAAGTATGACGATCAGAGGGCGCAACGTCCTAAAACAAAGAAAGAGTGAGTGATTAAGGGTTGTTTAAAGCCATATTAAAATATAAGGTCACATTAATGGCGAGAAAACTATACATCACTTCCACACATGAAGACTCTAGCCATGCATGTCTACATATTATATTGATATCAGACACATGTAGAAGAGGATAGAAAAGATAAGATAAAGAAATGGACTAGGGACGTCCAGAAACAAGGAGGGAGACATCATCAAGTTGTCATTGTGCTTAACTCTCCAATGCATTTATGCATTATGGTATGTTTGTCCTGATGAATGAATGCAGCCATGGCGAGTTAGGGACAAGTCATTTATTACCAGCTGGTGGGGCTAGATGGATTTTGGCGGATCGGCAGATTTTTTTCTGACCCCCCCCACCACTCTGACAAAAGTGATTGCGACCCCCCTCCCACTAAGAACTGGTTTTTCAAAATGCCCCTCCCAAAAAAAAAATCGAATACATGTGTCACGATGGGTATTTGAATTGCCTAGGTTTACTTTTGACCCCCCAGAGTAAAGGTTTATTTGATTTTGTCCCCCCCACCAAGGGGCTCTTTTTCAAAATGACCCCCCTATATTTAACAACCCCCCCCACCTGGCAATAAATGACTTGTCCCTTACTCGCCGGGGCTACACTAAATTCAACTCAATATAAAAGCTTACAGTCAATTATTACATTGTTAAAGCTCAAAAGTCAAGTATCATACAGGCTCTATCAGGTTGATACACTCCTAGAGGATCGGCATGATGGACCAATGATGTGCAGAATCACCAGTACTTCATTGCTGCATCACATTAAACAATGGGCATGATACACCACTTGATTGGAGGTCACTGGAGATCCTCTAATTTGAAGATTCTACCAGAAAATTTTAGAGTCTAAAGAAAGTGGGAGGGCTTCTATGGTAATAAGGGTCCATGCACTCTATAAATTTACTGGCACTTGAATCACGTGAACTCGGTGAAATTAGTGCAGTCTGCTAATTCTAATACAAAGTTATTACCTTGCATGAACTCAATATATACTCAAACTTAGTCTTATCTGAATCAATTCATAAACAAGCTGATATATTGCTTCATTATCAGCTAGATCGATTTTGAGAACATGTAAATAGACTAATAAATCACAGCTCCTGATTCGTGCTTAACCCTGTGATGCATCATGCTCAATGATGCATCATGCATTGATGCAACCCTGGTGAGTTAGCCAGGACTACATTAATGCATCAAGGGTTTGATACAGTCCCGGAGGGTCAGCATGATGCTTCGATGAAGTGCTGGGGAGTAGATTTGCATCGGTGCATCATGAAGATTAAGGGGCTCGATGCACTTCTGCATCAATTGCTCTTAAAGGGTTCATAAGTGTAGTAGGCCCCCAGGGGCACTGAGTTTTTGATTGGTGGTCCCAACTGTGAAACTATGGCCCCCTTTTTTGCCAAATCACAGCCCCTTTAAGTACAACTTAGTTTTTTTTATGAAGTCTGTCAACAGTCCCCCTTTTTGGGCCCCTTTCCATGTAAGTCAAGGTTCTTTGACAGTGATACTGAGGAATTCCCGCTCCATGGAGTTGGTACTGGTCGGTATCCAAACCGAGGCTCATTGCCCCTGGGAGTAGACCATTTAGTGGATCCTTGTTTACCTGTTAGATAGCCTAAGTAGTAGAGCAGCAAGTCCTTCAAAAGAGCCATATTTTAGGAGTTTAATTCGTAAGATTACTGATAGCTATAACTCTTTTTTTTTATATTATCCAATGTCTCTAGGTATGGAAAAGTGATGTTTGACCAATGAAAGCTTGTGCAGTCACTGAGAAATCTGCAATTCTATACAACCAACTCTTGAAATTTTAGCCTCGTTTTTAAGAGCTAAAATACATATTGATCTACTTTTTCTGACACTAATATTCATCTTACAACAATTCCAATGGTACCTATCCCCCTTAAATTGGACCAAACAATCACATTGCAGCCAACCATTTGTTGCTAGGACAAGCGGTTACTTAGCAACAGCCAATTTTAGCTAGCAACGGACCCTTTCCGAGACAAAGAAAGATGTTTCCTAGGAATGACTTACAGAATGGAGATCATGGATACTGTTTCTCATTTTGCTATTGAGAACCTCCATGCAATTGTTAAATAGGCAATAATGTACCAAAATACAGTGTGCTGATCAGAGAATGTAGAAATAAAGGTATAGCAATTATGATGAAAACATGCGACTGTAATGGTTCGGATTAAGGTCTTGACTAGTTCGAAGTGAAAACCAGACAAGGTATCTCGGGTTAGTGCAACCGGCAAGTATTTATTTCGGTATAGGTTTTACATCCACCTCGAAGTGTACTGCTTAGCTATGTGCAAGCTCAGGTAAGGGTGGTCCGACTCCGTTGGCAGGCAGAGCCAGAATAACGCCTTCCCCGGCCCCAGGTAGGAGCTGGGGCGAGGCGAACAGTGCTGCAACCACCCTGCAGAGACCAGTGGTCGAGGAGACCTCTAGTGACTACCGGTGGTGGGCGCACCGCTCGAAACGCCCTCTCGAGGGAGACGCTCACACTATATCACGATCTACGAGCCCCTACACTACCCCCACCAGAATAAGGAAAGGGGTGTGCAAAAATAACATAGTTTTAACAGAGTAACATTTTGTTATTCTAAGGAAATTAGGGCTCGAAGTTATAAACGAGAGTTGGAAGTAGAACGTGATATGTTATTTGTGTGACGTCTTAATAATAGGAGTCGACCACATATAAATATTTTAAATAAAGTAAACATACATATACACTATGGAATAGGATTACGGAGAGATATGGGTCGAAACAAGTTCGGAAGAACATGTTAGAGACCGTACATAGAGTATCTAAGTGTATGTTAAATAACGATATACCATGTGTGTAATTATATGTGATGCTTAAGTTGCATGACCCGAAAAGAAAATTTTTGCTGTTCACGTATGAACACTATATACTAGTTGTTTTTTTTTATGCAGTTTACAATAACTGTAGGTTTTTATAACTATAAGAATATACATATACATCTCTATACCACTACTATCCTCGAAATATGAACACAATTGGTGTGTACCTGAGAAATATTAAACAGCGTTATTGTAACAGATCTTGTAGGTTTGTAGCACCAATTACTTCGTTCGACTGTTGACGAATTGACATATTTTATAAGGTCGAAGTTTGATTATTATAACAGAAACAATATTTATATGCGTAGGGTAAGAGGACTAGTGGTTAATTAAATTATATATAGTATGGTTCTAAAGCAGCCCGCCGGCGTAGTGGGTCTGCTGTACAATAATAATTAACTTCGGGGTGTCTTCGGGGTCGTTCACTGCTTGTCTGCAGATCCATTCGGCGAATGATGAACTTGGCGCTGTGTGGTGTGCCCTGATCAAGATGGGAAGATGTAGATACGTCCATTGGGTTCCGTGGGTCTGCATCCGTCCGGGCATCCATCGGGTTCGGGGCACAGTCTCAGTGTTCGAGGATCCTGTAAGGTAGGGTCATCGACTGTACTTGCCTACATCGAGTACTATAAGTCTGTCTCCATTACCGTTTCCCCAGAATGGGTTTCCGGATCGGAGTCCAGACTAATCAGGTTATCGACCACTGGTGTTCGGGCAGGGTTTGTGGCAACCGTGGCTGCTTCGGGAGTAGAGGCCGGCACGCGGTCTGTCTAGTCGGGGTGACAGTTGGGGCAGCAGTGGCGCCTTCAGACTCCCTACCGGGTCCAGTTGGGGGCACGCTGGTGGAGGCTCTCGGGGTGGGCATGCTAGTGAATCCGAAGGATTCAATGTCTGCCTCGAGTTGTCTATTCTCCTGCAACTTGGCCTGGAGCTTTTCGAAGGCACTCTCGGCCGTGCCATCCCAGTCTTTCATGAAGCAGCCGAACACTGCCATGAACCGAACGTCCTGATGGTCGTACTGGCTTCTCAGCTCCTGAAGCTCTGACTCATACTTCAGCTTCATGGCCTTGGTGCTTAGGTGCGTTCTCGGGGTGGTCCTTGTGGTAGGAGGACTTCGCGGGAGTGGATGCTGGGAAGGCGTTCCTTGAATCCCATTAGGCCATACAGCAGGGGGTACGCTGTCTGTGACCTAATTCGGTCGTCCTCGCAGATGGCATCAACAACGGCAACTAGGCCATAGCTGATGCACATCGCTTCGGCGAGTCCGAAATAGTTTTCGAACCAAATGTCAGAGACATCGATGACTCTGGTGTTGGTGCATCCACGGCAGATTCTCTTCTGTAGATCATAGGGGATCAGCCGTGGAGGTTCGCCTTTAAGGCCCAGGTATTTCGGTGGGCAATACCGATTCTTGCCTGTGGCCGTCCGGATGAATCCTTTGGTCACATTCACGTATCCAACAGCTGGTGGTCGGTCGGTGAAAGTCACGGGGACTTCGATAATGACTGAAGGCGTGGTTCCTTCAGTCGTACTCGGGCGTGGAGTTCTCGGGGCAATCAGTTCTGCACCTCTCGGGATGCTCAGGGTGTCAGGAGTCGTCTCGGGGATAGATGACTCCATTTCAGTGGTGTCCATTTGCTCTATTACTGGACTTCGCGGTGCCTCGTCTTGGGCTCGAAGTGGAGCCGGGTGTCCATCGGGGTTGGCCGTTATGGTCGCCATCACCTCCGACTGAGCCATTTTTCGGGCTCAGACGGCTCAGGGGGTTGTTCTCCTTCGTCCAAGGAACAGAAGGAGTCAAAGGCAGTCGGAAAGAAAGAACTTTGTCACTATAAGTGGCAGAGAGAACGGCGGCACGTCTTACCTTGGTAAGACGGTTCGCGTGCTGTGAGCGATATTAGGAGCACAACAAGCGAAGCGGGACCATTGCGCATGCGCCACTGCACTGCGCCGCTCCGACATTCTGCTCTCTAGCGCCCCCATTCCCACTCATGGCAGGCGTCCGTACTACCCCGGATAACCAGGGATCGGGGTTGGTTTTCTCCATAGGCCGTTGGTGGACTTACCCCCTCCGCTACTCATATCGACAGGAGTTCGGCAGAATAACATGTAGCATCATGCGTACACGTCAGCCAAGCTGTCTGCCACCTACAGGAACCATGAGTAGGGTGATAATGTCCAGTGTGGTCGTATTTCGATTCATCATCGAGGTATCTCAACCTCCAAACACATAACAAGACACATAAACAGGACGATACACTCGTTGTGATTTCGGAACATTAAATAACGGCAGTCCGCCCGGCAATTCTGGGACTGCGTCTCACCTCTCTTCCCTTGTTGTTCAACTGAGATTCTCGAGAAGGTCCAGTGGAATGTGCCAACAGTTTCCCCCTACCTCGAGTTCTCCGTTCCGCCGAGACAGTTTTCTCACGATTAGATTTTAAATTCGTGTCAGTTTCAACCTTTAGGGGTCGTCCTTTCTTTGGCTTTTTCTCATTCACCACTTTAGCAGGTCGGCCTCTTCTCTTCTTAGGGGCCGTACCCTTCATTTTCCTCGGCAGTTTGTTGGTCTTCATCAGAATCTCGTCCTTCTTCTCAGTCATCTGCTTGGAGATTTCGTCGTTGGCGGCATCTCGTCCCCTCCATCTCCTCAACCTACACACGTTAGACTTATTCATGCGGCCTGTAGCTAGACTCATAAGCATAACGGTGCTCTCAGATATAACTCTGGTGACCACGTGAGGTCCGTCCCAGCTCGAGATCAATTTCTTGCACCTTAAAGGTTCATGCAACCTGAACACTCGGTCGCCCACGCTGAATTGTCGTGGCTTTAGGTGGGTGTCATACCCAACTTTCTGCCAATTCGCGTTCTTTAGTAGCTCGTTTCGAACTACCTCATAAGCTCTCTTGAATTGGTCTCCACAAACATCACAGTACAAGGGGCTTCGGGGCTCACCCCTATAACACCATATACGAGATCAGCGGGCATTATAATGTCCTCCCCAAATACTAACAAATTAGGAGAGCAGTTCGTCGCGTCGTGCACAGTGCTATTGTAAGCATGTACTACAAAGTCACATTGCTCGTCCCAGTCGTCCTGGCGAGAGTTTACCAAGGGTTTAAGGACTTATATCAATGTTCGATTGAATCTTTCTACCTGGCCATCAGATTGGGGCCTGTATGGATTGGTTCGAGTTTTACAAATGGCCAAATAATGACACATTTCTTGCCACAGGTTGGACTCGAATTCTCGTCCCTGGTCGCTGTGCATCATTAATGGTGTAACACCCATCCCTTCACAAGGGTAATAGCGCAAGTGGCTGCCTTGTGGTCAGGTAAAGTGTCATACTAGTTATTGGCATGATCAAGTTGTCATATGAGAAATATCATAAGACTAGTGGTATATAGTGTAAATACATTAAGCTCTCATAAAATAGTGTTATTTCCAGTTGTCACTGGTTTATTCAGCTTTAGGCAACATGTAAGAAATATCAATCATACAGTAGTTAGTATGTAGGTAATTTGTACATACAGTAAATATACAGTAAGTTATAAAGTATAATGTTCTGTTCCACTCCACCTGTGAGGTAATAATAATACAATGTCCAGCATAGTTCTAGGTGGGTTCCCACACCTAGCTCCTGGCCTGCTGCTTAGAGGAATAATGTAATAATGAATAACTTTACCCTCTGGTGGAAGTCTTGAGGAAGATACCCCCTGGCCACTAATGATAGAAACCAATGCCTGTCTAGCATAGTTTCACCATAGTGCAGTGGTATAGCAGGTAGCAGGAGATGACTGGAGATGTTACCTCTAGAGCGGTTCTTGGTGTTCTGTCCTCCTGGAGGTGCAGACAGGCTATTTGTAGCAAATCTTGGAAAAGCACCTCCAGACTGACTGGGGCCAGTAGCATCTGCCTAACTCTACAATTGTTAGAGGGGAGCCTTTCATGTGTCACTGAGTGCACAAAGGACCCCCATGGGCGCCGCTGTGTCCCCCATTGTCTTGGTCGGTTCTGTAACTTCAAACCCTCATAACTCGGTCGTTTACGCAGCTACAGCCGCCATTTTGCGCATGCGCGGAGTTGAATATGCCAAGTTTAAACTGCCCGCTGGATAGGCGCGTAACTCCCGCCGGTTTGTCTGTAGTGCACTCAAAGCTCCATTCAGTCTCCATGGTGTAACTTCCTTAATAATGGGAGTTCCGCCTTGATCTTGGGCTCATTCTGACCGTCTAATTATGGGCTTTCCATAAATGCTTTGATATTTGACCTAGCTTGCTCAGGAGCGACGCTAGAGCGACCGGACGGTTATGGCGTCGTGCTTATGTAACCCATTGTTCAGTTATTAGAGTGCTCAGACACTCATGACGGCGTCAGCGGTGCTCAGGCACCCGTGACGGCCGGTTGCATTCACTTACAACTTATTAGTTTGTGCACTGAACCATGAGGTCGCACACTGAGACCCTCATTTTTATTATATTGTGCAGTGAACCATTAGGTCGGAGCCTTTGATGTCAGAGAGTGTGTTTGTAACTGACCTGGCTGGTGTGCAGTGGGGCATGAACGCTCTTATACAAAGTTTGAGCGCTCTTATAGCTCTTAGAACCAACCTATGTATTAATTTCATAGATATCCTTTGATTAATACAAAATATGTTACAATTTATGGAATAATAAAATGGTATATCATAGAATACTCCCTCTCCCCCGAGAGAATGCGAGAGTGTGCGATTTTGGCATTCAATGTTCAATTTAGCGTGCAAATTGAACATAAATGACAATTTTAGTGTGCAAATTTACAATTTCGCGTGTAATTGCGTTCAATTGACAATTTCAGTATGCAAATATATAATTTTTGCGTACATTTGGCAATTTAAGTGTGCAAATATATAATTTTCGCGTATATTTGGCAATTTTAGTGTGCAAATATATAATTTCGCGTACATTTGGCAATTTTAGTGTGCAAATATATAATTTCGCGTACATTTGGCAATTTTTTGGTGTACAAATATATAATTTTTTGCGTACATTTGACAGTTTTAGTATGCCAATATATAATTTTGCGTTCAATTGATAGTTTCTGTATGTACATACATAATTTTGCGTAGAGCTTGGATACACATAGAAATGTTGATTTCTAAAAAAAAAATCTGATTTTAGTGTATGAATTGGGTACAGACATACAGTATAATGTGCAACATACAATTCAAGTGTGTAAATTGGGTACAAACTTACAATCTAGTGTGCAAACATACAATTTTAGTAAGCAAATTGGGTACAAGCGTACAATCTGGTGTGCAAACATACAATTTTAGTGTGCAAATTGGGTACAAGCGTACAATCTGGTTTACACTCTATAATTTTTGGGATTTGAGACAAATTTTTCCGAGGACCGGAAAAACAAAGTACTTCATGTACAATAGGCTTGTTTGTCTCTGAGTTACTCTTTGATTTTGCTATATGGGTGTATTAATTGGCAATTTTGGCAGTGGGCCGCTGCTTAATTGACTTTTCCCTAGCCTTCTTGAGTATGTGTTCCTGAAAGAGATTATTTGGTGAGTATCTTAAGTAAACATTTTTCATGTCAACAATTTTTCTCAACAATTTTTTTTTTTTTCATTCATTTTTTCAACAATTTTCTTGGATACCTAAAGTGTGTTACTTTAAGTAAATCTTGGCATAGTATACAAGTGCTAGTGGGTACAAAAACTGTCTTAGTTATCTACCTGCATTCATGTTTATTTTGTGTTGGATTTGTACAATTTACAATTTTTAAATTGCAATTTCGCAATTTTGCGCGTATATGCGCGCATTAATCATCGATTTTTTGAGAATACCATAGATTTTCATATTATACATCAACAAGTGGCTGTGTATTTTTTTTTCTAAAATTTTTCTAATACTTTGATAATTTCATTGACAGTGGAGGTGTGTCAGGAGTGAGATGTGAGTCTCCTCCCTGATGTGCTCATGCAGTGGTGGCACTTGAGGTGTTAGGTGCCAGATTCTGGCATGTGTTTGTGGCAGTGCCTAGCTTGGTGTCAGTGGACAGTTCAGGGTGGGGGGGGGGGTGTGCAGTGTCCATTTAAGGAGTGGGTGGCTGGTATTGGAGTATCATTTCCTCTCTGGAAACCTCTGCTGTCACACCATGGCCCACCTTCAAACTATCTTTGCTTTGCCTGTCTCCCAGGTGATGGTGGTGGGGAGTCCGGCTAGGGCTCTGGTGGAGGCCAACCAGACCATACATTATGGTTACATAGTGAGGAATTGTAGAGAGATCAGTGAGCATGGAGATGTGTTGGTGGACATGTATTCCTGCCAATATTTCTTGGGCTCAGCCTTGTGTCGGGGGGCCACTGTGGCCCTTTTGGCTAGGGCCTTGAGTAATCTAGGGTTCTGGCCCATGGACTCGAACTTCGGACCGCGGGAGCGAGTCTTGTGGGATTATTTGTTGGCCGTGTCCTTCATCGATCTCGCGGCATCCGGGGATCCATCCATGGCCGCCGAGTATGGACTGGGGATGATGGAGGCCCGGCTCATTGAGTGGGAACAGGATCACGGCCATATGTATGGCTCGGACTCGGACTCGGACTCTCCCATCGATGTTGAACCCGAGGATCTGTGGTAGGATCCCGACTGACTGAAACCTAGGGTGTAAAAACCCGCCATCCCAAAGGCCCTTTTCAGGGCCGGCAAATTGTCCGAAAAGTTTGAATACTGTCTCTGATATGTTGTCTCCTGGTGGTGGACTGGGGGCAGTCTAGGCTGTGGGCAGTCTAGGCTGTTTCCACAGTCACCGGGGAGGGCTGGTGGTTTAGAAAATTAGCAATAGTCTGCATGTTTGACCTTGCGGTCTCCTCCTGTTGTTCGTCAATAATTATATCTGTTGTATTTTCCAGTGCTGTCATGGTCACCGGGCTGGTGCCACAATCATTCTGGAGAAGCATGGAGTAGTACAGTCCTTTGTTTTTAAGGGCTGGTATGGTACTGAACCTAGTGCGCCAAGGTAGGTGTATCACCTGAGGGAGGTGATAAGCAAATTCTCCTCTCTGTGTTGTTATAACTGCTGGTCCATTCCAGGTAAATATAGCCTTAGGTAGTGGGAAGGTTTTAACCACTATATCCTTATAGGTCGGGGCAGCTGCTGATTTAATCTCATCAAATTCATGTGGTATTGGCCTCAGGGGTAGCGCGAAGTTCGAGTCTCCACAATATATTTTAAAATATATTATGGGATTTGTGCGCTTGGCCACATTTTTCTTGCCACAGTGTGTCTGTGCAAATTTCTTAAGGTACTTCATTATTCTGTAGGCTGAGTAGATGGTCAGGGTGAATAATATAGCAATTATCAGGGTGTGAGTTTCCTGAATTGTGAGGAAAGGGGTGTGGGTTTCCTCTGTAGGGGTTAATTTGGTAGGATTCTTATCTGGGAGCAATTTGTGTAGGGGCAGCTCGGTGACTAGTCTGAATGCTTTGGCTGTAGGCAGGTAGGCTACCCTCCTAGTCTGTACAGTTTGAGTAGTATGTATACTATAAAAATGTGAGCTGATATCCCTAGGATGAGTGCTAAGCTTTGGAAGATTGGATGCTCTGTAACTCGACGTAGGTATGATTCCTCGTAGCGCGTTTCCATTTCCTTATTAAGGTTGGAGGCATCTTTTAATAATGTTTTGGCAAAGGGCTCTAAATTTAGTTGAGTAATATCATCCATGATCGGATTTTCCTGTAGTTTTTCTAAGGTTCTAGAAAGGTTTACTACTGGGAAATTTGGAAGATTCTCTCTTTCATCTGGTTTGGTTTCAGAAATTTGGTTAAGTGCTGCCATGAATGGTAAATTAATTGTCTTGAGAATGTAATGAAATGATAAGGTTGAGTTACAGGGCAACCTTGAGTTTGGAAGAGAAAATTCTCCTACACTGATTGTGCACCCACAGGGTACACCTATGATTGAGTAGGACTGGGCTTTTCGAGTTTCAGACGTTTTACCATGGCAGTTGATAAAGTAATGGGGTTCATTAGTAGTGACCAGATACTCATCTTCAGAAATGGAAATAGCATGGGTGGTAGGTGTTTGCAGTGGTGAAACTGTAAACTTGCAATGTTCCTTAATCTGTTGAGCCTGGTTAGTAAAAATGGCTACAGGGCATGTAGGCCTGTGTTTATAAATTCTACCATTTACATCTTTGCATACCTTTACTGCAGTACCTTCACATGCCTGCATGTCTGCTGAGTCCAATTCGATGAATAATGATTCGTCGTAAGATACTGCTCGAAACTCAGTTGTGGTTTGCAATTTGGTGACTCCTCTGGTGGGGGTCTCTTGTGTGTCTATAGGCATGGGTGATGTAATCATTTGGTACAGTTTGAAGGTAGAGGTGGTAGATTGAATTATAATGTCCAGATGAATATATATATGGTGAGCTGAGTACGTGTATTAGGTCAGCTTCTGTGAATAATAGAAATCTAAGTCATTAATTGCGACTTGTGCTCCAGGGTGTGTAATCCTAAGTTTGTTATTAATGTCAATTAAGTATTTAGCAAGGTCTGAGGGTGGTACTATATCAGGGGTTAGGGTTCCTGATGATAGCATCCTCAGGGCTGCATTTGTCCTTTGCAGTGATTGAACTGTATTCATTCTTGCTGCTATGATAATTAATGCATCATTTAATACTTGCATCTTTTCCCTTTGAGTTTTCACGTGCCTTGAATATGAGTCAAGTGACCTGGACATGTTAGAGGCCCACAGGTTGACGGTGTCACCTATGGTGTTGATTGTGCTGTCCAGTACCTTCTTATCTTGGATGTATGCTTTAACAAACTCATCTTGTCTGTCTGTGATCTTTTCAATGAGACTAGCTGCTTCCTGATCTTGTTTAGAAAATTTCCTTAGTATTTCATCTATGTTCTTGAGCTGTCCCATTACTTGGTTTACATCTTCTACTGTGGCTAGACCTAGCACACCGCGAAACAGGGGTGCTAGAAAACCCAGTATGGCCTCTCTTTTGGCCTTGTCCAATGTGTTTATGGGGTTGGATAGGAACAATTTGATGGAGGCTAATGTTTCATTTATCTCCTTGTCTGCAATTTCCAGCAAGGTGTCAAGCTCTTTGGCTTGTTGGATAATTTGACCAGAGGTATGATCTTGTAGAGTAGGGTGGTCAAATGGAGTATTCTATCCCTTATGGATCCTTGGGTAACGGGTGCCCGAGGTATCTTGTAGGGGATAGCTAACAATAGTGTTGTGGTTGTATGTCCATTGACCAATGGTTGAGGGCTAGGTTTGAATACTACTCCTATGTTTTGTCTCACCACAGGTGTATAACCTGCAGTAAGTGTTTCTATAGTATATAATAACAGCATAGTTAGTATGGGTGAAACTTTCAGTCTCCCCATGGTGCTTGTGTAAAGCAAGTTTGCTGTTTTAAAGTCTTGTCAAATTTGTAGTGATTTGGTGCTGGTAAAGTCTAAGTGTATGGTGTAACACTTTAAATGAAGTGGTTCAAACTGTACCTTTGCAAGATTGAGCTGTCTTGGCAATATGTCCGGTGAGTCTATAGAGATTGACCAGTAAATGGTAAGGTCAGGTTGAAGGTGAAGTAGGTGTGTTCTTTATCCTAGTGCAGTCTCTCCTAATGGAGAAGTGGGCTGGCTAATTCCCAAGTGGGGTCTTGTAGACTTGTGTTCCAGACTGCAGCTGGATGAAGACTGATGGTGGGCTATGGTCCACAGTGCTTCTTATGTAGCCTACCCTACCCACATCCATTGTGGGCCTGGTATTGTTTCTCTGGAGTCATGTACCTAATCTCCAGTGTCTGCAACTGTGGGGTTCTATTGTGTAATCTGTGTACTGGTAATTAGCTCCTCCTGTCATCCAGGACAGCCATTCATGACCGTCTAGACAGTTGTCTGAGTGTAGCTTATAAGGTCAATTGATCTCTATAGACTGCTGTGTTGGCATAGCGCGCTCTTTCATGTGGGGATTAGGCTTTAGACACTCCACTGTGTTACCCTTACTCTTCTTAGACTTCATGTCTGCTTTACTTGGAGGGTCCCAGTCTTTGACCATTCAGAGGCAATAACCTACTGATATATTTACAAATTTGATTGGCTTTATATACATATAAGTAATTCATTATCAGTCACACATGTCTTATGTGTGGATGAAGAGAATTTGTAATACATTTTGAAAATCTTATGTTCTTTTGGTATCTCAATTTGTTTTTAATTTCTTGAAACTGCACCACACCTAGACGTTTTTCTTAGTATGTGGTGTGCAGGCCTAGGCTTGATAGGGCCTATGCCTGTGGTTTCTCTTGTAAGGGTGATATCATTTTTGTTCCTTACAATTTTGTTGTAGTATTTGGCTTCATGTGAAATAAGCCTGTGTGCAAATTCATTATTTCTGACAGCCACAACCTTTTTCAGTCTGTCTATGTGCACTGGTCTGGCCACCAATAGATTGGTGTCCAAGTTTTTGAGTTTGGCACTTGTCAAACTAGGTCTATCTACTACAACATATGGTCCCATATGTGCACTGGTCTGGCCACCAATAGATTGGTGTCCAAGTTTTTGAGTTTGGCACTTGTCAAACTAGGTCTATCTACTACAACATATGGTCCCATAAAAAGGGGTTGAAGTTTCTTACACTCTGTGTTGGTCAGGATTCTTGGTATGTTTAGGTACACCATGTCGGTGACCTTGATTTCCTGTGGTGTAAGTTTCTTATCATATCTATCCTTTCTTTCCTTTTGTAGCTTGGCGACCCTTTCTATAGCTTTCCTCCTAGAGGTATCTTGATTTGTTATCATGTTAGCTACATGGTCTGCTACGGTGGATATGTCTTCCTGTATTCCCAGCCCTAAGTCCATTGGGGTGGCTGGGTTTCTTCCATGGAGTAGGAAGAAAGGGGTGAATCCTGTGGTTTGGGATTCAGTGTTGTTTAATGCAAAGGTTATGGGTTCAAAAAATGAATCACAATTGTTTTGGTGCTTTGAGCAGAATGCTCTGAGCGCTGTGCCAATGCTAGCATTGATCTCTCCACAAGCCCATTTGATTGTGGCCTGTATGGTGAGGAGAATTTATGTTTGATCTTGAGGTGTTTAGTTAACTTTGTGAACTTTGCACCTGCATAACATGTTCCATTGTCTGTTTGAAGAGTGGCTGATGTTCCATGATGACAAATTATATTCTTGTAGAACTCTGCTGCTGTTGTTTCAGCTTTTAAGTCAGTAGTAGCCCAAGCTGTTGCATATCTGGTAGCATAATCTATGCAGACTTGTATATGTTTGTTTCCCCTGGCAGTTGTGGGAAGTGGTCACACCGCGTCGAGGTTTAGGAACTTCATTGGTGAAGTCATGTACTCTCTCACTGTCATTGGTGTTTTGTGTGAGTGTACTTGCCTTTTTGCTGTGAGGCATGTGTGGCAGGTGGAAACATATTTTGTTGTGTCTGCTAGCATAGACTTCCAATATACCCTAGGTCGGAGTGCTGACAGCATCCTACTTAAACCAAGATGGCCGCCGGTAGGTGAGTCATGGAAATACTGTAGTGTACTTGTTACCCATTGCTGTGGTATAACAATTTGAAGTGGTACAGTATTGGTTTTTCTCCAATTTATGGGGCATATATGGACTAATGTACCATTTACCAAGGTGTATGTCTGGCCTTGGTTGATGATTCTATTTCCTTGTGCTTTTGGTGCAGGCAAGGTCCCATCCTCAAGATATTGTATGAGGGGCAATAGTTCCTTGTCCTTCCTTTGTTCCAAGCCAAGGTTTGTACCTGAGATGGATGTGGTCCAATAGTTGGTTTATATCTAGCACATGTTGTTTTATTCTGTCTCTTTCTTTTTCTTTTTCATTGACTACTGCCCTATCTTGTGCCTTTTGTTGGGGTGTGTCACTCTTGTTTTGGTGTGTAGGCTCCTTTGGAGGGCCTATTCTCGCCTTGATGGGAGTGGCAACCTTTTTCTTTAAAGGCACAATTTGCTTTTTGTCAATCTTCTTTGTCTCAGAGTTCTTTGATTTAGTAGATGCAGTGTCTTTTGTGACATTTTTCCTGGCAGGTGGGGTTTTGGTAGGTTTGTTTCCTGTGACCTTTTTTTTCTTTTAGAATAGTTTGTGATTGTGTGGGGGGTTTTGGTGTGCCCTCCTGAATCATTTCTCTAGTCTTTGAGCGTGTGGTCATAGGACACAAATGGTTTGATGTTTCCTCTCCCTGCATTGATTCAAAGAATCTGACTGATTTGGAAGTTGCTTGAGTAATAGCATATATTGTGTCTTCTGAATCTTCATCGTCTGAGTCAGGTGGGGTGAAGGGTGGCTCCTTAGGAGTTGCCTTCACCATCTGATTGAGTGATGAGAATTCAATAGGCTCGAAGTTATTATCTGGAAAGAGTTGTGAGTATTCTCTCTCACAGTGGCAAAACACATAGTGTGTAGATTGCTTTAAGATACCCCTAATGGGTATCTCTGGCCTTTCAATGGTGTTGGGCGGATCATCCCTTTTGAATGGTACTTTCTTTGTTACTTTTGCAAACTTGGTTCTACTGGCTGCTCTAACTCTCCTTGGTGGGGGTGGAGGGTTAGTCATGGGTCCAGAGTCTGGGTATTCTCTTCTAGACATAGCATCTGGAGGTATGTTATCATCACCTTTCACATGTTGGATGGTGAATGAAAATTGTTGTATGTCTAGAGCCCATCTGGCCCATCTATGTGTGAGTCCTGTATTGGTTAATAATGGGATTAGGGCTGCATGGTCTGTATATAATTGGAAGTGTCTAGTCTCTAGATAGTGTCTGAAGTGTAGTACTCCATACACTACTCCCAGTAGTTCTCTCTCTGTGGTATTGTAATTTCTCTCATGTTTGGAGAGGGTTCTACCTGCAAAGGCTACTGGTCTGAGCACTCCTTCATTATCTCTCTGTGAGAGTACAGCTCCTAAACTCACATTAGAAGCATCAGTTGCCAAACTGAACTCTTTCTCATAGTTTGGATATCTGAGAAGAGCATTGGTACAGAGGGCATGCTTTAATGTTTTGAAAGCATTATCTGCCTCCTCTGTCCAGACAAATGCTTTGAGATGTGTCTGTAGATCATATAGTGGTCTAGCAATTTGGGCATAACCTTTGATAAACTTTTTGAAGTATTGGCATAGGCCTGTGAAGATCTGACATTTTTGACTGATTTTGGTGTTGGGAAGGTTTTGATTGACTCCACCTTTGTGGGAGATGGTTGTAGTCCCATGGGTGTGACTCTCATTCCCAAGAAGTCTATTCTGTCTATGAAGTATTCACATTTTGATTTCTTCAGTTTGAGTTTACCAACTCTTAGGCTGTTGAACACATCTTCCAGGTCATGGAAGTGTTGTTCGATTGATGGTGATAATACCAATATGTCATCTAGGTATGGTAGGGCACATTTGTATTTGAGTTTGTTCAGAATTAATGTGACTAGATGGCAGAATCCCGCAGGTGCGGTCGCTAAACCCATCGGCATCCTTTCATAGACATATTTTTTGTCATTTGCTATGAATGCGGTTTTATGCTGGTCCTCCTGTCTTATAGGAATTTGAAAAAATCCCTGTTGGGCATCTAGCTTACTGAATACTCTTGGTCTGAGTGACCCTATCATGTCTAGAGTGTCATCGGCCCGGGGTGTAGATAAGGCTTGATTTATCGTGTTTTGGTTCAAATAACGAAAATCTGTGACGAGCCTATGGCCTCCCGATGATTTTTGTACTAAAAAGGATCTGGAAGCCCAGGGGCCCTCAGCACATTCTCTCAGAATGCCCTGTTGTACTAGCCTTTCACACTCTTCCCCTATTGCGGCCTGTTTTTCTGGTGTTTGTCTATATGGTAGGAAATGACATGGTACTGCCTCAGGTTTTACATGTATTGAGTGTGTATACAGGTGTGTGGCACCAATGTCTCCATCTTTTCCTACAAATATATCATCATACTTGGTCAGCAGTGATTCTAATCTATCATGCTGATCTTTGGATGTGAGCACAGATTTTGGTGGAACATTCTCTTCCAATTCTGGCTCGAGGTCATGTGCCTCACTATGTATAGCAGCTATTTCAGAGAGTCTGATTGAGTTGGGTTCAGGGTCAGCATATGTGGACTCACAGTCTGAGTCTGTGTCACTGAATTGAGTTACATCCTCAGGCCGTATGGCTGAGATGGATTGATCAGTGTGTGGGGTAGTGTCTGACACCTGTTGAGGTTTTTCTAAATCAGATTCCTTGACTTCCTGAAATAGAGCTATGATGGCACCCTTTTTGATTTTATGTGGGCGCCTGCTGGTGTTGAGTAACACTAGGGGATGTTTGTTATTTCCCTGGGGGTTACTGCTGCCCTTTGAACTAGATATGGGGCATTGTTATTTCTTTGGAGGTTATCTACTACTCCAGTTTTGCCTTGCAGTGATTGAGTAGATGTGACTTTACCCAATACTGCAAGTTCAGAGAATGGAGGGATGGTAAAATCCCTCACTGCCCTAATGGGTTTGAGAATTTGTTCAGGATCAACATTAAATTCAATTTGAGATTTTGTAGTGCTTAAGAAATCTGTGCCGAGTACCACGGGCTGTGTGAGGTTGGGTATTACAGCAAATTGGTATTGAAATCTGACACCTTGGATTCTAAAGTTCAGCATAGCTGAATGTCTAACATGACACACCGATCCATCTGCCAAATGGATGTTGATTTTAGATTTCCTCAGTTGGATATGGAATCTCTTTTGGAGATCCATGAGGAATGATTGTCTGAAACAGGTGATAGTAGCACCTGTATCAACCAAACATTGTACATCTGAAACATCATATAGATTTGCATTGATACAGCCATTTTGAAGAAGTACAATAGAAAGCTTGGTACTCTCACCTGTATCCTTTGATGATGAATCTGGCGGGGTGATGTGTATCACTGATGGACGTCTCTGTCTGTTAGATGGTAGATTGGCACTAGCAATTGTTTCTGGTTGGATCTTTGTTAATCCTGATTGATTGTTTGTATTTGGGGTGTCACAGTGCACTGGCCCATCGGCACTGTGACATCCTAGTTTTCCTGGTTCTGTGGGGTGGTTGAGATGCTTGCCACCAGGAGCTTGGAGATTTGATCCATTACATGAGATGGTATTTGGGGGTTACTGTGTTGGTTCCCCTGATAACCTCTTGTGTCAGGTTTGTAATCCTCCTGGCGTGCGTTGGAACCCTGGTTATATTGACCAGAGTTGCTGTATTGACCAGAGTTGTTGGATCTCTGGTTGTTGTAGGCACCATTGTTGTTGTAGGATCCACTGTTGTAGTTCCTATGTGGACTCTGGCTCCTACTGTTGGATCCTTGATTATAGGATCCAGAGTTGTTTGAACCCTGGCTGTTGTTGTAGGATCCAGAGTTGTTGTAGGATCCAGAGTTGTAGTTCCTATGTGGACTATGGCTCCTACTGTTGGATCCTTGATTATTATAGGATCTGCCATTACTTGGGGTTCTGTCTCTCCTATCACTGTATGAAGAGTTACCATTGTTGGAGTTGGAAGAGCTGTTGTCTTTCCTACTGTTGTGACCCCCCCGGTTGTTGTTGTTGCCCCCCCTACCTCTACCTCTATTGGATTGGTAGTTGGGGTCATAGTTATTTCCTCTATATCTACCGGTAGGGTCTCTTGATGTAACCTTAGCTTCCTGTTGCCTTACATGGGCACTAGACATTAGGTTAACATCTTCATCTGCACTAGTGCTGATTTCCTGGACCTTTTTCTTAGTAGGCTGTGGGTTAGACTCTGCCTCCCTTACCTTCCTAGATCTTTCTTGGGTCTCAACCTCTAAGGCTAGGTCTAGGGCTTGGTCAAAAGAGTCTATTTTCTTGTTCTCAAGAGCTACAGAGATCCAGGGCCTCATGCCTTGGGTAAATGCCTTGCTTAGGATTTCATCGCTTTGGCGTTGGGCATTACACACTTTCCTGAGATGGCATGCATAGTCTAGGACAGGTTCATCTATCTTTTGTGCACGGAATGCTGTCCTTGAGATGATATTGTCTCGAGTAGCAAAATACTCTTTTAATTTATTCACTACATTGGTCCATGTCAACATATCAGGTGTGGCAGTTTCCCTGAAGGATTCAAACCAAGCTAGTGCTTGTCCTTCAAGGTACTTGGGTAAATATGTTACCATGGTGTCACTGTCTGTTACGTTGTACTTAACCTTCAGATATTCTGGGAATTTGTGATCAATAAATAATGCTGTTGACATGAGTGGTGATGGGTGTGAGAAAGTTTTGGGTTTTGTTACCTCATGTAGCCTGATCTTTCTGTCGTCCTGTTGTTTTCTGTCTATGAGTTTGGTCATGTTGGACACCATGGAGATTATGATGTCATCCTTGGATCCAGAGGCAGATGGTGTGACAACAGGTGTGATAGCAGGTGTGGGAGGCTGTGGGGTCTGGGATGATACCATCTTCATGAGATCTGCTATCTGTTGTTGTTGTCTCTCTAGGGACTTCCGCTGATCTTCCATGGCCTTCTGTTGAGCATCTATTGCTGCATTCCTCTCTGCCAGTTGTTGGTTGAGGATCCTCTCCCTTTCCTCCTGCTGGGACTTGTTGGTCTCTAGGGCAGTAACTGCATCTTGGATGGCCTTCTCATAGGCCCTTATCTTCTCAGCTGTCTGATTAGGTTGGGGGCCTTCATCGGTGTCCATGATGGAGGGTGTGGGAGAAGTGTCTCTGGAGGAGTGGCTGTCAAAGGCCGGAGCTGGGGTGGAGGATCTAGATGAGGGTGTGGATCCACCCCCTGAGGCAGATCCTTCTTCCCCTGAGGTAGATAGCGTGAGTTGAGCGTCCTGTAGAGATCCCTGGGAAATGTTGGATCCCTGAGAACTGGTTGTTCCCTGAGTAGACAGGGTGGGTGGTGCGGGGTCTACTGAGTGTGGGTCTGTTGTACTGGAGGCTGGTTTGCCTCCTGTGGGCCTCCTAGATCTAGGTGGGAGGGAGACCTCTTCAACAGGCCCCTGACTACGTAAGGTCTTTGTGTGTTGTTCTGCCAGCTTGACTGATAAGACCTTGATGTGTGGGGTGGACCTCACTGACGTGTGGGAGACCTCACTGATGTGTGGGAGACCTCACTGACGTGTGGGAGACCTCACTGACATGTGGGAGACCTCGCTGACGTGTGGGAGACCTCGCTGACGTGTGGGAGACCTCGCTGACGTGTGGGAGACCTCGCTGACGTGTGGGAGACCTCGCTGACGTGTGGGAGACCTCCCTGACGTGTGGGAGACCTCACTGACGTGTGGGAGACCTCACTGACGTGTGGGAGCCCTCACTGATATGTGGGAAATCTCACTGATCGTGTGGGAGATCTCTTTGGTGTGTGGGAGATCTCACTGGTATGTGGGAGATCTCACTGATCGTGTGGGGGATCTCATTGGTGTGTGGGAGATCTCACTGGTATGTGGGAGATCTCACTGATCGTGTGGGAGATCTCATCGATGTGTGGGAGATCTTACTGTTGTGTGAGAGATCTCATTGATGTGTGGGAGATCTCATTGATGTGTGGGAGATCTCACTGATGTGAGGGAGATCTCATTGATGTGTGGGAGATCTCACTGATGTGTGGGAGATCTCATTGATGTGTGGGAGATCTCACTGATGTGTGGGAGATCTCACTGATGTGAGGGAGATCTCATTGATGTGTGGGAGATCTCACTGGTGACCTTGGTGGGCATGGTGTCAAGGTCACTGGGTGGGTGGAGTGGTCTTTACTGTGTGTATGATTGTTTTCAGTAGTGTTGCCAGCTTAAATTTTAGAGTTTTTAGAGAGCATTGGGTAATTTGGGATCTTAGTAGGATGTTCTCCACCACTTTGTCATACTAGTTATTGGCATGATCAAGTTGTCATATGAGAAATATCATAAGACTAGTGGTATATAGTGTAAATACATTAAGCTCTCATAAAATAGTGTTATTTCCAGTTGTCACTGGTTTATTCAGCTTTAGGCAACATGTAAGAAATATCAATCATACAGTAGTTAGTATGTAGGTAATTTGTACATACAGTAAATATACAGTAAGTTATAAAGTATAATGTTCTGTTCCACTCCACCTGTGAGGTAATAATAATACAATGTCCAGCATAGTTCTAGGTGGGTTCCCACACCTAGCTCCTGGCCTGCTGCTTAGAGGAATAATGTAATAATGAATAACTTTACCCTCTGGTGGAAGTCTTGAGGAAGATACCCCCTGGCCACTAATGATAGAAACCAATGCCTGTCTAGCATAGTTTCACCATAGTGCAGTGGTATAGCAGGTAGCAGATGACTGGAGATGTTACCTTTAGAGCGGTTCTTGGTGTTCTGTCCTCCTGGAGGTGCAGACAGGCTATTTGTAGCAAATCTTGGAAAAGCACCTCCAGACTGACTGGGGCCAGTAGCATCTGCCTAACTCTACAATTGTTAGAGGGGAGCCTTTCATGTGTCACTGAGTGCACAAAGGACCCCCATGGGCGCCGCTGTGTCCCCCATTGTCTTGGTCGGTTCTGTAACTTCAAACCCTCATAACTCGGTCGTTTACGCAGCTACAGCCGCCATTTTGCGCATGCGCGGAGTTGAATATGCCAAGTTTAAACTGCCCGCTGGATAGGCGCGTAACTCCCGCCGGTTTGTCTGTAGTGCACTCGGAGCTCCATTCAGTCTCCATGGCGTAACTTCCTTAATAATGGGAGTTCCGCCTTGATCTTGGGCTCATTCTGACCGTCTAATTATGGGCTTTCCATAAATGCTTTGATATTTGACCTAGCTTGCTCAGGAGCGACGCTAGATTGACCGGACGGTTATGGCGTCGTGCTTATGTAACCCATTGTTCAGTTATTAGAGTGCTCAGACACTCATGACGGCGTCAGCGGTGCTCAGGCACCCGTGACGGCCGGTTGCATTCACTTACAACTTATTAGTTTGTGCACTGAACCATGAGGTCGCACACTGAGACCCTCATTTTTATTATATTGTGCAGTGAACCATTAGGTCGGAGCCTTTGATGTCAGAGAGTGTGTTTGTAACTGACCTGGCTGGTGTGCAGTGGGGCATGAACGCTCTTATACAAAGTTTGAGCGCTCTTATAGCTCTTAGAACCAACCTATGTATTAATTTCATAGATATCCTTTGATTAATACAAAATATGTTACAATTTATGGAATAATAAAATGGTATATCATAAAAGGATATACTCGAGTGTATTTGGTGTAGTAGTCGGTTACTACCATCATGCAAGTATTGCCCCGGGGTGTGGGCTCGATTCCGCTGATGATATCAATAGCTACCCGGGCGAATCGAACTCCGAACAGTTCTTGCGCCAGGGACATCTTTCCCAGTCCTGGACCAGGTTTATTCCTGCCGCATTCGGGACAAGTCATAACACATCTTATGATGTCGTTATGCATTCCTGGCCAGTAGTACCTCCTGGCTAGGCGTTCTAAGGTCCTCTTCTTCCCGAAGTGTCCGCTTGTTTTATGCCCGTGGCAATAAAACATAATATCTCGTCCTAGTGACATAGGAATCACTATCTGTAAAACCTTGTCCTTGGTGGGACAGGTTTTCCATCGACACACTAGACCGTCTCGAATTTCTAGCTCGGTCCATTGGGCTAGGAATTTTCGGGTCTCTCTATCTTCGAGGGACAATGCCGGCCGTTCGGGCTTGGCATTCCTGTTCAGGTAACAAACCACTCTCTTGATAGCGGGATCATTTTGTTGGAAATGTAGGATGGTCTCTTCTGGCCATTCTATAACATTCTCCATGCTGGCGCTAGGCAACGGCGATGACTGTCTAGTTCGAACCGTTGCGACCACTGCGTTGTGAGCCCCGCAATCATCACGATCGATTTTCTGGCACTTTCTGATAGGCCTCCAGGAAAGGGCGTCTGCATTGATATGCTTCGAACCCGGTCTATGTTGGATCTGGCTATGCTCCAACCCGAACTCTGACAAGTGTGCCAGCCAACGGCCAATCATACCTTCGGCGTCCTTAAAATTAAGGAGCCACCTTAGGGATGAGTGGTCAGTTCGGAGAGTAAAATCGGTGCCCCATAGGAAGTGTCGAAACTTTTTAGTATACACCACCACAGCCAGCAACTCACGTTTGGTGGTGCAATAGTTTCGTTGTGCCCTATTCAGAGTGTTACTAGCAAAGGTGATTGGTACTTCGGCCCCGTCCTGGACCTGCGACAGGGCTGCACCGATACTATCATTGCTAGCGTCTGTGTCCAGAATGAAATGATCATCCACAGTTGGATATTTCAGTACTGGCGTGTTAGCAAACAAGTGTTTTATTTGCTCGAAGGCTATATCCTGTTCGTCTCCCCATGGGAAACGTTCCTTTGCCCGACCTGGGGTCCAGTGTGCCAATATTTGTAAGCTGGTAAGGGATAGCTTACTTTGGAGTAATTCGGCAGGAAGTCTCGATAGTATGAGCAGAAGCCCAGGAAGGATCTTACCTCCTTCGCACATATGGGTTTCTGCCATTCGGACACTGTCTGGAGCTTTTCAGGGTCGGCTTTTACGCCGTCCGGAGTTATTATTCGGCCGAGATATGTAATAGATGATTTAAATAAATTACATTTCTTTGCTTTTAATTTTAGCCCATTTGCTAGGATTCTCTTCAAGACTAGTTCGAGGTTGTTCATACAATTCTCAAAAGTCTTTCCAAATACTATGACATCATCGAGGTACACCAAACAACTCTTCCAAAGAAGGTCGCTCAGCATTTCCTCCATCATAGCTTCGAAAGTGGCCGGTGCATTACACAGCCCAAAAGGTAGGACGTTGTACTTGAATAGGCCCATGTGGCTCGAGAAGGCTGTCTTCTCCATATCCTTAGGGTCCATCCCGATCTGCCTGTATCCCGATTGGAGGTCGAGGGTACAAAAGGATTTTTGTTCCCTCCCAATGAGTCTAAGGTCTCGTCTATCCTGGGTAAGGGGTAGGAGTTTTTCTTTGTCAAGCCGTTTAGCTTTCTGTAATCGATGAAAAATCGAATAGACCCATCCTTCTTTGTGGTCATGCACACAGGGCTAGACCAAGGGCTCGTGCTCGGCACTATGACCCCTTTTTCCAGCTGTTCGAGGATTTGTTTCTCCGCCTCCACCTTCTTTTTTAGTCGTAACCTCCTATAGGGTATTTTGAAAGGCTTTGAATCACCAGTGTCAATCGTGTGTAGTACCTTGCTAGTGCGACCTACCGCGCCCCCCGGTTTCCCGAAGGCATCGTGGTAGGTGGCAAGCAGGGCTCGAAGTCCTTCTTTTTCTGACTCCTTCCTCAGGGAAGAGTCATTTACTAACTTCATTAGGTCCTCTGGTTGTCCCCGAAATGTCCCCGCGGGTAACTCAGTTCGAAATCGGGATTCCGAAATGTGTTCAATCAAGGACATGTCACCGATTTTCTCATTCTTTCTCAGATACACAGGTTTCAAACCCCTGTTCATAATTGGGACTACTGTCCATGATCCACTTCCCACCAGAGTGTCAACTGAATCTAGCTGTAAGCTAGATAGTGCTTCAAAATTAGGCTCGAAGACAGCATTCAAACCTCGAAATGCATGGTTCGAAGAACACAAAACGTCGCAAGCCGTCCCTGGCGGAATCTTTACTGTCTGTACCACGGTGGCTACCGAGGATACATGTCTCAATATGCATGGGATCTCGCAATTGTAGGGTTGCCTTATTTTCAACATCCCAAATCGGGGGTCCAATACAGCACCATACAAACTCGAGAAGTCCAGGCCAATTATCCCGTCGTCACTTATCTCGGCTATAGTAGGGCTCATTACATACTCGTAGCCCCCCATCCCGATCTGTATAAAAGTCTTACCAAAAGTCTGCATCTGGCTACCGTTGGCCGTGCAAGCATTAACGCCAACTGGTAGCGTTTCATGGTTGCCGGACACCAGACTGAAGAATTTTCTCGAGACACACGAATGGCTGGCACCTGTGTCAATCAAAAATTCCCCAGTCCGCCCCTTCACCGATACAGCAATATACCATCGTTTCCCCCCCAAAGGTGAGGAGTTCTGGGCGAATCGGAGTTGTTCCTTGGAATCACCGATCTCCCATCCGAAGCCCTTCAAGAAGGTTACACACGGATGGTTCGGGGGGAGGTGTGCCGCACTCACTCGCGTCAACTCTTCAACCCAACCTCCCTCTTCTTCGACGTAGGATTTCTCCCTCAGGTCCTGGCATACGTCTGCCCCTACCCCGTCGAAGCCCCTGGCCCGGGCTGGGGTGAGAGGATCCTTCTCACGTACCAGTCCCCCGGAGGGTATTGATTCCTGTACTAGCTCGGGTTCGCCAGCGGTGGCTTTTTGGCAGATTTTCGAATCACGGATCACATCCTTTGCTACAGGTGCGATCCTCTTTAGTTTTCCTCATCCTTTGTCTCTTCTACATAATTACCTCGGGATAGCACAGGTTTTGGGGCTGTACATTCGTGAGCATAATGCCCCATTTCTTGGCAACGGTAGCACCGTAGTCTGCTACGATCTACTCTCCGACGTGTGGGTCTGTTATACATTGTCTCGGAGAAAGTTTTCATGAAATCCTCCATCATTTTCTTCATGTCTAGAGGTTCAGGTGTTACAGTAGTTCTTGGTGGGGACATTACTGGTGTTCGAGCTATCTCATGCGGATGGCTGTCTGAGTTGGGCTTTGGCTCCACCCGAGGTTCATTAGCTCGTCGGTTATATATCCGCCGAGGGATATATTTTCGTTTAACGTCTTTTTTAACCTGTACTGCAGAGATACTGCCGTCTTCCTCTTCGATCTCTATGATCTCGAAGTCATTATCAGTCAATTCAGTGTACGTAGGTTGGTGTATCCCAGACACAGAAGCCGTACTAGTATTAGTACTCGCACAAACCTTAGTATGTGAGGATTTCATTTCTACTTTTCCTGCCATGAGGGTCTTCTTCACCGTCCAGCATTCAATTCCCTCGAACAGGTCAGTTAATGTCGGATTTCGTCCTTTCCAAGCATCTAAAGCTGCTTGTTGCTGATCCTCGTCTCGAAGTCTGCTCACGAATTGTGGTAGCAGATCGTTAAGGAAAAATTTATCGGAAGGATTGGTTCCTGGCCGTGCCCTCTGTAACAGGGACTGAAACTCATACCCGTAGGCTCGAAATGATTCTTGTGGCTTCTGTGTTCGTTTCTTGAAGAGCATGAAAGGGTCTTCACTCACCAAGTTGTACAGCAAAATGCTGGCGATCTCAACTAGCTGTTGGAAAGTGCCCCGTTCGAAGTACACTTCATTCCATTTTTCGACAGCTATCCGGCCGGGGCCGTGTTTCAGGCATCTGATTAGATGAGGCAAAGCCTCTTCAGGGGTCCATGCATTGCATCTCATGTCATCAGTGAAGTTCGAGAACCATTTTTTCCAAGTCTTTACACCTTTGTATAGCTTGGGTAGAATGGCCTGTCGCCTAGCTGCGTTGTTAGTCCGTACCAATTTTTGGCATTGGTTAACACTCCATTCTCGAATGGTTTCCTCACTATGTGCAGTGTTCGAGGTATTAGCTGATTGATTCAGCATGTCTTCTAACACGCTACTTCGGGACCGGCGCCTCGAAGGTCCCCCTGTAGCCCCCCCAGCCCTGGGAGGGGTACAGTCGGCCCTTGGGTAGTACCCGAAGCACTACCCCCTACCGCACCTTGGTTCCCGGTGCCCAAAGGTTCTGATCCATCTACCGAGTTGTCATCATAAGACAGCTCGAAGTGACCTTCTTGTCCATCAGTAGCACTGTATTCAGTTTCGTTGTTTTTGGCAGTAGTGACACTAAATCATATTCTACGTTTTTCGGGTTCAGTTGTCCTTGCTTCATGATTCGGATCATAGACACTATCCTTTCGGACATGGAGATCGGCATTATTGTTTACGAACGGGTCGTATCGATCCGTTTTTTTTAAAGCCTCGGCTAGTGTTAATGTTGCTACAGGGGAGGGTCCCTTCACGAACGTGGCATCAGTAGGTATTTCGCTTTTAGATAATTTCTGTTGGTAGAGTATATCTAACTGTGTTACAGAAGCACTTGTGTCTGTTTCGAAAGATGTGTCTTTCCGCACAACAGGGTCTACTTTATAGATCTGGCCATCACTCTCTATTCCAGACACGTATGTGTCGAGGGCCATCTTTCGCTTTGTCAGGTTGGCTATTTCCAGGCAAAGCTCTTGCTGCTTCAGGAATAAGTCCTGATTGCTGTCTTTAATGGATTCCATCACATCCTCATTATTCAATATGCATTGATCCCGAATCTCTAGCAACTTATTTGCTTCGTACTTGTATTGTTCCATCTCGGCCTTTATTTGCTCGGCCTCTTTCTTTAGTTCGAGATTCCTGATGGTGGAGCTAGCTTCCTGTTCCTCCAGGTCAACTTCTCTTCTGAGCTTCTCGTTCTCGAGGTCGCGATTGGCTTTCTCTTTCAATTCGGCTTTTTCCTCGAGTTCTTTCATGTCGTTCAACATTCGTTCTTTCTCGGTTTGATACTGGTAACATTGTTTCTCCAGGTTTCTAAGCCTCAGAACTTTCTGTTCGGAGTCTTCTAGCTTTGGTAACCCTTGATGTAGGCGAACTCTATTCATGGCGTCGAAACTCAGCTTGGCCTGCTCGCGCAAGTACTCTGCTGCCGACTCAGTAACTCTCTTCGAACCTCCTATGTCGAATACCGAGACGTCTATGTCGTCTAGGGATCGGTGAGGACTTGTTGTTTTCGTTTCTGCTCGAGCTGAGGCTGCTCGTTGAGCATCGAGGGTCATCATCGTAATTGGTGGCGGTGTCCCTGTGTTTAGTCTATAAGTATAGTTCGCGGCTGGAGTGGGCATCTCCTCTGATCCGAGATTTCGGACTACCCTCTCCACTTTGGGTCCAGCTATAGAGGTATATCCTCTCATTTGTGTTCCGTTAAAGTCGTTAGCATGAGCAGTGTCATTCGGTGTGGATCCCGAGATGTTTGATGCTTCATCTCGAGATCCTTCGTGCTCGTGTTCGGCCTCCAGGGCCGCGCACTAACACCAAAGACTGGTCACGGCACCAGTGTAATGGTTCGGATTAAGGTCTCGACTAGTTCGAAGTGAAAACCAGACAAGGTATCTCGGGTTAGTGCAACCGGCACATATTTATTTCGGTATAGGTTTTACATCCACCTCGAAGTGTACTGCTTAGCTATGTGCAAGCTCAGGTAAGGGTGGTCCGACTCCGTTGGCAGGCAGAGCCAGACTAACGCCTTCCCCGGCCCCAGGTAGGAGCTGGGGCGAGGCGAACAGTGCTGCCACCACCCTGCAGAGACCAGTGGTCGAGGAGACCTCTAGTGACTACCGGTGGTGGGCGCACCACTCGAAACGCCCTCTCGAGGGAGACGCTCACACTATATCACGATCTACGAGCCCCTACATGACTTTAACATTATCCCCTATTGGCAAAATATTCTTTACTGGACAATTGTAGTGAGTCTTATATCCTGAAAATGATGAAATGAGAAAACATCTGAGATTTTACTATACTTGTAGGCAGTGATTTCTTAGCAACAAATTTACATAGCAACTTATACAGAGGAGCTTGTTTATAGACAAATATGTATTATTGTGAAGAGAGTTAACTATTATTAGACTCAATTTATTCAGAACTGAGTAAGTCTTGTTAGAAATATGCCTGGAGTAATCGGAAATGTGTCAGATAGTTGTCTAATACTCAAAGAGTTGGCAGTTGCTTAAACATTGCTAGCTTTTGCTTAGCAAGTAGCTCACCAACTGACAGCGGCTCTACTCAGATATGAATACATGATTATGGAATCTATGGATTTAAAAAGAAAATAAAGCTGAAGGTGTGTGTACTTTCTCTCAGTGCTGCCAAAGCTTTATAGCAATCAAATATTTGCTAAGTACCCATACTCTTAGTATATCTGCTTAAAATGTATGATGATAATTCTGTCAAATACCTTCTGTAGAAGTTCTACTAAGAAAACTACAACTTAATCTAGCAGCATCAGATAACTGTGATTGCATGGATTTTGCTATTGCTATCATCATTCTGTCAATGGTGATCCCATTGGCTGCTTTATAAGATCACTTCTGTTTCCGGAACCTTAATGGTAGGACTCAGCATAAGGCAACAAGTACCAGCCATATGATCCAATGAACAGAAAGTGCCTAGCAAACTAACCAAAAGACCCTACCTGTGACCATTCTCCTTGCTGGAAGGTCATGTTACAAGATATTAGCTAGGACTTTATTTTAGGACATAGATATATTCTTAAAGAGACATAGGAACATCTGTCTGTCACCAGTGATCATCATCTAGACAATGGAAAACATCCATATAACAATTAGCATTCTATCCAGATGTGTTCAGGGATTAGTATCTGGTGCTAGTGAAGTAATTGAACTACTGTAGCCTACATATTTCAGGGCATTGTCACATGTACATTCATAATATGCTTTAGCATTTGAATATTCATTGTTGGGAGAGAGTTCAAGATAGTGATAATTATGTGTTATGTATGATGGCATCACATAGGGGCAATATTTAATTTTAGCCTTACCATTTTGGTGGGAGAGCTTTGATCATTATCAGTAGGTAATTTGAAACAGTCTGTATATTTGATATGACTTTGTATAGACAGGTATATGACTTGTGGTTGATTGGATCTATGATAAATATAGCTCTTGATAGCAACTTGACTTGATATGTTAATGTTGGAAGCATTCCATGACAGGAATGGCATGATACCATGATAGTGGGTAATCAAGCACATAGACTTTATGTCACACTTATTTCAAGGAGGCCTGTACTTAATGGGTTAAGGATTATTTTGAGAGAAGCTCAGCGTAGCTGAGATGAATTACATTACAATGGTTAATGATTATGACTAGGGTGCTAAGTGGGTATGGGGCATTGTAATGATTCTTGTATATCTTTAATAGTATGTAGAGACAGTGTGCAGGTGAGTGCAGGCACCAATATAAGGTACTAGAGGCCTGATTTACATGAGGGGAGGGTGGGAAGTCGGTATTGGGCATTGTGATGATTGTTATATGTCTTCCCACTTGGCAAAAAACGTGTTTTTAACGTTTGCAAACGTTTTTATTTGGTTTGGATAAAAAACGTTTTTAAAAAATGTTATTTTGACGTTGAAAAAACGTTTTTAAACGTTTTTTCAACCAATTTTGAACCAAATAAAACGTTTGCTTTTTCAACCAATTTTGAACCAAATAAAAACGTTTTTTATTTACGTTTCTTTTTTAACCTGATATAAAAACATTTTTATAAAAATGTCAAAATAACGTTTTTTTGAGTACATGTAAAAATGTTATTTTGACGTTGAAAAAAAATGTTTTGCAAACTTAGGAACCATGAGTATTTGAGGGGAGGGTGCGCACATAGCATAGCTTAGCATTCATACCTCTTTGTAGAGGACTATGCTACTGTGTCTAGGCCATGTGCTGGTATATAATGATCTATTTATAGTCATCTAATGGTCATATACTGGCAGTAGGCAATAGGCCTATTGCTATGATTATCTGACAAGGGTCTTAGTACTGAACCAACGCTATGATCAAAGTGTAAATATTTTATGAGACTTGGACAAGGCCTAAGCACCCTAGGTCATGGTCTGCTGATTTCAGTAGATGAGCTATAGTGGTCTAAATTTAGCACAGACCCACACATGCATATGAATTCGATTTCAGGAAATCCAAATATAGCTTATTAATATTTGAATCTCATCTCATTAGATCTACAAATGCACATGTATATGTAATTGGCTATCACATGATCCTTGGAATGTGGTTGGTTTACAAGCAATTAACTCATGATGTCTATTGCCCAGCAATAGACATCTTTAGTAAAAAAAAAATGTAATCACTAGTGTAGTGGTTCGGATTAATGTCTCGACTAGTTCAAAGTGAAAACCAGACAAGGTATCTCGGGTTAGTGCAACCGGCACGTATTTATTGCGGTATATGTTTTACATCCACCTCGAAGTGTACTGCTTAGCTATAGTGCAAGCTCAGGTAAAGGTGGTCCGACTCCGTTGGCCCGTAGAGCGAGACTAACGCCTTCCCTGGCCCCAGGTAGGAGCTGGAGCGAGGCGAACAGTGCTGCCACCACCCCGCAGAGACCAGGGGTCAAGGAGACCTCTAGTGACTACCGGTGATGGGCGCACCGTTTGAAATGCCCTCTCGAGGGAGACGCTCACACTATATCACGATCTACGAGCCCCTACACTAGGATACCTGGTGGTTTAAAATTATTTTTTTATTTCTGGAGCATCTGTGTGTCAGTTGTTAGGCTACTTGCTATGGAAAAGCTAATATTTTCTAAACAATGACCAACTGCACAATTGTTATAATTATTTCCTATTTTGGGGGGACATTTTGAGGTATAATTGTTTTTAAATACATTGAGTCCATGGATGCCTAATTCTCATCAATCCCAAATGTCTGTTTTCCAAATGTACTTCTTGATATATAGATTACAAAGTAAATGTGTTGTTGCTAGGCAATCAGCTATTCTAGGAGTAAAGTGAAAGCCTCAAATGTTTTTGAGGATATAATACACACTAGAATTACCCAGTAAAGAATATTTTTGCCAATAGAAGATAATGCTGAAGTGGCTTGTTTTAATTATACTTGCTATATCAATTTTTTCTACATTCTCTGATCAACACACTGTATTTTGGTACAATATTGCATTTTAACAATGGCATGGACCTTCTCAATCCTAAAATGTGAAACAGTGTCCATGATGTCCATTCTGTAAGTCATTCCTAGCTAAGGTCTTTCTTTGTCTCAGAAAGGGTCCGTTGCTAGCTAAAATCGGCTGTTGCTAGGTAACCGCTTGCCATAGCAACAAAAGATTGGCTGCAATGTGATCGTTGGGTCCAATTTAGGGGGGGGGTAGGTACCATTGGAATTGTTGTAAGATGAATATTAGTGCCAGAACAGGTAGATCAATATGTATTTTAGCTCTTAAAAACGAGGCTAAAATTTTCAAGAGATGGTTGTATAGAATTGCAGATTTCTCAGTGACTGCACGAGCTTTCATTGGTCAAACATCACTTTTCCATACCCAGAGACATTGGAAAACATAAAAAAGCAAGTTATAGCTATCAGTAATCTTACGAATTAAATGACCCCATAGGGCCCCCTGTGCTGCTCCTCTAAAGCCAATTGCTTATCATTGAGTTAAGTACATGTGCCTTAACTCTTTAAGGACCGCTGATGAACTAATGCATCATGCCCATTGGTCATCATGATACATGAATGCAGCCCTGGCGATTTATGTATCATAATGACTTGATAGGCTTGGTACACTCTTGGAGGGACGGCATGATGCAACAATGAAGTGCTGGCTAGCAAACTTACCAGCACTTCATTGGCATGATGCACTCCTGCAATAGCCACCCTTAAAGACTTAACAGGACATGGTTTGCATATGCTTTTAAAAACACTATGACCATCATTCATCATTATAAATGCAGCCGTGGCAAGCAACTCACCAGGCCTGCATTCATGCATGATGCAGACTCTGTGGGTTGATCCAACCTCATAGAGTTATCATGATGCACCCGAGCACTGCTGCTTTGGTGCATCATGACGACCACACCACCTGGGCCTAGAGGTATCATATGGCCCTTGAGGGGAGATACTTTTAAAAAACACTTTCTTGACCCTTGTCTATTGATTCTATGTTATTAGGAAACAGATACACGCTAATGTCAATACTCCTAATGTACCTCAGATTGAGTGAGCTAAATTCAATAAGGAAGAAATTACTCTTAGCCCACTGTGGCAAAAGGTATTTCAAAATTGCTATAACGTACCCAATCTGCAATGAAGTATTAGATGATGCTTGTCCATGCTTGGCCTAATATATATGCCGACATTGGCCCAATGTATCCTTGCTACCTGGGTATATACTGGAACCCCTGGAAATTTTTTTATTTCATATGAATAACAACGCCCCATAGAGATAGCATTGGAAGGCCATATGCCACATCCCCAGTGGTGTAACATGTCTCAATCCACACTGCTGGTCAAGTGACTTGTTTACATGTTATTTTCATTGAATTTAGGCATTTTCACATCAATATAACATGAAATAAATACAGAACTAAACTCCCATGGCATACATTAGGGTCATCCACCCCTCGGGGGGGCTGTCTCCACCTCAGGCTTTGCCCTCTGGGGAGACAGCCCCCCTCAGGGTGGATCGGCCCCAATGTACGCCATGGTCGTTTAGTTCTGTATATATGCCACACCCTGGATTTGTGAGGAAGCTCCAAGTGTATAAAATAGCTATCAATTACTAAAGCTGCATTGGGGTATCATGTTGGGGTGTATCAACCTGATAGGATGGCTGCATTCATGCATCATGAGGCCATATGAGAGTATATTCTAGACTCCAAAGTGTAAGCACAATGCATGAAATTAGAATGTAGCCACTGTACGTATTCCACAATCAGTGGGTATATAATGCACCAATACATCATGGAAAACTTAACTCTTCATAGGCTGCTGATACAAGAGTGCATTATGATGAGCCATTGGCTGTCATGATGCACCAATGAAGTGCTGGCGAGTCTGCTCGCTGGGTCGTTATTGGTGCATTGATATCATGCCGACCCTCCAGGATCACCCAATGCGTCTACAATCAGCGTATTCTTTACCGTGATGGACGGACGGACGGGAAAGGATGGTTTGAACAGAAGAAATAATGGCTTATTAAAACCATGATAACATCCCTCTCTTCTTATAGAACTAGAGGAACAGCCCTAAACCCTAATGATACTGTCCCTATTGGTTGTATACAGGATAGGTGACCAGTGACGGGAATGTCAGCCTATCCGATAGGCTGACCGTGGGTGCCTGGTCATCATAGCGGATACACTGACGGAGACAGGTGGGCTGCCAGGATTGTATGGTTACCAGGGTGCATGATGCATTAATGCACTATTACCTTTTTTAAAGCTTGAAATGATTTAATTAGTAAAAGAAAACATACATACCATCGTACTGCTCTCCTGTGGTTATAAAAGAAAGTCAACGTGGGCTTCATTCCAACATCAAAGATCGTCTCTCCATAGTTGTCCCTTATTTTGAGATAGCTGATCATGAATAAGACTAGTGCAGTCAGTACTATCAGTGCTGTAGCTTTCTGCAAAGAGTACACTATAGCAAAGCTAAAGTATACAACATAGCCAATTAGTAGAGCACCTAGAAGAAGGATCCTGACTTTGTCTTTGTGCCTTCCAACCAAGTCCCAAACCCAGTCTTGGATCAGCTGGATGAACAACAGTTTACTAGTGGAATCAATATCTAAAATTCTGGGATCTGGTGCATCTTCTATTGCTAACTCTAAATATGCAGTGTCCTCTGTTTCTTTCTCCTTGTGCCCAGTGTTGGTTGTGGAGTTGACAGTGTGGGGAGGCATGATGTTGGTTGTTATCTGTCCCAGGGCTACCTCACATGTGGTGGTCCTGGGGGGTTGTCCCAGCTCCTGTGCCATTGTAGTCAGAATAGGATCTGTTAAAACATTAAGGATCGGTACTGGTTATAAAGGACAGACTGGTGTAGCATAAATGGCACAGATAAGGTACTTGAAAGACAAATATAAAAAACATATCAATGTGGATTAACCCTTCAAGGGCCATTGATGAGCTGATTCAATATAGATTGGTCGGCACCAAGCATGGAGTAACTCGCCAGGGCTGCATTCATGCCATCCTGCAAGTCGGGTTGTGCTGACCTGCCACTCCTGGAGGGTCAGCATGATGCATCGATGAAGTGTTGTTGAACAGACTCACCAGCACTTCATTGGTGCATCATACTGACTATGGGCATGATACACTACTGCATCAGCAGGCCTTGAAGGTTTAGTAGACAGTTAGTGCTAATTTGTACATCTCGGGTCAGGAACAGTTCAGGTTAAGAGGGTGACCTGGACAGGGACCCAGGGACATGACATCTTCCGAACAGAGGATATTAATGATTAACCCTTTAATTGCCTCTAATGTAGGGTTGCATCATGACTAGTGGTCATCAGAATGCACCATTGGTGCATCATGTCAAATCCATTGTTGCATCATATCAACCCTCTTGGTGTGTATCAACCCTGCAGGGTCATCATGATGCATGAATGCAGCCCTGGCATATTACTCACCAGGGCTGCATTCTTGCATCATGATGATGAATTGACATGATTCACTAATACTTCTGTGGTCTTTAAAGTTTAACATAAATATCATATTCATACACCTACAGGTGTTGTCATGCTACTGAACTACCGAAATACCTAGCCTATATGGGGCGCCTTACACACAACAGTGCTTAATAAGAAAAATGGACAAACTGAGAGGTTGGCTGGGTATCAGAGATTATTAAGAGGGCTTCCCAACGCAGACACAGGGAGTTGTATAGTATGTATCGGAACGGGACTATAGCTAACCTAAGGATATTACTCACTCGGCATGCAGCCAATCAGAGGCCTTCATTTGGTCATGTGACCCATTGCCTAGGCAATGTGACCAACTTAGGGAATTAGTGACCACCTCTCAGCCAATCAGAGGCCAGCATTCTGGTAACCATGGTAACATGACCTAATTAAGGGATAAGTGTTGTCACGTTGTCACTTGTTTGTAAACAACAACATGTGGTGTAGCCACATGGTCCGTTGTTTGTTAACAAAGGGGCGGGGCTAATTATGTAAATAAGATTCTCCTGAATTCTTTGCGCGTGATGATAATGATAACTCAACTAGTTTTCTTTTTTGTTTTTTTTTTTAAATAAAGTTATGTATGAAATAAAACACAACAAAATAAATAATTTTTCATTTTTTTTTTATTTTCATGAATCATCATTTTTAATCAATCATTTTTTTTTTTCGTCTGAACAGACCGAAAAGTCTCAGTTTGCTAGTTTCACAGTCACTGACTCTCTCCATCATACATTGCACTAGTTTGGATAAATCTAACACTATTTCGGCCAGATATAAGACCTTTGTCTGCATGAATTGTAGACGCTTGCAGCATCCCTTTTCCTTTTTTTCTGAATTCTTCACATCATCATCATCATCGCAAGCCTCTGATTCACCAACCGGTTGCTCAGTGTTTTTTTTCTCATTCTCATGATGCATTTCTTGGGGTTTATTGTTCGACATGCTTCAATCAGTAAATGAACGCAATGAGGACCACAGGTGTCAGCATTAGTGTCTAGGAGTTAAACGCGGTTTCTTTGCCACTTGAACGGAGCAGAAAGTTTCAGGAAAGCTAAAAACTTTGCGCTCAGCGGAGGTAAGCCGAATGAATCAAAGTAGTACACCTCTCCTGTCCTTGACACGTAAAACGCCACCCAATGTTGACCTGGTAAATGCTGAGGATCCGTGTTACTCACGAAACAAGTGTTCTTGATAGGGTGCTCGGGGATAGTTTCACAAGAGAAAACACCTTGAAGCCTCCGATGGAGACTTGGACATCCTTGAAAAGCGAGTGAGCCAAGTTGTTCACCGGAGCCACCATGTCCGTGTTGTCCAGTGCGTTGTGTTCGGTTTCACCACCTCGCATTCCAGATGAAGGTAATTTTCATTCAGGTTTGTGTACTCTTGGGACTTACTGATGGTGAAATTGATGTTGCTCCCATCTCCCAAAGAGTTTTTCATTTCTAGCCCGACAAAGGTCGACTTTAGGATAATAGTTTGAGTTGGCGCTAAAGCGTGCAGGTTGAGCTGTTTTCGTGTACGTAAGCCATTGTGCTCCCTCTTCACGTTGTTGGTAAGCTGACGCCGGTGACCTCTAGTCCTTTTATTTAAAGGTCGCCTCCCTAGTGATCGAAAATGTCCCCCCGCCATCTCTTGCAAGAGCTGTTTCCTGTTTGAAGAGCTTGCCTCCAATGTTTGCCCCCCGCCTTCTTGGGCATCATTTTTTTCCCCCGGAGAGATCACTTTACCCGCCAGCCTCTTTAGAGCACCTACTCCTCTGTTTTTCATGCTGTTCTTGAAAGTGCCTCCCTCCATCATATCCTTGGCCACACCCACGCCAACGCGGAACAGTGTTTTCCGCACCGTCTTCAAAAGGGGTGTGGCCGAGCGCATGAGACCTAAGAGGGCACCACCGAAACCGTGACCATTCTGGAAAGGTCGTCCTCTGTACATGTTGATTCCATTACCAAACTGAGCGTTGTAGTAATCGCTGTATCCTTGTCTGGTGGTACTCTTCGATGAAAAGTATGGTACTCATTTATGTATCACGTTTGCATCTTTAACGTTTGATGGGCCTCAGATGAAGTGTCACCGTCACCTCTCCTCTCATGAATGGCATGGATTGGCCAGTTCTGTCTCTCAAGTAGATGCCGACCTCGGCCAACCTTTTGGACTTCAAGGGAAAATAATACAAATGTGGAAAACTGATAGCTTGCATTACCCCTTTCCGCTGTTCGCTTCTGTCGACTGCGACGCAGCATAACAGAGGGACGTGCATGTGGCCCACTCGTCTGTCTTGAATGGCGTCACTGTATACGTACACAGAGTACACGTCTCAAAAGGGGTCCATGATGTAGACGCCGATGGTCGTTGTCACGAAATGTCTTCATCCCGAATCCTAGAATGTGCACCAGATTTTCGGTGACGATCACGGCATTGTGCCGTCTTGTCAGCGAGTCTTACGAGAAGACTTCGAATTTTCAAAAAGTTCTGACCTTCTAAATTATCTGTCAGGAGCAGGGTCAAGCGCTCGATGAACTGAAAGTTGTTTCCCGTGAAAATGGGTGGCACAGGGAATATGTTCGGCAGCAACGTTTGCACGCACATTCTCCTCTCCATGTCTTGAACCATGGTGTGTGCCATACTCCTCATTTTTCACCTCTTGTTGGACGTCGTCAGGTATTGCTTTTACAGGGCCGAGTTTTTGTGTGTCAACGTGATGTGATTTGACTTCTTTCCAGGTTTCAATATCTGAGCCTCCAACTCTTTTTCTGGCAGCTCCGGTGTCATTTCGTCAACAAAGTTCTCCTCCGTCCTAGTCAGAGGATTAGCGCTTTTGATGATCTTCTGCAGGTTGCTCACTCTGTCCACCATCTTCCAGTCCAACTCGGGGTTTTTCTTAAAGTTTTTTTTTCTCGTTGAAAACTCTTTTCGCCTCAGCCAGCGAGTTCTTTGTGCGCAGAGGAACAATCATGATCAAGTCGTCATCTCTCACGTTGCTCCATTCTGTTGGGAGGATGATTTTACTGAGTCAGGGTGTTCTGAGGGAAATATTCCATAGAACTGTTGCTAGGCAGGGTGATGCTCACAGTTGTCCTACGAGATTTTCTTGACAGGAATCCACTTGTTGAACTTGTCGCCGTAACCTAGCTAACACATGAAAGCTACTCGTTTGCCCTTGACGGTCTTTTGTCATATTTCCTCAATTTGTTTCTTAGTAGGGAGGTCGTGTCTGTAGAAAATAGTCTCGCTGTTTTCCGCGCCGATGTCAGCAGATGACATTTTCAACGTCTTGTGGTAAGTGCTATTGTAAGAAGACACCACCTTGTCCAGCATGTCTAGGTAGCGATATGTGCGCTTGTGTGTGAAATAGCACCACAGCTTCTCCTTCAGACTTCGATTCAAACGCTCCACTAGACTAGCTTTGATGTTGTCGTTTTCGCTGGTGAAAAACTCTATTTCTCTCCTCTTGAGGTAATCTTGGAAGGTCTTGTTGAGAAATTCTTTCCCCTTGTCTGTTTGAATGGAGTGCGGATGTCTCTTGGCAGTTATTTCCTCGAACGCCTCGGTGACAGCTGCGCCGCCTTTGGATTTGACGGGAGCCGCCCAAGCGTACCTGGAGAAAACATTGACCGCCATGACCACATACCGGAACCCGTCGTTGTGAGACGCTAGAGCTTGCATGTTAATCAGATCTAACTGCCACTGTTGATCAATTCCCCCGGTAATCATCTTGTTCCTTGCGAATTTTCTCCGGATTGGTTTATGTTTGGTGTAGGCGTCCAGAGATCCCAAGCAAAGTTTCAGCCGCAGAAATGGTGTTTCTGGAGTTTCTGGTGAAACTAAAGGGTGCTTTGACGTCGGTGTACTTAGCCACCACTCGCCTCTTTTCTTTTTCCTTCTTGGTCAGTTTCTTAGTCCTTGCCATCTTGGTGAGTCGGAGTCGGAGTACACTTGGCGACTGTGTCCTTTCTTTTTCTTGCTTTGATTACTCTTCCTGACGGAGGAAGGGCGAGGTGTAGCAGGCGATCTCCTGCTGGAAGCCGGAGTGCCGACGAGGGGAGTGGTGTCCTCGTAGTAGTAGTAGTCGTCGTCGCCGTCTTCCTCGTTGGAACTCATTCGTTTCCTCCCTCTGCCGGCAGGTATTCTGTCCGAAGCTTTGTTAGGAGCGCCTGCTTTATAGACTTGGTTTCCAATCAAGGAACCGGTGGGATATTCCATGCTCAGCACGCGCTTGAACGGCGTGTACCCCTCAGGTCTCGACGCTGTCTTCCTCAACCTGCTGACGTCGTTCAGTAAGTCCACTATGCTAATTCGACTGGTGGGATCCGTTTTTCGACCCATCATCTCGCTCACCGAACCGTAGTCGTTCCACTTGACCAAGTCGGATTTTCGCAGTCTTTTAAACAGCTTGGTGGTGGTGTTGCGTTTCCTCTGTGGAGGTACGAGAGGGATGCAGGAATCGTGTGGTTGTTGGGATTTGCAAGAAAGAATTGTAACCTTTTCAACAACCTCTTGTATTTCAGCATTTTTTCGCGTGATTTCAAAGTGGGGTCGATCAACACTAGGTCCAAGTCCCTTAGATAAACTGTAGCACCTGGTGTAATGCGGCGTTGGGATGAAGACCTTGTTCTGCCTGGCTGTACTAATAAGCCATATTGGAGGGTGGGGATACGGCGGTGGCGAAAGAGGAGGGGTTCTTGTTTTCATGTTTTCATCAGCAGCAGCAGGAGCAGCAGGAGCAGCAGCAGCAGTACCACCAGCAGGAGCAGCAGCAGCAGCTGTGGGGACAGCAAGTGGTCCTCGTAATTTTGAGAGTGAATTAGGATCTACGAGAGCCAAGTGCTTGTAGTGTTGCTCCTGGGGGTCCGTCATCATCAAGGCAGCTGCGGTGCTGGGGCGTCGAATGAGGAGCTCTATATACGGAGAACGCTTTTTATAAGGGTGCAAGGCCAGACCTATCAGAGCCGGAATGAGGAAACCACCCTTTTGAACCAAGACGTTTCTATTTCTTTTGATGGTGGTAGCTTTTTTGCTCACCGTCCTCAACATGTCAGCAGATTCTCAAAGACTTTCCAGTTGGTTCTCAGTGAGCGGAATGTTTCCCTCCAGTAAATTCTGACAGATTTCGCTCAACGTCGTGATCAAATCGACGCTTCCAGAGAATATTAAATGCTCACAATCTTCCCGCAAACACTTTGCCAAGTGTTGATCTGATCTTCTATGGACGTCAGGGAGGAGTGTATTATCAAGGCATCCAGTGTTGTCTGCTTGAAGTCCAGAAGCAGGTATGAGTGAGGATGCTTGAGTTCATGGGTAAATATACTGGAGAGGGCCGCCGCCTTGGAGGGAAACACTTGACGAGACAGAGCGCCTATTTGTCCCATGTTGCGAGGGTTCTTAAAAAGTGATCATGCAGTGAGCGTTCAGATTCAAAGTTCGGGTGATTTCTGGAATATGTTCTGAGTGATATATATGATGCTCGTGGGGGGATTCAACTTATGATGTATTTGGCCCTTTTTGGCTTTTGGGAGCTACAGCAAAATATTTAAAGCACCATTCTTCTTTGTTCTAATCATGTTTGATAGAAAACATATAGGGGGTTAAAAAAGGGCAAATTTGCATATGTCGGCCTATTATTTTGAGAGATATAGGCCTTCGAAGGTGAAAATTCACCAAAAAATGCCATTTTTTCCCCTATCCTCTATGTTCAAGGTCATGTATTATATGATAAATCATTTCTAGGACATCCTAATTTACTTTTTCCATGAGGGGTACCTCCTAGCTAATATTTCAATGTCATTTGGAGTTGATTGATCTCGTAAATTTTCCGCGGGAAGTCCTGCTATAAAAAATGACAGGTTTTCTAACCACCAGGCATATAATAAAAGTAGCTTAGCTAGCCTGCTAAAATACTAGCTTTATTCTTATAAATAGCCACCATGAAAGGGGTCCTTATAGGGGTCTATTGGGCAGAAAAAAAATTGGCGCTACCGTGGAACCCAACATCACCACAGCCATCAACGTAATTATCAATTCCGAGAGTGTGACCAACGCTGAACGGTCATTTTCCTCAATTAATCAACAAATACTGGTCATTTCTATAATTATTCTACCCAAACTATGTCAAAACATGTATTTTCTCACCACAGAAGTAAAAAAATGAAGAAAGGTTTCACAGGCTGGCCATAAGGGGGGCTTCTTCGTTTGTTTCAGCGTTGGTCACACTTTCGCGCTGAAATCAGCGCGGGAAAGAAAAACGACTTCCTGTTAACCGGCGGAAATGACCTACATCCAGGTGTCTTTGTAAACAACTCAGAGGAATCCAAGCTGTGAAACTGGAGCAAATTGTCCTCAATTTTCCATTGGAAAATCACCACAAAGGTAAGGAAATTTGATGAAATTTTCATAAAATGTTGTTGTGGAAGTGTGCAGGGATATGTAGATTGCTTTTTGTGTACTGCAATGATGTAATTTGGATGCTAGGGGGTAAAAACGATCTAGGAATGAAGTTTCCTAACCGCTACGGCCATTGGCTTGCCCGGGATGAGCGACAAGGCTTGGTCCAGTCCCTCTCCCCGGTAGCTTCAGCGTTGGTCACACTCTGCTCGCATGGCCGAGAACGGTCGAAATAGGTGGAATTTGGTCGGATTTTGCTGTAATTAAAGACTATATCTGTAGATTAGGGTCTGTACTACATGTTAGAATGGTTTAGCACCCTTTTCCGCCATTTTGAGACAACCCCCGGGCACTTACAAAGCCAGGGTGGCGAAAATCAGCTGAAAAATACATGTTCTTAGGCCCAAAACTTGCTTATTTTACAAATTTCCATGGTTTTTGCATGTTAAAAAACAGGCCTTCCCCCATTGTGTTATTCTATTTTGCTCATGTTTGAATGGTCAGCTTTCCCTCAGTGCAAGCCTATAGGTATTTAACCCGAAAATGTGACCAACGCCCCACGTTCGCCCATACATATACACCAGAGTAAATTCTAGTCATCATTACTTAGATAAGACTAGTATCTAACCTCCTGGCCACATATATTCTCTATTTGACATTTCCCCTCTTCTTTATGGCACATTTTTGGAAGTGTGACCAACGCTGAATCGATAAATTTTGGGCTATAAAGTATTGTAATAAACATTGGCCGGCGGCTCGGCGGCGGCCACCGAGGCTCGGTGGCCGGTTCCCGCGGGGACCGCTAGGTGGCGCGTCGGCGGTGACGTCACAGCCTTGTGATGTCACCGTCGGCGGCCGGGGGCTATAAAACGCGGTGTCCGGTGGTTTTATGGCAGACGCGATCAGACACTCAGGTGGCCTACGTGTAAGCTATCTTAAGGGAGTTCGGTGGCTAGTCCTAGTTCACGAACAGAGTGGCGTCTCTAAGCCAAGAATAAGTATAAGTACAAGTATCAGTATAAGCAAGTAACTGATGACCAATGACTGTTAGTCCTTAAGGCTCCTAAGAAATAAAACAACAACAACGGCTGTAACTTTATATTCCATTCTTTATATACGGTGTCGACTCTGGTTATTACAGTATGTATGGTACACTTCCACTGCAGATATGTCATTCATATTTAGCCATAAGATGGCCCTAAGGTTCCCCTAACTTATAGAAGTACCAACAAGTACATCCTGAATACTTCCTAAAAAAAAAATTTCTGGTGGTTATATTTTTGGTTTTCACAAGGTGTTTGGTCAGTATGTTTCAGTGTCATGTCTGTATGCGCTCATTTTTTTTCTTATACCTATAGGACATCACTAACATCACGGTGTAGCACGCGAGTCTAAGGGTGTTGCACCAGACGGCGAACTACCCCCGGCTGTAGCGCACAGGGAGGAGAGCGTTGCACCAGACGGCGCAGACATCAACACACCAGCTGAGCCAGCAGTCCACCAGGTTTTGCTCCAGAGCATCACCCAGTTGGACAACCATACAAAGATCAGCCTCCTCCGCCAAGCACTGCCACTTTAAGTCCTTAGGGAAAAGGCTAAGGACCTGGCAGTGATTATGGGGGTTGACAAACGTACGGTTGCCAAAGCTCCTGTGAATAAGCCTCACCAGCAGAAAAGGTCAGGCGCGTGGTGGAATTCTTGCCAGACCCAGGAAACTCCATCATGCTGCCAGGGAAGAAGGACTATAAGACTGTCAATGGTGTTCAACATCAAAAGAGGAATCTGTGGGACTTTGTATATTCCCTGGCAGACAAGTTCCAGGAAGCCAACCCTGACCTGGCCTGTTGACGCACAACCTTCTACAAAATCAGGAAGGACCACCCATGGTTCATCATCGTGGAAGACCAGCCTGCTAACGAGTGCCTGTGCGAATAGCACCAGAACTTTGTTCTCAGGCTGCAGGCTGCTGGCATCAATGACTGCCCGGATGTCCTAGTGACATCTACCACCTTTGAGCAGTTCACACAGAGATTGAACGCCAAGGTGACGAGTGAGACCATCAGGTACACCACATGGATCCATCAGGCTGTCGTATATGGGAAGGACAACAAAAGAGTGATGAAGCTCCGCCCACACTTGGTTGAGGCGGAGCCTCGTGCTGAGTTCATCAAGACCCTCACCGATGAATTCACCACCATGGCTGAACATGTGTCCCGTGCCCGTAACCAACACCGCGTTGTGGAACACCTCAGGGAGAGTCTGTCTTCAGTGGAGGTTACAATCCAGATGGAATTTACGGAAAACTGGCTTGTAACATACCCCGATTCGCCACAGAGTGTGTACTACTCCAAGGAGCCAGTGACACTACACCCTGCGGTCATTCACTACAGAGATGAACCCACCGGCACCACCTAACACCACTCTCTGGCGATCTGTACTGATGACAGGAAACATGACACTGGTGCCATCCTTGCCTTTCTGCAAGTCCTGGCAGTGTTCCTCCGTGAAAACCTGCCTGAGGTCAGGATGGTCCACTATGCGTCGGATTCTCCCTCCAGCCAGTACCGGAACATTTCGGTGTTCTCATTGCTGGTACGGGACGAGGAGCTACTTGGCGGTCTCAAAGGTACTTAGACTTACTTTGAGGCGGGCCACGGCAAGGGTCCCTGCGACGACGTTGGCGCTGCTGCTAAGTGTAACGCAGACAACCTAGTTGCCAGGGACCACATAATAAGGAATGCAGCGGAGTTCGTCTACGAGGGAAACCAACTCGACAGCCTCGTCCACTATGTCTGTGTTCCGGTCATAGACATTGCAGCCGCCCGTCTCACCATGGTCTCAGCAAAAGCAGACAAGGCAGTGAAGGGCACCATGCATGTGCATGCTGCTGTACCTGCCGAAGCCGGAAAGTCACTCGCTGTCCGTGACACATCATGCTTTGACAACTGCTGCTGGGACCATGAAACCTGTGAGTCCAAGCATGGATGTCCAGGATGGGTGACACATCAGCTGAGGTTCATCCACAAGGCCCCTCCCCCACCAGAGCAGACTCGTGGCACCCGGCGGAAGAACACCCGACCCATCCGTGCCCCTGCTGAGATGGACGTCGCGGATGCCATCACTCCTCCTCTACCAAAGCAGGGCCTGGTCCAGATGAAACCTCGGCCTGCCAGAGCCCCTGCTGCGGTGGACCCTGACTACGATCCGGTCGTGCGCACCACTGCCTGCAAGTGACCCAGGGTGGCTCAGCAGTTGTGGGACGCAAGCACGCCCAAAGTGACTGGGTGCCTACTGCTGCCACAACCAACAAAGAGAACGTCGTCCCGTGTGCCACACGAAAGCACATCGCCATCCCCACCAAGCAAGTGCGACCAGATCTACCCACCTCACCCCTCCAGATCGAGGACGGACCGCCCATGGACCCTCGCGAAAAGATGGTGTATGTACAGGACCAGTATGAGTACGGTGACTATGTCATCGTTGCTGAACTGCACCCAACAGATTCGTCAAAAGACACATGGTTCCCTGGGAAGGTGAAATGTAGGCATGACGTCGGTTACGAGGTCACCATGATGTTTCATACCAAAAAGAAATACAACGAGGAGGAAATCATCCTGCCTTCCGTTGGCCCAAAGAAGAACTTCTGATGACACTCAAAGTTTCTGACATCCTGGGCAAGGTGCACCCACCAAGGAGGTATGGCACCACATCCTACACTACTCCTGTCCGAAACCACTTTGGACCTTGCTGACCGGAAACTCAAGAGGAAACGAGACGACCTGACCTTGTAACTGACTGTCGTGCTTCATATCACCCTCCCATATCAATTGTCTATGATATCAGTTGCCTATCCCAGAGGGTTGAGACCATGGTGGCTGCAAAATAAACCAGCTACTATAGCCTCAATACATCTGATTTTCCTATTTTATCAACGCTTCAGTGTTGGTCACGTTTTTGTATGGTCATAGTAGAACGCTTACCATCATCGTGTATCTTCCTGTAGGGTGTTAAACTGTTTTTAATGGTTAGTAGACCAATCAGGCTAGTTTATAAAGACAATATGAGCTACCTTTGTATACTGTTGTGTGAGGTGTGGCACACTTGTAGGCATAAATCTTGGGAAAAAATGTCAAAGTTAATTTCAAAGTCATGATAGGGACCCTATATGTGCCTGAAATCTGTATATTTATGCTCTATTTAATAGAGGAAGAGGTTCTGTGCCTTAGAATGTAACAGGGATGTAATCCAATAAGTTATATTGAGTGTATGGTGGAGTAATCAATATGTTGTCACCGCTTCAGCGTTGGTCACGTTTTCGGGAATTTTGATGAATTTGAGGAGCTTTAGGTAATATGCTTACCAGCCCAATGAATCATGTTGTATGGTGTTAAACTGTTCTATATTGCTTAGTAGCAATGTTTGGCTGGTTCAAAAGGGCAAAATGAATTATGATGGTGTATTTTTATGTAAGGTGTGGCACGCTCGTAGTTGTAAATCTTGGGAAAAAAATGTCAAAATTAATTTCAAAGTCATGATAGGGACCCTATATGTGCCTGAAATCTGTATATTTATGCTCTATTTAATAGAGGAAGAGGTTCTGTGCCTTGGAATGTAACAGGGATGTAATCCAATAAGTTATATTGAGTGTATTGTCAGTAGACCGTTATAGGTATTGTACTTATCATATTTATTTTTCACCTTTGACTCTACCATGTAACCCAGTGTCCGAGTCTACCCACAAGCCAAGCCATACCCATAGACCAAAGGCTGGCGGTGTCAACTGCACTCAGTGACCCCGCCTCCTCCCACTGGAGGATACGCCGTCAATCACAAGCAGCCCACTGCATGCTGGAAATTCCTAGCAGACAATGTTTAGAAACAACTCCTCCTGCTGGAGGACATGCCCATTGATCATGAGCAGCTCACAGCATACCGGGAGTTCCCAGCAGCTATATTTAGAACCACACTGAACTCTGTGAACCCCAGTGCTATGTTTGGGATCCCCCCTACATACCTGCACTGGAGTTCCCCAGTTACTATATTTAGCTCACCTGATACTATTTTTAGGATGAGCTGGGTGAGCAGCTCCTACTACAAATACCTGTGGAGGGAGCAGCTCACTCATCTTTCCACCTTCATACTTCATACCTCACACACTCACGTGAGATCAAGGCCCTTGGCTCAAGGGCTAGGCTTGGACACTGTTGGGCACCTTTATACTGTATCACCATCTATACCTCGTGGACTTCTATGAATAAAGTGGATATCAAACTGGATTCCTGATTCGTCTGTATTCATCCTTATTCAACATTTACGGACTCGTTGACAATGGTGGAAAACCCTCACGTATCATCCCACAGTTACCACCTCTCATGAGCCATGGACAACAGTGAGACCCTACCAAAGGAGCCAGCCCCACAACGTATCCCTACATCTCAAGACAGAGACCAGCAAGAAGCCACCAGTACACAGTACGCCGCCCCGATAGACTCCTCGCCAGACGCGCTCCAGCTGGACCCAGTGCTACCAGCCCATAGACGCACACATAAACAGACACCTGTGAGTTCAAACACCTTGCATTTCTCATCTACCATAGTGGACACCAACACAGGTGCACCTACCAGTACACCAGCAGGAGCCCCACCACCAGGTTTAAACCTCACCCTACCTGGCTATTCACCCTCAGAATCACCACCCCTAAGATTAGGTGGTCTTCAAAGTACCACATACAGCACGCCTGAAAATCAATCACCTGGTTACCTCCACCTAGATAGCCATCTAGAGGAAAGATCCAATAGCCTGCAGGAAGCCCTGGAAGCTGCCGGACGGTCACCCTCATCCAGCAGTGATTCTGACCCACAGTGTACACCTGACCTAAGTTGGGACAACCTTACTGTACCGGACATCCAAGCCCACCCATCAGTAGCAGACAATTACTGGAGGAGCAGGCTAGACTCAGCAATCCACAGGTGGAGAGAAAACAGACTCAACACAGGACGTGTACAACTGATACCAACCGGAGCTACACCAAGCTACCAGTGTGGTGAGAGTCCCTCTGTTTTTCTAGACAGGATAAACCGTATTCTAGAAGAGCAGTAGCAAGACAACTCCAATCCCACCAATTTGCTAAGGCCGCACCAAAACCCACAGCCTGATAGCAATCCACCTGGAGAAAACCCTAGGCCTTACTACCCCTACTCTACCTCTGAGGAAGACAGGGCGACACCTCCAGCACCAAATTCATCCCTGAGCACGCCTCCAAGAGCCAGATCCTTTGAAAGGCCATACCCCACCCATAGGCCCAGGAGAAGAGTGCAATCATCCTCCCCTCAAAGGCCAAATACACCTGTATTTTACAGACTTCAAAGAAGCTTGGACTCTGCAGCTAGAAGAGGCGACCTTGTGGCCACTACTCCCATACTACACAGAAACAGTCACTTCCCCGCCCATTTACAGACAGAATCCACCTCTGAAGAAGACACAGAAGTAACCTTCCCCCACCTGCACAGAGCACCTGCCTACCCAAACATGGCCACTGCAGCTCCACCTCCAGAGTACAACCAGGATGACATGACGAGGAACATAGTCAGAGAGTGCACCCAGGCAGTCAATGACTCCCTCTCCAACCTATTAACAGGACAAATGAACTTATTGTCCGCTGAAATAAAAAGGATTGGAGACGACTCCTCCTGCCAACTGTCAAGAATAAATGACAGGTTAAATGACATGGACACTTGGAAGTCGCACCTGGAGAATGACATTGGCCAAATACAAAGAAAAGCAGCTCAGGACAACGCTGATGTACTGAGAAGGTCTGAAATAGCGTCAGCCAATCTGTCTGACAGAATCAACAGAAATATTGATGGAATGAGATCTGAAATATTCAGGGCCATTGATAGGACAAGAACACCTACCAGCCAAGGCCAAAACAGCCTTTTCTCACCCACCAACACTAGGCTACCCCCTTCAGGCCAACCTTCACATGTTATGGGCACCTCTACCAGAATGCCGACATCTGTACCGGTAGGATACAAGCTCAGCCCACCAAGCCTTTTCCAAAATACAACCCGAATGATAGCGACAGGTGCCACGCCCACCCAACAAGGCGCGACACATGCAGGTCTTGGTAATTCAGCCACAACCCACCAGATGGCGCCCTCTACCACTCGTCCATCACCGGTAGCCGCCACATCACCTTCAGGCAGTGTTTACAACCATGTATACATGCCCCACCAGGCGCACACGCCCTACAACAACCCTATACCAATGTATAGCTTGTTTACAAACACTCCACCTGCCCAAGCAGCTGCCCACCAGCCTGCAGCGCAGTCCACACCAATGATACCAAATCTAGGACAATCCAATTTCTCCGCTCCTACTGGATATAGGAGTTTTGAACCTGAGCGACTCACATCTGCTCAATTAAGCTGTTTTAACAAGCCAGAACCCTTTGACAAACCCTCGCCCTACAGATCTGCAGCCAGATTCCTGGCAGAATTCAAATTCTATATAAGAAATGCATACCCCCGCAGCCCAACAATGCATGCATCCTGTATGTATACCTTTTTAAAGGGCAGAGCAGCACAATGGTTTTTCACAAACATTTTCGACAAACCAATCATGTATGACACTGAGGCAGTCTATGCCGCCTTTCTCAGCAGATTCAACCAGCCTGACCCTGCCACAATAATCAAAGGATATAGAAACAGAAAGCAGCAACCCAAGGAGACTGTGGAGGAATACATAGCAGATATGACCTTATTGCTATCCAACAGCAACCTGGATGAATCTGTACAAGTGGACTATCTCATAAATGGCCTCAAAGATGAAATAAAAAATGTCGTACTCTCAGACAGCCCCAAAAGCATTAGAGAAGCCGAGACTGCAGCATTAAAACAAGAATTGGTCATGGAAGCAGCCAAAGCAGCCCATGCCTCAAATCAAACTTCAGACTTGTGCGCCATGAACTATAATAACTACAATGGGCAAAGGAACAATAACAACAACAACAATAACAGATCCAGGAAGGACCAGTACAATAACAACAATTATAACAACAAGCCCCCTGGAAATGGCAATATTAAGCAGTATGACGATAAACCTAAATCAGGATACAACCAAAATCAACAAGGTTATAACAACCCCAGACCCGGCTCAAACAGCAGATCAGGCTCCAAGAACAGGTATCAATCGCCAGGCAGAAGCAAATCTCAGGAGGGAAACAGAAGCAGATCCAAATCCAGCGACACAAGAAATAACTTTGTTTTCATCCCTGTTGCCTCCACCCCCACCAACACCCGCCAGGTGTCCTTCCAGAAACTACTGGTCCCAGCAGATTTCCCAATCCCTGATGATTGGACCCAGCAACAAAAGAAATCCAGGGACCCAACACCAGGCAGAAATGACAACAAAAAGACAGGAGACAACCATCCTGACAACCAACCTCCTGATTCTGGACAAGGAGAACACTACAATGACAATATTGAATAGGACACAGGGGAGGGCCACCATGCATCTTACAGCCCCGCCCCCACCTTGGACAACAAAACTGGAACGTCCCCCACATGCCATATTTCACACATGAATGATGGAGCAGAATTAAATTCAGCAGAACAACAGAACCACGACCCCCAGCCTGTGAATTGTGACGAAGACTCCTCATCAGACAGTGAGGACTTCTATGAGAACCAGAACAAGAGAATTTCTACCCTCCAATTAAAAGTCGAGACCAGTAAGTATGGGCAGCAAGGTAAGACCTCTTACATTAATACTGAATTGACTAAAGGCGCAGTTAATGTTGATATCAATGGCAGCTCTTACAGAGCCCTTGTGGACTCTGGAGCCTCCCTTTCCTTTATCAGCCAGAAAATGGCAGATAAAATTATATCAACCCCCAATTTCAGACATGGTAGGAGATCTCGCATGGTTATCCTACTAGCTGATAAATCCTCAGTTCAGGTCAACAATTCCATCACCATAACCTTCCTAATCAATAACACAGAGCTTAAAACAAGACTACACGTTGTTCCAAAACTAAATCACCCCATAATTCTTGGCGTAAATTTTATGACCAAATATAGGGCCAAAATTTCCTTTGGGGCCAAGTCCCCTTCACCACACTTCATAAGAGCAGCCAAAGGCCTAACCATGCCACCAAATTCTGAATCCACATTCAATGCAATCGTAATAGGACCTGATTCCTTAATAGGTAAAACAGGCATCACAGAAAATGTTGACACTACATTACCGGTACTAATCAAACACGCCCTTGTTGAACCAAGGTCAACAAGAAAGATCATACCGGTAACAATGGCCAACCCAAATGATTTTTCCATCAATATCAAAAAGCACATGAACCTAGGCATCTTTGCACTTAACAATCTAGACAAAGCCATTCCCATTGGAAAACTGAACAGCCAACACTCCCTCAGCAGCATAATCTCTGACAAAGACATGCTCCCCATCAATTGTGGAGATGATCCCCTAGATCAGCTACCCAAAGGGGACGACCCTCTAAAATATACAATATGTGACAAGCTCTCTGAGGCCCAAAAACAACAAATCAAAAACATTGTTGAATCAAATAGAGAGGCTTTTGTGTTAAATGAGAGTGCTATAGGATTAAATGTTGAAAATGAGATCAAATTAGAATTAATCCCTGACTTCAAACCCTGCAACAGACCATCCTATAGAATGTCACCCAAAAAAGAGATTTTCCAAAGAGAGCTGTTAGATAAACATTTACAGCAAGGTGTCATTGAAGAATGCACCAAACCCTGTGAGTGGAACTCCCCAGCTTTCTTAGTACCCAAACCCCAGGGAGACAGGTCTGTATCCTCAGGATGGAGAATAGTCGTGGACTATAGATGGGTTAACCAAAACCTAAAATCTTTTTCCTACTCCTTCCCCAGAGCAGACGACCTCATGCAACAAGTTGGCAGAACAGGTGCTAAATATTTTTCCAAATTGGATGTATACAGCGCCTACCATCAAATTCCTCTAGCTAAAGAATCAAGGCCTTTAACAACCTTCTCCGCCAATGGCACAAGATATATGGCCAAAGTATTACCCATGGGTTTAAAAACTTCTGGTTTGTCATTCATGAATGTAATGGAACAATTGCTCATGAAGTGCAAATACAGAAATGCAGTAGCCTATGTGGATGATGTGGCCATATACAGCCCCACATGGGAAAGACACCTGCAAGACCTAGATGAAGTGCTAAAACTTTTCATCAAAGGAAACATCAAATTAAAGTCAGAAAAATGTGAATTTGGCACCACCAAAATGGAATTCTTAGGTTTTACCTTAGATCAACACGGCATCTCACCTTCCCCAGGCAAAATCTCACCGGTCAAAACCTTCCCAGCACCTAAAAACATCCACGACCTTAGGTGTTTCAATGGAATGGCACAATTCTATAAGAGATTCATTAGAGGTTTTGCCCATATAATGAAGCCCTTATATGAAGCCACCAAGGGTACTTTCAAATGGACCACTCAGTGTCAAACAGCCTTTGAGAAAATCAAAGCATCAATTTGCACTGAGGCAATCCTAAAATTCCCAGACTATAACAAACCCTTCATCATCTTCACAGACTCCAGCAATTTCAGCTTAGGAGCAGTTATCACACAGGTAGATGAACATGGTTTTTATAGGCCCATTGAATTCTCTGGGAGAGGTCTAACACCTCAGGAAACCAGATATGGAATAACTGACAAAGAGTTACTTGGGATAATCTTCGCTGTCAAAAAGTTCCACCATTATGTAGACGGCACTCACTTCAAGGTATACTCAGATCATACAGCCCTAGTCTCCCTCTTCAACAAGAAGGAAAATATCACCAATGGCAGATTGGCAAGATGGGTAGATACTGTTATGTCTTATGATTTTGAAGTGAAATACCTACAAGGCAGAGCTAATCTAGTGGCAGATTGCCTGTCCAGAAGAAAATATCCCCCTGGCTCTGATGATCCAATACCAATTAGATCACAAGGAAAAATTATCCTCCCACCAAAAAGGGTACAATTTTCAGATATATCCATGACAAAGGTTTTCAAATCAGACGACCCAATTCCCAATAATCCCATCTGTTTGGGACCTCCTAGATCAATATTAAAAGGAGGCAAAATTTGGGGAAGCACAAATAAACCACCAAAAGGCGTCATAGCAAGGAAAGGCACCCCAGAGAGGCAGCAAAGTGTGAACCCTGACCTGTGTGTACTCACTCGAGCACAGTCCCAGTCTCAGGACGACACACCTCCAGCAGCCAGCCAATCAGCACCCAGTAAAAAGACCCGCCCACTCAAGCCTAAGTGCAGCAGTCCTCGCCCCAGAGGCAGGCCCGCCAAATCTAGGTCACCTAGGGTCTCCATCAAAGCTGCAAACGCCAAGAGAGCTAAGCTCTCCCGCCGTGTGCTACCTCTAGCTGAAAGGGCAATTCAGGAAATCTGTAAACACCAATCCCTGACACCTTCTAGAGAAACACTGATTAAAAGCCAAAAAGAAGACCTTTTTGCATCCTCCATGGCAAACTACATTGAAAAAGGTAGCCTGCCACACGACTCAGGATTAATGAATCAAATACTACGTAACCACGACCAATTCATCTTACTGGATGAAGTCCTCTTCAGAATTACTGATACCAATTTGGGTAAGACTTTAGAGCCCACACTGCAAATTGTAATTCCAGAAAAGTGGACAGAATCTTTAGTGGAAGCAACCCATTGCTCTCCCCTAGGTGGACACCTAGGCCCAGTCAAAACCTATACAGCCATAAGGGCTAGGTATTACTGGAGATCAATGTTTAAAGAAGTTTTTGACTTCTGCGGTACTTGCCACACATGCCTGACCACCAAAAAGAGACCCAAAAACCTGAAAACTCCAATGAAACTACGTGACCCAGTGCTTACAGCATACTCTCATGTCACCATGGACACAATAGGCCCTTTTTCCAAGGCCGCTGATGGCTCCCACTACATACATGTGGTGACCGACCATGCCACCAGGCATGTGACTGCCTGGACAAGTGAAGAAAATACTGCTGCAGTTGTAGCACTTGGTTTCTTCCAAAAAGTCATATGTATCCATGGCACTCCCTCAGTACTAAACACAGATAATGCCCAACAATACGTCTCAAAACTATTCAAATATTTTTGTGAAAAGTTCGGCATTAAACATGTGACAGGAAGTGCACATTGGTCTAGGTCTCAAGGTCTCTGTGAGCGCCAACATCAAACCATTGAATCATCCCTCAGGGCTTTTGTATCAAAATCACAAAAGCATTGGTCAACCTTCCTACAGGCTGTAGTCTTCAGTATTAATAATACTATAAGCAGCGCCTTAGGCTACTCACCAAATTTGTTAGTCTTTGGCAAGCAGACACACCTACCAACTGAAGCAGCTTTGTCCTTGATTAAAGCTGAAAAAGACTCAAGCACCAGGGAGAAAATTATGACCAGCCTACTACAATTTAGGGATGATATTCAGATGAGAGCTGCAGAAAACATGATCTCTGCTCACAAAAAGATGAAAGCCAGACATGACACTTCAGCAGAACTGAGCTCATATAACACAGGCCAATTGGTATATTTACATATACCCACCCTGCTGGTCAAATGCACATCAAAAAAGTTGCAACCCACATACTCAGGCCCCTACATCATAATGAAGATGACTTCACCAGTCACAGCTATTCTAAAAAGGCTACAAGATGGAAAAATACTGAAGAAATCAGTACATGTATCAAGGCTAAGGAGACCAATCACAAGAGCTAGCGCCAAAGCCATTATAAAAAGGCTGCAATCAGGGCCCACAAGCTCACTTCACGACCCCGACCAGGACGACCCCTCCAATGTGAGTCTTACCACTCCCAAAATAAAGAAAAAGAGAGGAAGGCCAGCCAAAAAGGGAACAATCTCCTTCAGCCCCATGCCCTCCAGAAAATCAAGAAAAATTTCTAAGCGTCCATTATAGGCCATAAGTCGCTGTGTCAAACACCAAACATCCATATAAACAACCCTCCTTCATTCCCCACAGGCGCCACGCGCCCCAACCAAATTAATCAACCATTAATACACCAACCACTTAAACACACTGACAGCAACAGTCACAGACCAACGCCCAACCTATTTACACTAACAGCCATAAAAATTCCTATGCATCCAAAATCAACACCGCCTTGATTAACTGTATATACACACACCTACCCCTTCTAAGTGGAACGCCAAACACTGGCAAATGGATTATCAAATAATTAGGTTAGGTTACACACGCCACATACCGACCGCCCAAGGCAGCGCTGTATCCTCGGTTTGTGTATAAACTTCAATACACACATGCGACGGCTTGTTACCACTTCAAGACCACTATTTCCAATGATAAACCTATTGTAGGAAGATGGACCTCTGACACCCACACCCCATGTTTACACCGCTGTCTCCGCCAACCCTTAAGTGCTGTGGTGGCACATATACAAATCAATAACACACTGCCCTCAAGGTCTTTAAAAGCTACAGGGACGCCATAGCAACCATATCACCTTGGCCAGGGATAAAACACCCCCCCGCCAAGCTTCCCAATATGCTATCCTTAGACAATATCTCACCACCAACCAATCCAGGCCAGGATAACCCTAATTTGCATATGGGACCGTCAACCCCACTTGCATCCACCAATAATATTTGGCCTACGCCTCTTTCAGGGCAAGACATACCACCTATGGGAGATCTCAGACTGAGAAATAGCCAAACTCAATCTCAGGTTTATAAGCGCTTGCCCACCCACATCTGATCACAACACAACCCACAACCAATACCACCACACCTTAAGCACGGCAACAAGTGTCTGGGAAGGGACCATGGCAGACCCATCATGCAACCAGCCCAGGTAGGATTATCTTATGGGTCTATTTTAGCATTTAGGATTTTTAACAGTCGTTCTAGCATTGTACATGATAGCACTTTATTATCATGGTGCCCAGGTACCCCTATTAACCAATGGCGGTGTGAGCCTTAAGTGTGTGTAAAATGTGGAAGAACTTCTCCACTACCCTATAATTTTTAACATTGATAATCCAATTTACTAAACCTCTTCAGCCAAGCAAATTCCCCACCTTTACCTCTCCCCCCATTCACAGCCCACTTAGACCCTTTTTCCTTTTATGACTTACAGCCTGGACCCACCGGCAAATAAGCACGGCCCAAATGCTACATGGACCATACACAGCCTCCTTGGACCACATGGGATCAGGAGTGATCTCATGGATCCTTTTGAAATTAGGAGCATAATCATGGAACAGCAACACCTCATCACCTTCCTCGCCCAGGAAGATATTAAACATTACCTCAGCAGCCCTGTGCTAAGACAGGAGCTGGACTTGAGCAATCACTCCACAGCAGCAACCATCAAAGCCTTCATGGTCGCTGTAGCTGGGGATAATCCCCGCCGGCCTCCATGGGGCAGGTTTAATCATAGATCTGCATCATACATAGCACTTTTATGTGCTCGCACGCTTATAGCGTCGGAACAGCCCCTCAGGGACTTACCCCGCCAATACTCCAGAATTGGACGTGAACTAGCCATAAGGAATACGGCCAGCATAGTATTCCAGTTTGCTGTCTTCGAGATAAACAGATTCCATGCTCAAGCTCGTGTGCCGCCCCTGACGGTGACAACAGGCACCAGTCCATCTGCATAAAACCTTTCATGTGACAACAACCCTACCACCCACAGGTTCCCCGACCCTTGTAAATACTTGACCATACTAACATCCCATTTGTGACTGAGCTAATGTTATTTTTTTTAAAGTGAACCCCACCATCAAAATTTTCAAAATCCTCAAAATTTTCAATTTTTTTTTTCTCATTTTTCTAGAGCAGCAGCCATCCTAGCAGTCTGTATATTCCTACATCTGCTCCTCGGCTGCACCTCAACATCAGACAACAACCTGAACACCATCTTCAGACCCAACTATGGCGCACTGTTTACCAAGTTACCCCAAACATTACTAGCCAATTACATGGACTATCCATTGACCTTCAGCCTTAACTTGACCTTTGATCAGAACCTAAGTCAGCCAAAACTACTCAGCCCTCTCATCAGCGCTGATGCACCCCAATACATTAAGCACACAGCCCATGCCCTAGATAACATGATACAGAGCCTATTCTCCAAGTCAAAAACAACACTAAAAACTTTGTCAAAATTGATTTCACCTCCAAACGTCAGAAAAGCCAGAAATGCCCCCGGCCAAGTCATTGGTGACATTTTAAGAGCTTCAATAGGCCTCGGGACTCAACCAGAAATTGATATTTTGAATTCTGAGATGTCTGACCTGGATAAAAAGTTAGCCACCAAAATGCACGTGGTAGAATTAGCCACACATTTCTTGTTAAATATTTCGGAATTTAATTACAATTCTGTCAACATCTTCTCAAAATTCCAAAACGACACTGATGATGCTCTATCTTTTATTTCCGGAAAATTAGAGCATTTAAATTCTAACATCTCATCAATATTATTAAAATTAGAACTCCAATCCAGACAGGACACCTTCTATTCAATGTTATTCACAGCAGCAAATTCTCAAATAGAGTCTTTAATTGACCTCCAAAGCGACTTGGAAAATCTGCTCTTAACCATTAATAATCTACTTGAGGGCACCCTACCCCAATCCATCATCACACAAGACGACCTCAGTTTAGGTTTAAACAATTTGTCCAGCCTCCTGCACGAGGCACACCACGGCATTATTTTAGAAGGCCTACCCATAAGTTATTATTATCGGCGCCGAGTACATGTGCACTGGAGCCATAACTCGAGCCTGTTAATAACCATACCAGTACCCATAACCAGAGGGGTAAGCACCTTTTCTATATTTAGAATAGAAACCTTGCCCGTGCCTTTCGACACCTCCGACACTAAGTCAGTAGGTCACACCCAGGTGGAGCCACTTCCCGGCTACTTGGCTATGTCCAAGACCCACTCACACTATATACAGTTTACACAAGCTGACCTGGATATGTGTGACCTCGGCCACCTTATCAGCTGTAACCTACCCCTACCTCTGTTGTCGGCCACACACCCCACATGCACTCTATCCCTATTTTTAGACCTACCAGAGGCGGTGCACCATACCTGCAGTTTTAAAGCACACATGGCAGCACCCATACCAAATCTTATCCAACCCCTATCTCACAGCACTTTCCTATTAATAACCGACCATCCCACTTCCATGCTCCAATGCACAGATTCAGGCCAAGTCGAAATTAAAAATAGAGCATACTCAGTCATCTCAGTCCCATGTCTGTGCTCCATTAAAAATGCCGGCATGATTTTAACCAATTCTGATTTATCTTGCACCCAAAATTTCACCTTAGAACCCATATCAAAGGCCTACTTCAATTTACCACTGTGGCGACACTTTGGTCAACCTCCAGCCAATGTTTCCGGCATCACCATGGCAACCACTACCCAGACCCTTCACCTGCCCAATTTTGAAAAATTAAAACACCTACACAATCAAAAAATAGCACCCCTCTTCCAAGACACCCTAACCCTTAAAAGAGCCGCACAGGGACTTAAAGACCAATCAGCCCTCCTATCCACTAACTCCCTGATGCACCTAGGATACCACCTCCAGTTCTCACCCTGGATACATTTGGTATCACCCCTCCTGGCACTACTTTGCTGCGCATTAACCCTTAAGAACCATCTTCGTGTCAATCAATTGGCGCGCTTTATCACACTAGTCTCAGCAACCCGAACACCCAAGATGGCTAATGCGGAGAGCTGGGATCGTTTTAAAGATCTGATACGCCAGGCTAACAAAAATTGGCCAGCTCCACAAACGACCCCAAACACAGATCTGGATTTTGTACAATCGCCTGACCGCTACCAGGACATGTTCACCTGGATCTTAATAGCAACCCTCCTGTACATCACATGGAGTACCGCCAAGAGGTGCCTGCGACACTGGCCCTACTGCAAACAGGACAGCCACAGGACACCTTCGATTGTGGCCAAGATCCATGCTAATGGTCAAACCTTTGATTTCACCGTTGGCAAAATGATCTATGGACAGAATCTCTGGGCCCCCACCATCACAGCCCCTAAGGTCTCCCCAGCTCGCCTTACGGCACCCCTGGGCAGACACCTGGATCTCCATTGGAAGTCTGACATCAGGACAATAATCGGGGGACAAGTCCGGCAGATCCCGCTGCAGCGCTATCCTCCGGTACCACTTCTATGGAGAATACCGCTGTACAGGGTCTTAAAAGGAGCTCACCACATGACAGTGGTCATCTCCTCAGAAGGACAACCCGATTTTCAACTTGCCTCTAGTGACACTGACCCCGCCATACAACTACCTTGTGAGTCCTGGCCGGCTGATCGCCATGACTCCCCGGCTGAGCTCACAAAGTACACCCCACTCCGGCATCAGCCAAAGAAAGACAAATACATCTACAAGCAACCGGAGATGATGCTCACACCACCCTCAGCATCAACCAGCGGTAAGTTTTCATCAGAAACCTACTTTGATCCTCATGTGGGGATCAATTAACCGCCGGCCACCCCCCCATATAACCTGGTAATGGACTCTCCCGGTCGCCCAATCCACCGGATAGCCCAATCTAACACCTTCATGTGGGGATCATCCCCATCCTTGATAGCTCTAAATCCGACCCCACCCACAAATAAAACCCTCTTTAACAACATCTCCAGTACCATAGCACAGTTTCGACCCACAATAACACAGTTATTTCGACTCACTGTGAAGGCCCACCGCACGATGAGACGTCGCCATCTTGTTTCTGACGTCGCGTCTGGTTCCCCGCCAAACGCTGCGTCAGAACGCCGGCGCAGCGTCTCACCACTGCCGTCGGCCTCCCCAACGTCAGATCTCCTTCATTTTTCCCACGTTGGCATGACAACTTAACGTCAGTCAGGACACCCGCACTCAATATCTGCGTCAAAACAATAACATAAGCACGTGTTAGCAATATCACTAGACTTGTTTTCGACCCAGGTTAACAATACCACCCCGCATGAGAACTGAAAGCCCGCCCATGCCAATTTAGAATCCCAGAATAAACAACATAACTTCTAACTGGTGGTGGACTTCCTATATATTATCAAATTATCACAGATCAAGCTCCTGGCAAACGAGTTATTCGTCATCACAGTTTTTCATTGTAAAATCATCATCAAATCACAGTCAATCGCATCTGGCCTGCCACCTTTCTGGAACTAATTCCTTTTCGTCGCTCCTGTTCCTTTTTCTTTCATCTCATCTCCTCCTCCCTAGCATCTCGCCTGTTGGCATCCGCCCCACACACATCTGTTTTCTGAAAGAAAGGAATTCAAACCCCCAGTCAACAGACCATTCCAGCAAAGCCCCAAGTTCAGATTCAAAATTCAAATTTCAAAACAGGCTCAAAATCTTTGTGATCCTTTTCTCAGAATTATCAATAATGACAAACCATCTTGTCTAACTTTTACGCACCGGCATCAGCTAGGACCACACCGAGCAGGGCCCACTGGCCCCTCCTTCAGGGCCATCGTGCGGGCCACAAACACCATGGCATTGGGCCGGCACTGGCCCAATCCATATCCACACAAGCACGACCCTGAAAACACAAATACACAGGTGTAAAACCACCGGCACCACATCCGACCGCGAATGGCTCCAAAAATCTCCAAAAATTGTCATTTTTGAACTCACCCGAACAGGCCCACGACCACTAACAGGAGGTACACGACCCCCGACGGCATGGCCACAAACATCCCACGGATGATCATCCTCCTTGGTAGCCGTTTACTCCTCCTTTTTCTCAAAATTTCGAGTAGAGTTTTTGTACACTCCCTGATCCGCCGTCTTAAGTCGTTTCTAATGCCAAAAATAGCTCCACATCCCTTTATAGCAAGATCCACCGTGGGAGCATTGAGTTAATCTTTGAACCACATTTTTCGAACAGGCGCACTTCCAAAATTCAAAATTCCAACCAATTAACCCCACCTTTAGGCCCCAAAACACCCAAACCAATATCGGAACAGACAATCACACATGACCCAACAAGGTCATGGCAAGTCTACACCATTCACCATACCATTTCCCCATACCATTTAACGAACGCCGAACAAACGCCAGCTCAGTGGCGCCAGCCAATGTTTGTCGCTTGAACTAAATAATAACAGATCCCCATACAGTGGCGCTAGCCGTGCCGCGCAGCAGAACTAACCTGGACCCTGGATATTCCAGTTTCCCGCTCACATTTGGCCATGAGTCTACACCGGCCCAATGACACTGCTCATCAATATGCACTGCCTAATTCACTGCCTTACCTGTCAATTTGGTATTTTTGTTGGTCGCCTTGTAATCCATGCACTGTTATCGACCCCACAACTAAAAATACCCCCTTCTCTTGTTCTGTTTTTTCAATACAGAGGCCAACGACCTAATCGAGGAGGCGGAGACCGCATTGACAGGCCAGCAGGAGATAGTGGCAGACCAGGCACGCCCATACCAACCGGCCTGCCCCATTGGAGCACACGAGTCTGCTCTCCAATAGGGCCACCTACTAAATTCGCCACCCTGGGAAGAAATTGTCCCCACCTAATGTATAGCTACAGCTGCCCATGCAGCATGAACAAAGACAATAGACCAGAAACTTTCAAAACAATTGGCTCGACCCAGGTCTGGAGACCCCTACCCAAAACATACCAAGCTTCATCTGAGGAGGACAGTGACTCTGACACCTCCCTCTCAGCAGAACAAATAGACATGGACCCTGCATACAGTTCCGATCTAAATTTGCAGCCTGACTCAGGCAAGCCTAGCAGAATGCATTTCAGCAAAATTGTAAACTTTGTCCCCAACACCAAAAAATCCAGATCCAGGAGAAGACCCTCACTAGGTCGCTCCCTCAACCCACATGTCTTTAACCACCAAGACCCACCACCAAAGGGTCTTGCAAACCAAAGTCGCCATAGAAGGAGAAAATAGTTTCATTAACCATCCTCTATTTATTTTATTTATTTTTAAAAAACTGTATTTAATATTATGGACTAAAAGTGTAGAGACACACTTCACTCACCGACCGCCCATGGACACTATGAACACTGACTCAGTCAGCCTAGTCAACTGATTTTTAAAGCCAGTTTTTCTTGTTTGCATAAGGCTATGATACATAACCATGAAAACACGCTGCATTTTTACATTTATTTTCCTTTATAAGAACATTATGAAGAACACAAGCCAGGCAGCAGGTTTTGTGATCTTAAGATGCCATAAGGTTCTTTTCTTTTCACACTGTACCTTTTTCAAACCCAACCATGTCAAATATTTATGGGTTTTAGCTAGTTTATATTTTTCTAAAAATTTTACAAGGAAGCCCTGGCAACCAGTATCTTTGCAGGATCAATTAAGATCCAAACTAAATATCAGCCAGAGCCTCCATTTACTTTTGTATTAACCTCGTCCTTTTTCAGCAAATGATAACCCCAGGTAGACTGAAGGCTAAACATGCTAAATTTTCCATTGACTAAGACAAACCTTCTACAAAATTAACAGAAACTTCTACAGATAAATAAAAGACCAAAAATCCAAAATTTTTTTTTTTAGAAAATTCCTTAAACATATCACCTAAAAGCCTTCAGACTCCCTAAGCCTTACCAGTATTATAAGGAATGATTGATCGACTTGCCAGTCATCAATTACCTAACCTCTGTTTTTATTTATTATATTGTATTGTATATTGGCTCAAGACCTAAATAATAAGTGCCTACCGGTACTGAAACAAACTTCAGTATTAACGTCTACCTCAAGGTCTGCCTTAAAGCCAATAACTGCATGTTTTAGGATAGTTTTTATTCCTCTATCCTTGTGTGAACTTTAGTACTAGATAAATAATCCAGCCCTTGTATCCTACCACGACCTGAATTTTTCATATTCTTCTTTGTCAAAATTACAAACAACACCTCTTTGGCACAGTTTCGTTTTGTACTGTTTATAAATTATTCATGTTCAATCAAAAACCAATATTAAATATCTCCTTAATACTGTAAACTTTCAACTTAAATGATAAGATGTAATACCTATTATTACACATCAAACATATTGTCAGTAGACCTTTTCTCACGAACTTCCTCCTTAAAACCTCGCGTGGAATCGAGTAGGAATGTGGGGATTTGTCAGTAGACCGTTATAGGTATTGTACTTATCATATTTATTTTTCACCTTTGACTCTACCATGTAACCCAGTGTCCGAGTCTACCCACAAGCCAAGCCATACCCATAGACCAAAGGCTGGCGGTGTCAACTGCACTCAGTGACCCCGCCTCCTCCCACTGGAGGATACGCCGTCAATCACAAGCAGCCCACTGCATGCTGGAAATTCCTAGCAGACAATGTTTAGAAACAACTCCTCCTGCTGGAGGACATGCCCATTGATCATGAGCAGCTCACAGCATACCGGGAGTTCCCAGCAGCTATATTTAGAACCACACTGAACTCTGTGAACCCCAGTGCTATGTTTGGGATCCCCCCTACATACCTGCACTGGAGTTCCCCAGTTACTATATTTAGCTCACCTGATACTATTTTTAGGATGAGCTGGGTGAGCAGCTCCTACTACAAATACCTGTGGAGGGAGCAGCTCACTCATCTTTCCACCTTCATACTTCATACCTCACACACTCACGTGAGATCAAGGCCCTTGGCTCAAGGGCTAGGCTTGGACACTGTTGGGCACCTTTATACTGTATCACCATCTATACCTCGTGGACTTCTATGAATAAAGTGGATATCAAACTGGATTCCTGATTCGTCTGTATTCATCCTTATTCAACATTTACGGACTCGTTGACAGTATGGTGGAGTAATCAATATGTTGTCACCGCTTCAGCGTTGGTCACGTTTTCGGGAGTTTGCGAGGGTTCGGTGAAGGCCAAGATAAGTTGCTCAAGTTACTTATAGATGGCCAAGGGTCCTTTTCCTGTATAATAGACCTTCTTAAGATAAAGCAGAGTAACTTTCAAGAGAATATGATGAGTTTTGATGACCTGAGGGTAAAGTTAAAATTGTGGATCGATTTTCACCAAATTTTACACCTCGCGCTATATTACACAAGACCCATAAATCCAAAAGTTTAGATCCCCGGTTTAAACTACTGTATTGTAGTATTATTGAGACAGCATTTGGTGACAATCCAAGCATTACTCAGTGTAGTTTTGATGTTATATCTAAAAACGTGACCAGCGCTGAACGATTTTCTAAGGGTTTTATGCCATGGGCTATAAAAACTGAACCCCTGGGAGTTGAATCCTTGAATGGACCTTTCTGATATGCCAAGATATAGGGCTTTCATTAAAATAAAGTGTTATTAAGTGATACTGAGTTTGTAAATCCATCAGTCCTGAGCCAGATATGCATAGAAAGTTGAATCCCCCCTCATGTTCCAGTGATGGAAATATTTGGTGAAGATGTAGGCTACCACTTGCTGATTGGAACTGCTCATCAGATCGTCCAATATCAGTAGAGTGTGTGGTCGAGGCATGGTCGATTCTTCTTCTTTTTCTTTCCCGCTATGTCTTCTTTGCTGGAAGACCTTCTCTGAATTCCAATCGCCGTAGTGGTAAAAGACCTTTTCCATCCGCGGTGTGACCAAATTGCTAACGTCGCTCATAAATTGATTAGCCAAGCGTGATTTTCCACAACCAGACAGACCACTGATGATGCAACTGAAGTGTCCTTGTAGTCGGGGATCGAAATCTATTTCGGTGAAGGTTGTGATTTTACCACTCAACATTTTTTAGCGGTCGTTATGGGGTCGTAGTAGTAGTAGTAGTAGTAGTGGTGGTGGTGGTAGTAGTAGTAGTAAAAGAAGTGGTGGTGACTTCTATTACTACTGTCGTGGTGTTCCTCAGTTGTACGCTCGGTGACGAGTGGTCATCAGGAAAGAGTGGAGTTTTATTCTATCTTGTTACGTTTCACGAAACCCGATAACATCACCGTCTCTCATATTTTTTTTCTCTTCTTATGCAATATATTTTATTTTTACTCAATTTTACACATGCCATATATCCATAAAATCTTTTTTATCAGACTCCAAAAAGGTATCAGGGGTAACAGCACAGTGGCAACAAACACAAACTGGAATGTAATCTTGAAAGTAGTACATCCCCATCTTCTTCAATTTGGCCTCATTGTAATAAGCCAGAACGTGTTCACGTTGGCCACCACGCCACCCACTGAGTGGGAGCGGTGGTTACCCCCAAATAACCAATGTCCTCGTCAAATCTTTTCATAGTGCTTATTCTCACCCTTTATTTTCATGAAATGCCCAACGAGTGGGTGCACTGAGGGTGGTTATCAAACAGTTATGGAGTAAATTCCTTTCTTTAAAGACAGCTTTCGGCCATACCTCTATCTTTTTTTCTTTTTACTACTTCTTCTACTGCTTTTGCTGTTGCATCTGCTGCTGCTTCTACTGCTGGCGAAGAAGAGTCGCTACTTCTTCTTCTACTACTACTACTACTACCACTCCTTTCCCTGGTGGAAATTATTCATCGCCTTAAAAGAGACATGAGACTGAAATATGTGCCAATCTCTACATTGAGATAAGAAAATAGATGGGGTTTCCCTAATCGCTTTTTTAAAATCTCGCTCCATCTCGAGTGGAATATTTAAAAAAAAGAGTGAAAATAAAATAAAAGCTCAAAAAGAAAATAAAGAGAGTGATGGACTTAGCTGGAATTTCCTCCTAGAGTGTAGGTGGTAAACAGGTGGCGAGGTATCTACAGCGAAGGTGGTGGTGGCAGCAAGCAGCAAGCAGCAGTTTTAGAAGCAGTGGTGGTGGTGGTGGTGGTGGTGTCAAAAGAGACTGTTATCAGGTGGGATAACAGGTGTAACAACTGTGATAATTACCTTAATGCGTCTTACATGTATAAGAGGATTATGAATCATTAGGAGATTAAGGCGTTTAAAGTCTGTATACAAAAACTACAGGGGGTGGTTAACAACAGGGGGGAAATATAATCTTGTAAGAGAGAAGTCAAAGTGTTTGATTGGATTACTCACTACCAAAGGTGTGGGGTGCGCAGCAGCAGTGCACGTGGCGCCGAAAATGGTGGACACATGCCCACCTCCCTGCTTACCTACCTACCTACCTACCTACCTACCTACCTACCTACCTACCTACCTACCTACCTACTGTAGTACCTCGTGTATAAGCCGCACCCCCAACTTGAGGAAATGCTATAAAGTGTATCTGAAGCTATATTTTGGTCGTTTCAGTACTGTTCTATAGTAATCCCTGCCTATAAGGCACACCCTTAACTTCAGGGAGTTTCTATAGGGGGCACACCTAGCCTTATGGGTACTACGGTTCCTACCTACCTGTCTATGTACCTGTGACCCTTATCGACTTCATTTGTACACTAAAACATATTTAATCTCCTTTATACGATTGGAGTGTACAAGGAGCTTATTGTTTTTCAAATACCCTCAAATTACTCTTAATCTTTCAGTGGGATTTATTTCTAAATACCATCAAAAGCATACTTTAATCTGGGCAAATTACATGTGTCAGAAACTGTGATAATTATCTCAATGCGACTTACAGGTGTAAGATAATGACGCTCATTAGGGATTTATAAGATCTAAAGCAGACAACAGGGGGTCAGTCCAGTTTTTGATGAGTAATCCCACCAAATACATCTTAAAAAAATTTTACCCTTTGATATCTTATCAAGTCAGTAACAGGTGGACAGGTATTGTGATAACTGTATTTGGTGGAATTACAGGGAGTAAAAACTGTGACAATTATCTTAATACGTTTTACAGGGGGATTAAAACCACTATTCTAAGAGATGTCAAAGCCTCCTTTCATCTATTCAAGCTACAGCAAGGGGCTTATATTAGAGGAGTATATAAGGAGGGAGAAAATTACTGTCTACCAATGTTATATGTCCCTGCTGCTGCTACTGCTGCTGCTACTACTGCTGCTGCTGCTGAAGGTGCTACGCTGCTTCTGCTGCTGCTGCTGCTGATGATGAAGGTGCTACTGCTACTGCTGCTGATGAAGATATTACTACTGCTGCTGATGTTGAACATTATCACCCTCACATTGGAGAAAAACGTGCTGGTGCAACTACAGCTGACGATTGCAGCGATTACTTGTTAGACTGTAAAATTCTGATGGGAAACAGTGCGTACGGTAAAATAATCTGCAACAAAGAAAACATAAACTGTATAATTTGCAACAAAGAAAACATAAACTGTAAAATACACTAGAGATAGATGCATCGATTTATTGGCCAATTCGTGGTAGTTTGAAAGGGTACAGAGTTGGTCAAAGATCTCTTTAAAGTCAAACTCCAACCAAAAACAGTGAGGAAGTGGGTTCTATCGTATTCCTATCCTTTATGCCATGGCTAATATCGACGACACTATAGATTAGTACTACTTACGCCGTATTCAATGGAGGGGTGGAATATGATCCTCGCATATTCAGCGGCGCCATTTTGAAATTTATACAGAGCTAACTAGTTTCGTATTTAGGTATGGTTATTAGTAGTTTTACGCAAAAAAAATGATTCAACTAGTTAAATAATATGTTATGAATGGTTTAAGATATATCTAAGTATTAGCGCCATGTTAAAAAAGAAGATATTGCCCTGTGCAAGGAACATTTATATCGAAACTAAAAGTAGTGGCTAGCTCCGTATCACGTGACCTACTTCCGTCGAGCAAGCTGTCATGGCTGACAAAAACAAATGGGGACGACTCAGCGTCTTCAAAACCAGTAAATATTGTTGAAATTCTTTATTTAAAAGCAATTTAAACCCATAGGCCATGGCATAAATGCAAGTGTCAACTCACAGTGAATAATTTAGGATCGTATTCCCCTCGGTGCTTCTGCCTGTATTCAACGAGGCCTTATAGACCTCTAGGAATACGATCCTAAATTATTCACTGATCTTTGACATTTGCTTATATATTCATCTATGTTATGTAGAAAGTGCGGAGTTTCATTTAATGAAGTCATTTAATGACGTGTAAATGTATTTGCTCAAAATTAAAAAAAATGAAATGAAATTATGACAAATAAAAGTAAAAAATGAAATAAAATTATGACAAATAAAAGTAAAATGTGTACTACTCCATATCTGGGTTCTATTGTATTCCTATTTAATATCCAACTACCTCATGTAAAAAATGACGCTTTAACCTTCATGCTAATAAAGTCACATAATCAGTTGTTTACAAATAAGAGACCACATGGTTAAGTCATGTGGCTAGATCACGTGTTGTTTACAAACAAGAAGGTCCCGTGGTTGACCAACTCCCATTTACATAATCGGGTCACGTGACCTAGACCATTAGCCAATCAGAGACCTTCATTTGGAAATCACTCCACAGGGGGTCTAGGTCACGTGATCAAGGGGTGTGGCCTATTATGCAAATGAGGACTCATTAGCATAAAGGGGCATGGGCTTTTATGCAGGGCATGGCCTATTATGCAAATGAGGGGTCATGTGACCAAATGGAGGGCTCTGATTGGCTAAGGGGGCATGGCCTATTTTCCAAAATAAGGAGCTCACCACAGAGGGTCCAGCTCAGATGACCAAATGGAGGCCTCTGATTGGCTGCATCCCGGGTGAGCAATTTCCTTAGATTAGCTATAGTCCCATTCCGATACACTATATACTACTATCACAACTTGAATTGTTCATTTATTACCGTAACCTCCTGCCAGAAGCCTCTGAGAAAGATTTTATGAAAGTATTTTAATGCAAAGAAAAATAGACATTATGAATGGGAAAAAAAGGTGGGTGGGGTTGCGCTTGTTAGAACTAATTTTTGGTTTAGGTTTTGATCATACCAAAAAGAGTCACGATCATCTTTAGACCCCTTATCCAGAATTACATTATTTTTTGAATATAAGATTGTCTATAGGTGTTGATTCAGAAAATGAAAGAAAATTCAATGTTTACAGTTTAGTTTGTCCATAGCAGATCTCTGATCATGGGGGTATTTGGAACAATTTCCCATGTTTTCAAAAGCTTTGAATTCACTAAAACACGTTGCTACAGTCTAGTCTAAGTCAAGATCTCCTATCAAGATCATGATACATTTATTTCACCAATATGAAGCCTATACACTTCCTCACCGTGTAAAAGGAGAAAATATATCAGTTACGCTGCCACTTCTCCACAATGATCAATTGTCTGAAATGTGACTTATCCAGAAGATGCTTTACTTCTGTGAGTGATATCATCTATATCAATTCATCTTGCAAAGGGTAATTGTGATTGATAAGATCAAAAATAGTATACTGTGATTACAATACAGTCCAGACCAGTCTAGAAATGTTACCTGTGGTATGGCACAGATGTCCAGTACAATACTCTGCTCAATACCCACAGGGTGCTCAGGCTATGAGTGCGGTGGCAAGACAGTCTAGACCTTTAGGGTTGAACAAAGCATTGCCATAACATACCGGCTATGTATGTGTGCTCTCGACATGGTAGACCACCAATAAAATGGCATTTATGACCCTTATATCTTCTGCCGATATAACTCAAGGTTGTATTATTTCATAGAGTGACCCTTTTCTGCATCATTGTAGTCACTCGTGCATATATCAAATCCAAATCCGATAAAGGAACATGCATATTGTGTATTCTATGCTACTAAGGCCTCAGGAAATAAAAATCATCAGGAGACAATTCACAGTCCAAGCTATTGTATCATGGGCAAAAACTCTACATTTTGCTTAAAAACCCCTCTACAACCAAGCATTAGCATCGACACAATCTGAAAACTGACCTAAATATAAATTTGTGTCAACCAGCAGTAACTTTTTTTTTTAATTCACAAACTCTTAGATATTTTCGAATTTACCATAATTTGCATGTAAATAATCTCCATGTTCTGCACACCCTTCTTTTTGCTATAGTTTTTCTTTCTTTGGCAGTAGGGTTTCTGCATTTGGAAGACAGGGGTTTTCTTAAGACATCAGTTAACCCTTAAAAGGCCCATTGGTCGAAATGATGCATTAATACAGCCCTGAGGAGTAACCCCACCCCCTACAATTATATACATGCATCATACTCAACCAACAGGGATGGGACTCCCTCCTGGGGATCGTCATAATACACCAATGAAGTGCTGGCCAAGGAACTCAGAGTGCATGCATTATGTGTACCTGCATGCGCTGATACAGGGTTATTGGTTGAGGGCTGTATTTATGATTCACAATCAGGCCACTAGGTGTATGTCCTTTGTTTATATGTCTCCCTGACAACATCAATGACAATATCTACCTCTACATGGCACAACTACATAATAACTTTATAGTACTATAAGTCCCCTGTGTGGAAGCATCACTTTAAATTGCTGCCTGAGTAGGCAATAGCTGGTGAGCTGAGTCCAGAGGAGGCGTAAAATAGTTGGTGCAAATGTACTAAAGGTGACTTTGGATCACTCTCTGACAAGATTCTGTGAGGTTCCACAAGGTGTCAGGTGTGGCTTATATGCAAGGTATTGTAGTAGAAGGGATAGTACAAGAACCAAGTTGTAAGTAATAGATTGGAACCTACTTCTGCAGGAGGTCCTATTCCCAAAATAGGACTGACTGACCTCTGGGAATCGATTCCCTGTTGGGTTGCCAAAAGTTAATTGGTCATAGAAGTGTTTCAGGAGTGGTAGGGAATTGGTGAATGCTTCCAAAGCAAGAACCGATTTCCAGCTAGTTCCCTCCTCTTTTTCCCTGGAGGCTATTGCGAAAAGAATTGGAGTCGGATTCTCATTGTCATAACTCACTTTCCAGTTCCTGGCTGTTCTGCTGCTCAGAACCAACTTCTCACCTTACACTCAGAATCAATCTTTTTAGTGTGAGTCATACTGGCCAGTATTCCCTTATTCCTGAAAACTTAAGAATCAATTCTATAACCTCTTACCTTGCTGAAAAACAGGGGAGAAGTCATTGCCTGAGGGTAGTCAGTTCCCATTTGGGAATAGCACCTCTGACAGAATTGAATTCCTATCCTTTTGCAACACCCTCCAGGCCTACCTACTGTAAGAAGCAATCAGGAGGAACCAATCTTGGAACCAGTTCCCCCAAATTTTCTCAATGCAGTGTAATTCAGACTAAGTCAATTCCATTACAGTATAAGGTGGTTATAAGTTTCTCATGCTTAAGAATTGCTTGGAACTAGAAGGCATGTTAGCTAAAGTGAGAATCAAAATCCCAACTTATATATTAAATATGTTATGGACCTTTAGTCTTTGCTCTATAAAGACAACAAGTGCTTAATTCTTTTCTTTTCTTTTTATTTATTTCAAATACAAACTGGTGAGAGATTGACTAACCACCTGTCTCTCTAGATCTTTTATTGTTCGTACCCCTTCAAGCCAAAAACATTTATATTCTTAGGCGACAGAGCATTTTATAGCTGATTTTTTTTTTTACCCAACTCTAAAAAAAAACAAAAAAAAAAAGGTTTTCAAAAATACATTTTTCAACCATTTCAGTATATATATATATATATATATATATATATATATATATATATATGTGTGTGTGTGTGTGGGCTAGATTTTCTGGGCACATATAATTAGCATTTTTCACACTTTTGTATGCTTATGCACCTACAGAATAAAAACTTTCTGGTCCCAATTCGAAGGGAACACCATAACCATTCAAATGCATGTACTCTCTTGCATATCCAACCATAATATTTGGATTAATTGGCTTCCAAAGTTGAAAAATGGTGAAAAAAGGCAAATTTGACGAAAAAGCAGTTTTTTTTACAGCCCTGGCATATATCCCTGAGGGGTTCCAGAACCTCAGATATAGCTTTTTGTCATTGATATATCTGTTGTGTTAATGCTTCAGAAGGGTTTTGGGTATTGTAGAGCATAATTATTTGTTTGTGTAACATTCAGTGTAAAATGACACTCAAATGTCCATCCAACAGTAAAACTAAAACCCTCCCATATTCTAAACTAAGACAGTTAATACATTATCCTTACTCTGCTCAGAATTGAGGGGGACTAGGGTGGTTAAGCTGCCACAAAGATTTTTTTGCTATAACCTGAAGTCTTCCTCTTATATCAATGAGTGCATCCATATACACATTTTTCTGTCGGATGGACATTTTGCACTTTTGCTGTCGGAAGGACAAATTTCGTAATCTCAAAGTAATGCATTTGGATGTATCCTTTATGTTTTAAATCAAGCACAGTCATCCCTTGAACACTATTAAATAACATTTTTTTTTATCATTTTTTTTTTTCCAAATTTGGGTACTTTGTCACAAAAATCCCTCTCAGCAAGGGACAGTTTTCAAGAAAATACCTCATAGCAAGGGTAAGGGATGTCAGAGGCCCAGTCGCACACCCATGTCAGAAAGAATTAAGTGCCCCCCCACCAGATATAGACACAGGAGCTAACCTATTTTTGTGTCATGTAAAGGGAATTTCCATATATATAAATTGTAAATATATAGATTTAGAACATGTATCACAGACTATGAAAAAAAAAAAAACCAGTGGTGTTCCACCAATAGGGTGCCTCATCGAAATAAACTATTAAACTTTACATGATTTCATTGAAACACAAATGGAAGCAATCAGGAAGACTCTGTACAGTCTGTACTAATTGTTCTATGCAGGAAACAAAATACATTTATCTGCAGGGCATTTCAAAATGATATCTATAGCTATCATTTTGATAAGCCTTCCTGAGTAAGTGACTCTTTGAAAGTATGCCTTTGAAGCTCAATATTAGTAATATACAGAGGATGTAAGAGCTTCACTCTTCTTGTTGTTTTGTATGAGGAAAGTGGCAGCTACAAGCAATTGTAATGTATACAGCCTTGTTCCAGGAAAGTGGCAATACATACATCCTTGACCATCGTGTCCATAGCAACCAATACACACAGCCTTGGCCAGGAACGGTGTCAATGGTGAGGGACGGAATGGTAATGTATTCATTTGACTTTATGGTTCAAGGACAGGCCATTCATGCTGGCCATTCCAATTAGAGGACAGTAGGGTTATATAGGGGGTAGTAATCCAAGGACAGACCAATGTTAATGTATTCCGGATAGAGAGTACCAATAGCGGTTGAAGGAAAGTCTGTTTGTGTAGGTCCACTACACTGTGATCAATTTTCATGAGAATTGACCACCTACACATGCCCCAGGGGTAGACCCCTACCAGAGACTTCACAACCTTGGTGTGGCCACAGAGGATGTCATGCCTATGAACTGGATACAGAGCTTGAGACTGAATCCCTTAAGATGACGGCATTGTGGCTGCAGTGCAGGGGGCAGCATGTCCAGACAACCCTGAAGAAGTGGATGAGATGGAACCCCCACCACCACCTGTCCCCACTGGCTCAGAGATGATGAGGGCAGCATGTGACATTTTGCAGAGATATCTTCAGGCCTTTCCAGATACAGAGACTGCTCTCAGTACATTATGTGCCGTCAGGAACACTGCTGAACATTGCTAACAATGAAAAAAAGTCCAGAAAACTATCAGAGATTTTTTTAAGTCTCGTAAGTGAATCACTATGCATGTGCTTGAAATGAATTGGTATCAAATATGTTTGGTGATGTATACTGAACATGATTATGAACTGTGATCAATATGAAAGGAGTCATGTATAGCCTCATGTGAGTGAGTGAGTGAGTAATTAATGTTTAACGCCATTTCGACAGCAAAGGTCATATTCATGGTGAGAACTATGATACACAATTTCACACTAGAATTTGTCAGTGCCCATACATATGTGCACCACACACATCCAAGGGGATAGGAGAGAGGAGACATAGAACCCTTTTAAGTGGGCTAGGGAAGCCCATAGTCTCATGTACATGTATTACTAAATGTATATTGGGAGTAAGAAGCAATGACAATATACATGACCTGGTATAATACATGTATTTGTATTCCCTATTTACTGATAATGAAGTTACTTAATACATTGTATTTATCTCTTACAACTGAGTCAATAAATCATGATATTCATATTTGCATATGAATGTCCTGACATACCTATATCCCACTGCACAGGCCAACCTTGCTTATAAGGAGACCTTGCTTATATAGTGCAAATTCGCTCTTCTCAGGGCTCTCCTTATAACGAGGTTTTACTGTATATACGAGAGGTAGTGGATTGTGCAATGCACACGGCCATTGCTGAAGCTGATTTCCAACAGTTATCACTGATCACATTTATCAGATAGGTACTACTTGGTGTCCGAGAGGCTTGCAGTCATTAGTTGGTATTATTTCATTGGATGATAATTAAGTCAGTACAGCCGATCTGTGAGCTAGGTCATGGACACAGAAATACCCTAACCCCAAATCATTAGGCCATCTTGTGGGTAGAGGCATCAGGAGTATAAATGCACCTGTCCAGATTGTCCTGTGTACTTCTCCATTGTACTCTATATAAGTAGTATAGACATAACTGAAAAACCAGTGCCTCTGGGTGTACATTGGACAAAACAAAGTGTCTACTGCCTTCTGCTATCATCCACATCTTGGGGCCAAATCCCCCAACACAGCACCACCTACTGAGCGAAGTCACAAACACGAATCCTGCCTATATGACTTTCAGTATCTCCTTGTAGCTTGGTATCAGACCTGACAGTTGTACAAACAGTCCCGGTCCTTCTGAACTGCCCCTGCCTGTTTCCAACACCTCATCGCTGTACAATATACCTGAAAAAAAAACAATGATACATTCAGTTAATTATGAATGTTTGAAGCTAGAGGTAATGGGCCAAAAATGATGAAATTAAGTGACAGTGTAGGGGAGATATGGTAATACCTCGCACACAACTTAGGCGCACCCTGCATGTAAGGTGTACCTTTACCTTAAGCAAGACCTATAAGGTGCACCTGGAGTAATATTTTCAAGCCTTAAATCCTTGCATATAAGCCACATATAATTATGCGGGGAATTATGGTGGGTTGGTATCTGCTAAATATGTTACCCAGGCTGCAAATGAGTATCTCATGGGTCATAATGTTGATTTTTGGACTTACCTCTGTTCTGAAGGTAGATTAGCTGTCTTGGCTTTCCCAAACAGTTCTAATTTTGTCTAATTGGCCATCATTTGCTATTATCAAGGATACCAGGATAACAAAATTGAATTGTGCATCATTTTGACACCCTTTGAAGTCTATTAGCTGAACCACCTTCAATATTTCAACAACTGCTAGTCCGATTCAGGATTTGAAGTGTTTAAGGGGGGGTCAGGGTCGGCCTTGTTTGGCTAGGGTCAGTCGGGTTACTGGAAACAAACATTTATTTCAGGCCTCATGGTATGGTCCAATGAGTGATGTTTTGCTTCTATGTTTTTCGCCCCTCCCTAACCAAGACTTACCTGCTACACAAGCAGTGAGGAAGCAGGCAATGTTGCAGTTAATGAAGATCCTTGGTAGCTGACTGAGTGCATCCCTGGCTCTCTGCTTGCTGACAGATCCCCACACATTGACCATCATAGCTAATGTACCAAAGGACGATAAACCACAGATGGCGTATGTGGTCAGTGCAGCACTCCGCTCCTGTAGGACAAATAATATGGGGGAAGTGTTAAACTTTTTACCCGCTGATGCAGGAGTGCATCATGTCAATTGGTTGTTATGATACACCAATGAAGTGCTAGCAAACAGTCTAGATTGGAACATCATGACAACCCTCTGGGACTGTATGAACCCCGTAGGGTCATCATGATGCATAAATGCAGCCCTAGTGAGTTACTCACCAGGGCTGCATTCATGCATCATGCCGACTAATGGGCATGATGCATGGCCAGTGTACCAAGAGACAATGACCCACATATGGCGTATGTGGTCAGGGCAGCACTCCACTCCTATTGGCCACTAGCTGTTCTGGAGCTGGTTCTGGCGACACATACTGATAAGAACTGATAAGATGGGACCAGCATGTCCCTGGAACTAGCTGTTAACCAGGGACAAGGTACCCATCATGGTATGTCTTATCAGCTGGTTTTACCTCAACCAGCAAAATTCAAGATGGAGGCTCCACTAGGCCTCCATACTGAGTCCTATAGGGCAGAGGATGTAGTATGTAGTGAATGTCCCACGACCAAAGGGGTTAATTCATAAATTTAAAAGAAAATAAATTCATTGAAATGATCAGATTAACACGATAGTTTCATGCCGAGAATAATTATTTCATTGAAACAAAAACCTTCTATGGGAAGCCTTTACAGTTTTCATGGAAAAGAAAAATCAATACAGTTTCTGAAGTGCATCATTTTTTCTCTCTCACAAACCAGAATTTTTCTAAACAAAGTCTTTACCTAATAATCGTTTAAAACATAAGAATCTCCATTCAGAGTTGAATGAAAAATCAGGCTGATTTGAATCAAATTTGAGTAGAAATACTCATGAAATTAAATTATCTTATTTTGTGTGTTCCTGTTTATTGCACTGTCCCATGTCCAAAAGGGCCATTGCGCCATGTTGATGTCTGGGGTCTAGAGCCATTTCAGTTTAGAGCCTAAAAAAGGTGTTATGTTCAGGTTATGCCACCTACCCTTATTTTTTGGCTTTACCGTAACATTTTTATGTGCCTACTGGGGAAATAATCGAACGTTGTGGCACTTATCAAAACACTGATTTTTTTTTCAATCCTGCACAACAAATTTGCGTCATGTAGGCATAAAATTTACAGCCGTAATCAAAAGTGTTTGACAAAAAAGATTTCCTTACATACCTACCCTAATTTTTTTACCATGTTACCTTACACAACAATCTTTTCTTTAGGCCCACTGAGGCAAAATAACGAGAATCTACATATCTGTAATATAGCAAGGCCTACTCACACTGATCTGATGTGAATTCCTTAACTTGCCCAGCTCCATGAAGGCTAAGAACTCACTGGTAACCAGCTTCATCCCTACTATAGATGATACCTCCTTCACGTCCTCAGGATCCACGCCTATTACATAGGCAAACGGTAGGAACAAGTAGGAAAATATAGCCTGAAATAGAAATAAGTAACTATTGTGATCCCGGTGCATAAGCCGCATTCAATTATAAGTGTGCTTTAAGTTACTTATACAATGACAGATCTAGGATTCTGAAAAGGAGGAGACCACGCCCTTGTGATAAGCCCCGAATTTTTGGCTAAATTCCATGCTTAAATGGCGCGCACCCATCTAAATCCGCCACTATTACTCTAAAAATCTTTGGTGGATGCAATGCTCTCTCTCCCTCTCTCTCTCTCTCTCTCTCTCTCATTCTCTTTCTCTTCTTTTTTTTCCATTCTGGCCTTGAAATTCCTTCAGAAACCCAGAATCCAACAGTCAAGTTATGTTATGAGCAATGGGTTACTACATATTGATATTAATTTTATTTACAATTATATTAGATATGTTGTCTAATCATCACCTCTTACATATGAGAGACAATTCAAGGAGTATGAATATTGTGCTTACCCTTAATGTGAGCTCAATGCCGACCTTGGCCCCGAGCCACTTCACGGTGACATCCAGCCATTCAAATAGAGACATGAAGACGATAACTTGTACAATAAGTGTCATCACCATCTTGGCCGCTTGTAACGCTGCATCAGATATAGCGTCCATGGCATTGCCACCAGTTGTTCTGTAAATACAAGAATTAGTCTGTAAATACAGCCTGGACACACCTAACATAATGACATCAGATATAGCGTCCATGGCATTGCCACCAGTTGTTCTGTAAATACAAGAATTAGTCTGTAAATACAGGGACACACCTAACATAATGACATCAGATATAGTGTCCATGGCATTGCCACCAGTTGTTCTGTAAATACAAGAAGTAGTCTGTAAATACAGGGACACACCTAACATAATGACATCAGATATAGCGTCCATGGATTGTAAAATCCCTCATGTAAGCAGCACCACATGTTCAGGGTGGTATTATGATATAGAACATCAGACATGGCATCCATGGCATTGTCAATACTTGTTCTGTAAATACAATGAGGTATCTAATATTACATCAGATAATTATAGTGTCCATGGCATTGCCACCAGTAGTTCTATAAATACAGACATATTTAGCAGCTCCACCCCTCATCTGAGATTACAGGACCTGGTTGTAACCCAGGTTCTGGATTTCTTAGTAGCAGGCACCATCGCTTGATCTAGCACCCTGTGAGATAAGCGCTGATAACAGCCAGCATTACAGGTACCAACTAGCTAGGGGTTATCTGATGCACCATAAAAGGTCTGCACTGAATGACCAGAATCATCTCATTGGTCAATAATGTATCCCGCAAGGGTGGGGACATCCCCTTCCCTTTTATCCCTCATTATCACTTGTTATAACACTGCTGGGCGAAGCCAGAGTGCATTATCCTTAATGATGTGTTCTGATTGATCGTGCATTATCTAGATGGATAATGCACTCCCAGCACAGGAGGTCAACTTCATCTCACATTTAGACTTCACAATTGATATTCATATGTTATCTGGTGGCTGATGTGTTATTTTTCTGTGCCTATAAGGCCCCTCAATGTCTCAATAAAGTCTAGAGCACTCACACAGCCATGCCCATGCATTATTCCCTAAATAGCATATAAGGTACTAATCTAATCATGTGAAGTGATGTGCTATCACTGCACTATCGGCCTTTAATCAATATCTTTCTATTTGTCATGTGTACGTGAGCGACAACACATAGTCGCATACATGTATGTTTTTAACCCTGTTGGGCCACTCCAAAAAACAACTTAGTAATAAAAACCATTCTTTAGTCTGTGTTTGTGTCCCATTTTGTCAGAATAGCTCCGATCCTCTGCAAAAATCGCGTAGTGGAGCCTCACCTTAAGTTTTCTTGTTAAAACTTACGTGGTCTCCATTTCGCAGTCCTTCTCGTCCTTGAAGTGAGAGTCCTCAGTCTCGGGGTAGCTGAGTTTACTGATGGCCACAGCAGCGGGGGCCGACATGACAGCTGCTGTAAGCAGATGATGAGGACTGGCCTGTTGGGAAAATACAGATTTTACTGCTAGTTCATTATTTGCTGAATACAACTTTTGGGAATAAAATAAAAGGCTTAAAGATCCAATTCGTGCGATTTGCTAATGTCTTGCAAAACAGGCACCTATATGTATATATCTAAAATTGCTACAGATGTATCGAAAGCTGGAAGGTAAAATTTCAAGTAATCCTTTGCACTTTGCAGAGAAAACTAAGATGTGTAATCTAAGATATTCTCCCCAGCTTATCTAGAAAGCTACAAGAGGTTCCAAGATGCAGGGACGCTGGTGCACAGTAAAAAAACAACTGTTGGATCTACCAGGCATCCTTGTAAAACTAAACAGTAAGCGAGATTTGCACCGTTATTTCAATGAATCTTTTCTTACAGTGTTCCATAAATCATATGTAACAAGACAGAAATAAATGATGAATAGGGTGTCACAACTCACATTTAGCAGTGTAAAAAGGCGATAATATATTTATGACATAGATAAATACCCCAAATATGACGAACAGTCCGTAGGCGAATCCAGCAATGCTACAATGGCAGCCAACACTGAATGTGTGGAATTCAGACTTGGTCAGCTTCGGGATGTAACTCCGGAACATATTCATTAGGTCTATCTGGAAAATAGAAGATTTGAATGTAAATCTTAGTTGTGCTGGAGCTGTAATAGTTTTAACAGGGGTGTGTGTTAAATAGGATGCAGCACCACAATGGAATTGGGAATTTCACCAATCCTATAATACTTAACAGCATTGTTTACTTCCCAACATAGGTACTCAAAGTGTGTGGGCCCAAGGTCTAATACTATAGTCACTGGATAACCCCCACAGCCAAGGGCAGGTGAATGAAGCTATAGCATAGAGTCTGTAACTTTTGGAGCCGCCATATTGATACCCACTGCTTGACAGTAGGCTCAAAGCAGACAGGGGACTTTGGCAAATCGACAAAAGTTCATGTTTGACGCACTGCATGATGGGTAAAATATATAAATCCTTGGCATAACATTGTTTCAGCAACTGCCCTCAATCATTGTGCGCAGCATATCACATTTCAAGCAATGTCTAGGTAATATGAGGGGTATAATTGTAAGGTCCAAAACAATATCAGATGTGAATATGCCAAAATTTAAAATTGCCATAAAATGGACAATTTTGATCAGGTTTGTACCTACCAAAAATGATCTTACTCTGATGAAAATAGTTTACATGTGCAGGAACCTGTGCAGTAGGCTCAATTTCAATGGTAGTGACCCACCTTAAACCATCCATGTACCTGTTGAAATCCTCCGACTCGTGTATTGAATACGGTTCGGGAGCTCATTTTTTTTTTCATCACCAAATTCATGTATATTCGGATTTTCAACATAAAAAAGTGGTATATGGCCACTGGAAACTATTCATTACCTGGTGTTTCACAATATCAAAGATACGTGAGGATAGTGAAAATTGCTAATCCCATCATGATTTGCTCTCCCTTTGAGTCTAGACATACATGCCTGAGAATATTCCCTTCAAATTCTCTTTTTTGGAAAAGGTAGTGTAATTTAAAAAAAACTTAACTTGGGATGTCAAATTTACTATTTTCCTACCTACCCTCTAGAAAACTTGTCAGACAGAATGTCTGCCAGGATTCAAGTGTGAAAATTATTTATTCTAGAATGAACCACATCTTTACACTCAGAAAACTTGCCTGCAAAACTCCAGACATCTCTCTGCTCACAAAGGACTGGAACCTTGTTGCTGCAATCGAATGAGGGCAGAGGTCCAGGGGTCATGCACTATAAGCATAAGGACAGTCATATACTAGACGTAGATTGACCCCTGTTCCTGCATGGGATGGGCTTTCCAGAAATGTGCACATAGGTAAGCGATAATCCCATATAACCAGATGTTATCATGTCAGAACTAAGGTGTGAAAAGGTGCACACTAATGTGAAAGACCTTGCTGTATTAAAAACAACCTCATCAGGTGAGTGAGGCGGTCAGGTGAGGGGGTCATACAGAATAACTACGTAATACCTCACATATAACAAGCAGCTTATGGAGTTGACGCGGGATGCATTATAAACCAATCAGGTAATTCCCTGCATTCACTTCTGGGTACATTATGTAACACCTGGTACCTATCATGCTGGTTCTTACTAGTGCTTATCTTGCAGCCGCCAGATCAAGCCAAAGTTAGGGGTATACCTTATGCGTTAGGATAGCACATTATATAACATTACTAGAACCCCCAAAACATGACTAGACATGCCTTATATCTGATGTTCCTAATCTCAGGGTGCGGCTTATAATTATGTGGAGTGCATTTTATAAATATATGCGGGGTATTAGACTACATGTGACATATTAGAGCAAGGTCCAATTGCAAGATGCAACTTATGCCCATAGTCCACTAGCCCTCTATCACAAGATTTTATATAGGCTTTGTATGGCCCATTCGTGCGATAGAGGCCAAGTGGACTCTTGGTTGTAGGAATGGCCTGGATTCAGAATGAGGTAAAAAAACAGCTGTCTGAAGATTTCTCTTTTTCTATGTAGCAAATGTATAGAAATTGTCCAAGTATGGACATTTAGCTCCAGTATGACCTTCCCTGTGCTTATACTGCAAAAAGCTTCCTGTTATCAATATGAAATAAAAATACTAATTTCAAACTCACTGTATGGAAAAACAGATTAGCAGTGAGGGAGACAGACTCTATGGCCGTAGTGCCCATGGTATGCCGCATCACCCACGCCGTCTTAGATACCAAGGTCTGTGTCAGCCCTACGTGAAATGCCAGGCCTGTCAGACCCCCGACAAACACTACCATTGGGGTAACCTGCAAGGTGAAAAGGGGAGAAAAGAGAATTGATTTGACAATTTACCTACTTTTCAGTTGGAAATACACATAAAACCAGACAAAGTCAAATGCAATTTCAAGGGGCATTTATCTAGTTATTGCAATACCGGATTTGTAGAATTATTTGTATAGCATGTAGTTCTTCAGGATTAGAAATAGGTTATGAGAATGTATCCAAAGGGAGCTTTCGCTTCTTGATTTAGTTTTACACTTGTCCACTTGTTAAAACGTCTTTTAGAAGCCTTTGGTCACATTTGTGAATGGTTTGGGTAGACAATGTTCCATTAAAGAATCAAACGTTTTTATACGTCAAAACTTTGTCAACGGCAATGGTTTCAGAAACTATTAAAAATGTTTCTACAGTAAGTTATATTATCTTTATGTTGTTTTGAACATAGAACAAATACATTGTTTTAAAGAATACCGTATAAAATAATGCTGTTGGGGTGGATATCTCAATGTATGTGTGAACATTTCAAGGTTTATCTACATAAGACGTATGAACGTTAACTTACTAAAAAGGCAAATGGGTGCAGGAAGAACCAAGGATCACCAAATGCCATTGCTGCACCAGCCAGTGAGTAGGACAGGAACTGATTGATCTGATCTGTGATGAACTTAACGGCCAAATAGCCAGGCCGCCAGCGTAGTACAAGCACTCCTAGACCAAACTGAAGCCCAATGCCCCACATCACAGGACGGAACTGTATCTGTAGGAGTGGAAGGGAGAAGGGAGACAATGTCAATTGCATAGAATTTAGCAAAAGAATGGGGATAAGAGAGGAAATAATGGGTGAAAATAAGGAAATTAAAACGTTTCAACCATTTCCTTTGTGACATTGCAAATATAGAAAAGATGGTCCTAGAAGGTCATTCTCCCATATTATAAGATATGAAAATTGCATAATATATCTAACCCATGTTGCTGTTCAATAGAGAAGAAGCTGAAATATTAACCCCCCTCAAATTGGACTGATTTCAAACAGTCAACACCTCCTCTTCTACATAATCTTTTTAACACAGAAATAAGAGAACGTTTAAAACTTATTTTGGGGTACACAGAAAAAAAAAACATCTTAAAGAAGATTCCTTCTTTTTAAAGTATGAATTACAAAAGAGAAAAATTGAATTTACACCACAATAAAACATTCAGAAATCTTTAAGAGCTGACAAGGGCATCATAAAATGATAGCTACAAATATGATTTTGAAATTTCCTACAGAATTTTAAAGAGATTAAATATAATCCTACCCTTGTGACATGTTTGCTTGTGACCAGTGGTATGAGTAGAAATACTGTCATTCCTGCAAAGGGAACAAACTGTTTGGGTGACTCGTAGACGGCTAATACCATGTAGACCAGAATAAGTATGGCGATCAGAGGGCGCAACGTCCTGAAACAAAGAAAGAGTGAGTGAGTAAGGGTTGTTTAAAGCCATTTTAAAATATAAGGTCACATTAATGGTGAGAAAACTATACATCACTTCCACACATGAAGACTCTAGCCATGCATGTCTACATATTATATTGATATCAGACACATGTAGAAGAGAATAGGAAAGATAAGATAAAGAAATGGACTAGGGACGTCCAGAAACAAGGAGGGAGACATCATCAAGTTGTCATTGTGCTTAACTCTCCAATGCATTTATGCATAATGGTATGTTTGTCCTGATGAATGAATGCAGCCATGGCGAGTTAGGGACAAGTCATTTATTACCAGCTGGTGGGGCTAGATGGATTTTGGCGGATCAGCAGATTTTTTTTCTGACCCCCCCACCACTCTGACAAAAGTGATTGCGACCCCCCCCCACTAAGAACTGGTTTTTCAAAATGCCCCCCCCCCCAAAAAAAAGAAAAAAAATTCCTGTGTCATGATGGGTATTTGAATTGCCTATGTTTAGTTTTGACCCCCCAGTGTAAAGGTTTATTTGATTTTGTCCCTCCCACCAAGGGGCTCTTTTTCAAAATGACCCCCCTATATTTAACAACCCCCCCACCTGGCAATAAATGACTTGTCCCTTACTCGCCGGGGCTACACTAAATTCAACTCAATATAAAAGCTTACAGTGAATTATTACATTGTTAAAGCTCAAAAGTCAAGTATCATACAGGCTCTATCAGGTTGATACACTCCTAGAGGATCGGCATGATGGACCAATGATGTGCAGAATCACCAGTACTTCATTGGTGCATCACATTAAACAATGGGCATGATACACCACTTGATTGGAGGTCACTGGAGATCCTCTAATTTGAAGATTCTACCAGTCTGAAAATTTTAGAGTCTAAAGAAATTGGGAGGGCTTCTATGGTAATAAGGATCCATGCACTCTATAAATTGACTGGCACTTGAATCACGTGAACTCGGTGAAATTAGGGCAGTCTGCTAATTCTAATACAAAGTTATTACCTTGCTTGAACCCAATATATACTCGAACTTAGTCTTATCTGAATCAATTCATAAACAAGCTGATATATTGCTTCATTATCAGCTAGATCGATTTTGAGAACATGTAAATAGACTAATAAATCACAGCTCCTGATCCGTGCTTAACCCTGTGATGCATCATGCTCAATGATGCATCATGCATTAATGCAACCCTGGTGAGTTAGCCAGGACTACATTAATGCATCAAGGGTTTGATACAGTCCCGGAGGGTCAGCATGATGCTTCGATGAAGTGCTGGGGAGTAGATTTGCATCGGTGTATCATGAAGATTAAGGGGCTCGATGCACTTCTGCATCAATTGCTCTTAAAGGGTTCATAAGTGTAGTAGGTCCCCGGGGGCACTGAGTTGTTGATTGGTGGTCCCAACTGTGAAACTATGGCCCCCTTCTTTGCCAAATCACAGCCCCTTTAAGTACAACTTAGTTTTTACAGTCCCCTTTTTTATGAAGTCTGTCAACAGTCCCCCTTTTTGGGCCCCTTTCCATGTAAGGCAAGGTTCTTTGACAGTGATACTGAGGAATTCCCGCTCCACGGAGTTGGTACTGGTCTTTATCCAAACCGAGGTTCATTGCCCCTGGGAGTAGACCATTTAGTGGATCCTTGTTTACCTGTTAGATAGCCTAAGCCAATTGCTTATCATTGAGTTAAGTACATGTGCCTTAACTCTTTAAGGACCGCTGATGAACTAATGCATCATGCCCATTGGTCATCATGATACATGAATGCAGCCCTGGCGATTTATGTATCATAATGACTTGATAGGCTTGGTACACTCTTGGAGGGACAGCATGATGCAACAATGAAGTGCTGGCTAGCAAACTTACCAGCACTTCATTGGCATGATGCACTTCTGCAATAGCCACCCTTAAAGACTTAACAGGACATGGTTTGCATATGCCTTTAAAAACACTATGACCATCATTCATCATTATAAATGCAGCCGTGGCAAGCAACTCACCAGGCCTGCATTCATGCATGATGCAGACTCTGTGGGTTGATCAAACCTCATAGAGTTATCATGATGCACCCGAGCACTGCTGCTTTGGTGCATCATGATGACCACACCACCTGGGCCTAGAGGTAACATATGGCCCTGGAGTGGAGATATTTTTAAAAAACACCTTCTTGACCCTTGTCTATTGATACAATGTTATTAGGAAACAGATACACGCTAATGTCAATACTCCTAATGTACTTCAGATTGAGTGAGCTAAATTCAATAAGGAAGAAATTACTCTTAGCCCACTGTGGAAAAAGGTATTTTGAAATTTCTATAACGTACCCAATCTGCAATGAAGCATTAGATCATGCTTGTCCATGCTTGGCCTGATATATAAGCCGACATTGGTCCAATGTATCCCTGCTACCTGGGTATATACTGGAACCCCCGGAAAAGTTTTTATTTCATATGAATAACAACGCCCCATACAGATAGCATTGGAAGGCCGTATGCCACATCCCCAGTGGTGTAGGACTAAGGAGGGAGACATCATCAAGTTGTCATTGTGCTTAACTCTCCAATGCATTTATGCATAATGGTATGTTTGTCCTGATGAATGAATGCAGCCATGGCGAGTTAGGGACAAGTCATTTATTACCAGCTGGTGGGGCTAGATGGATTTTGGCGGATCAGCAGATTTTTTTTCTGACCCCCCCACCACTCTGACAAAAGTGATTGCGACCCCCCCCCACTAAGAACTGGTTTTTCAAAATGCCCCCCCCCCAAAAAAAAAAAAGAAAAAAAATTCCTGTGTCATGATGGGTATTTGAATTGCCTATGTTTAATTTTGACCCCCCAGTGTAAAGGTTTATTTGATTTTGTCCCTCCCACCAAGGGGCTCTTTTTCAAAATGATCCCCCTATATTTAACAACCCCCCCACCTGGCAATAAATGACTTGTCCCTTACTCGCCGGGGCTACACTAAATTCAACTCAATATAAAAGCTTACAGTGAATTATTACATTGTTAAAGCTCAAAAGTCAAGTATCATACAGGCTCTATCAGGTTGATACACTCCTAGAGGATCGGCATGATGGACCAATGATGTGCAGAATCACCAGTACTTCATTGGTGCATCACATTAAACAATGGGCATGATACACCACTTGATTGGAGGTCACTGGAGATCCTCTAATTTGAAGATTCTACCAGTCTGAAAATTTTAGAGTCTAAAGAAATTGGGAGGGCTTCTATGGTAATAAGGATCCATGCACTCTATAAATTGACTGGCGCTTGAATCACGTGAACTCGGTGAAATTAGGGCAGTCTGCTAATTCTAATACAAAGTTATTACCTTGCTTGAACCCAATATATACTCGAACTTAGTCTTATCTGAATCAATTCATAAACAAGCTGATATATTGCTTCATTATCAGCTAGATCGATTTTGAGAACATGTAAATAGACTAATAAATCACAGCTCCTGATCCGTGCTTAACCCTGTGATGCATCATGCTCAATGATGCATCATGCATTAATGCAACCCTGGTGAGTTAGCCAGGACTACATTAATGCATCAAGGGTTTGATACAGTCCCGGAGGGTCAGCATGATGCTTCGATGAAGTGCTGGGGAGTAGATTTGCATCGGTGCATCATGAAGATTAAGGGGCTCGATGCACTTCTGCATCAATTGCTCTTAAAGGGTTCATAAGTGTAGTAGGTCCCCGGGGGCACTGAGTTGTTGATTGGTGGTCCCAACTGTGAAACTATGGCCACCTTTTTTGCCAAATCACAGCCCCTTTAAGTACAACTTAGTTGTTACAGTCCCCTTTTTTATGAAGTCTGTCAACAGTCCCCCTTTTTGGGCCCCTTTCCGTGTAAGTCAAGGTTCTTTGACAGTGATACTGAGGAATTCCCGCTCCACGGAGTTGGTACTGGTCGGTATCCAAACCGAGGTTCATTGCCCCTGGGAGTAGACCATTTAGTGGATCCTTGTTTACCTGTTAGATAGCCTAAGCCAATTGCTTATCATTGAGTTAAGTACATGTGCCTTAACTCTTTAAGGACCGCTGATGAACTAATGCATCATGCCCATTGGTCATCATGATACATGAATGCAGCCCTGGCGATTTATGTATCATAATGACTTGATAGGCTTGGTACACTCTTGGAGGGACGGCATGATGCAACAATGAAGTGCTGGCTAGCAAACTTACCAGCACTTCATTGGCATGATGCACTTCTGCAATAGCCACCCTTAAAGACTTAACAGGACATGGTTTGCATATGCCTTTAAAAACACTATGACCATCATTCATCATTATAAATGCAGCCGTGGCAAGCAACTCACCAGGCCTGCATTCATGCATGATGCAGACTCTGTGGGTTGATCCAACCTCATAGAGTTATCATGATGCACCCGAGCACTGCTGCTTTGGTGCATCATGACGACCACACCACCTGGGCCTAGAGGTATCATATGCCCTTGAGTGGAGATATTTTTAAAAAACACCTTCTTGACCCTTGTCTATTGATACAATGTTATTAGGAAACAGATACACGCTAATGTCAATACTCCTAATGTACTTCAGATTGAGTGAGCTAAATTCAATAAGGAAGAAATTACTCTTAGCCCACTGTGGAAAAAGGTATTTTGAAATTGCTATAACGTACCCAATCAGCATTAGATCATGCTTGTCCATGCTTGGCCTGATATATAAGCTGACAGTGGTGTAACATGTCTCAATCCACACTGCTGGTCACATGACTTGTTTACATGTTATTTTCATTGAATTTAGGAATTTTCACATCAATATAACATGAAATAAATACAGAACTAAACTCCCATGGCATACATTGGGGTCATCCACCCCTCGGGGGGCTGTCTCCCCCTCAGGCTTTGCCCTCTGGGGAGACAGCCCCCCTCAGGGTGGATCGGCCCCCAATGTATGCCATGGTCGTTTAGTTCTGTCTATATATGCCACACTCTGGATTTGTGAGGAAGCTCCAAGTGTATAAAATAGCTATCAATTACTAAAGCTGCATTGGGGTATCATGTTGGGGTGTATCAACCTGATAGGATGGCTGCATTCATGCATCATGAGGCCATATGAGAGTATATTCTAGACTCCAAAGTGTAAGCACAATGCATGAAATTAGAATGTAGCCACTGTAAGTATTCCACAATCAGTGGGTATATAATGCACCAATACATCATGGAACTCTTCATAGGCTGCTGATACAAGAGTGCATTATGATGAGCCATTGGCTGTCATGATGCACCAATGAAGTGCTGGCAAGTCTGCTCGCTAGGTCGTTATTGGTGCATTGATATCATGCCGACCCTCCAGGATCACCCCATGTGTCTACAATCAGCGTATTCTTTACCGTGACGGACGGATGGACGGGAAAGGACGGTTTGAACAGAAGAAATCATGGCTTATTAAAACCATAATAACATCCCTCTCTTCTTATAGAACTAGAAGAACAGCCTTAAACCCTAATGATACTGTCCCTATTGGTTGTATACAGGATAGGTGACCAGTGACGGGAATGTCAGCCTATCCGATAGGCTCACCGTGGGTGCCGGTCATCGTATCGGATACGCTGACGGAGACAGGTGGAGTACCAGGATTGTAGGGTTACCAGGGTGCATGATTCATTAATGCACTATCACCTTTTTTAAAGCTTGAAATGATTTAATTAGTAAAAGAAAACATTCATACCATCGTACTGCTCTCCTGTGGTTATAAAAGAAAGTCAATGTGGGTTTCATTCCAACATCAAAGATCGTCTCTCCATAGTTGTCCCTTATTTTGACATAGCTGATCATGAATAAGACTAGTGCAGTCAGTACTATCAGTGCTGTAGCTTTCTGCAAAGAGTACACTATAGCAAAGCCAAAGTATACAGCATAGCCAATTAGCAGAGCACCTAGAAGGAGGATCCTGACTTTGTCTTTGTGCCTTCCAACCAAGTCCCAAACCCAGTCTTGGATCAGTTGGATGAACAACAGTTTACTAGTGGAATCAATATCTAAAATTCTGGGATCTGGTGCATCTTCTATTGCTAAGTCTAAATATGCAGTGTCCTCTCTTTCTTTGTCCTTGTGCCCAGTGTTGGTTGTGGAGTTGACAGTGTGGGGAGGCATGATGTTGGTTGTTATCTGTCCCAGGGCTACCTCACATGTGGTGGTCCTGGGGGGTTGTCCCAGCTCCTGTGCCATTGTAGTCCTAATAGGATCTGTTAAAACATTAAGGATCGGTACTGGTTATAAAGGACAGACTGGTGTAGCATAAATGGCATAGATAAGGTACTTGAAAGACAAATATAAAAAACATATCAATGTGGATTAACCCTTCAAGGGCCATTGATGAGCTGATTCACCATAGATTGGTCGGCACCAAGCATGGAGTAACTCGCCAGGGCTGCATTCATGCCATCCTGCAAGTCGGGTTGTGCTGACCTGCCACTCCTGGAGGGTCAGCATGATGCATCAATGAAGTGTTGTTGAACAGACTCACCAGCACTTCATTGGTGCATCATACTGACTATGGGCATGATACACTCCTGCATCAGCAGGCCTTGAAGGTTTAGTAGACAGTTAGTGCTAATTTGTACATCTCGGGTCAGGAACAGTTCAGGTTAAGAGGGTGACCTGGACAGGGACCCAGGGACATGACATCTTCCGAACAGAGGATATTAATGATTAACCCTTTAATTGCCTCTAATGTAGGGTTGCATCATGACTAGTGGTCATCAGAATGCACCATTGGTGCATCATGTCAAATCCATTGTTGCATCATATCAACCCTCTTGGTGTGTATCAACCCTGCAGGGTCGTCATGATGCATGAATGCAGCCCTGGCATATTACTCACCAGGGCTGCATTCTTGCATCATCATGATGAATTGACATGATTCACTAATACTTCTGTGGTCTTTAAAGTTTAACATAAATATCATATTCATACACCTACAGGTGTTGTCATGCTACTGAACTACCGAAATACCCAGCCTATATGGGGCGCCTTACACACAACAGTGCTTAATAAGAAAAATGGACAAACTGAGAGGTTGGCTGGGTATCAGAGATTATTAAGAGGGCTTCCCAACGCAGACACAGGGAGTTGTATAGTATGTATCGGAACGGGACTATAGCTAACCTAAGGATATTACTCACTCGGCATGCAGCCAATCAGAGGCCTTCATTTGGTCATGTGACCCATTGCCTAGGCAATGTGACCAACTTAGGGAATTAGTGACCACCTCTCAGCCAATCAGAGGCCAGCATTATGGTAACCATGGTAACATGACCTAATTAAGGGATAAGTGTTGTCACGTTGTCACTTGTTTGTAAACAACAACATGTGGTGTAGCCACATGGTCCGTTGTTTGTAAACAAAGGGGCGGGGCTAATTATGTAAATGAGATTCTCCTGAATTCTTTGCGCGTGATGATAATGATAACTCAACTAGTTTTCTTTTTTGATTTTTTTTTAAAATAAAGTTATGTATGAAATAAAACACAACAAAATAAATAATTTTTCATTTTTTTTTTATTTTCATGAATCATCATTTTTAATCAATCATTTTTTTTTTTCGTCTGAACAGACCGAAAAGTCTCAGTTTGCTAGTTTCACAGTCACTGACTCTCTCCATCATACATTGCACTAGTTTGGATAAATCTAACACTATTTCGGCCAGATATAAGACCTTTGTCTGCATGAATTGTAGACGCTTGCAGCATCCCTTTTCCTTTTTTTCTGAATTCTTCACATCATCATCATCATCGCAAGCCTCTGATTCACCAACCGGTTGCTCAGTTTTTTTTTCTCATTCTCATGATGCATTTCTTGGGGTTTATTGTTCGACATGCTTCAATCAGTAAATGAACGCAATGAGGACCACAGGTGTCAGCATTAGTGTCTAGGAGTTAAACGCGGTTTCTTTGCCACTTGAACGGAGCAGAAAGTTTCAGGAAAGCTAAAAACTTTGCGCTCAGCGGAGGTAAGCCGAATGAATCAAAGTAGTACACCTCTCCTGTCCTTGACACGTAAAACGCCACCCAATGTTGACCTGGTAAATGCTGAGGATCCGTGTTACTCACGAAACAAGTGTTCTTGATAGGGTGCTCGGGGATAGTTTCACAAGAGAAAACACCTTGAAGCCTCCGATGGAGACTTGGACATCCTTGAAAAGCGAGTGAGCCAAGTTGTTCACCGGAGCCACCATGTCCGTGTTGTCCAGTGCGTCGTGTTCGGTTTCACCACCTCGCATTCCAGATGAAGGTAATTTTCATTCAGGTTTGTGTAATCTTGGGACTTACTGATGGTGAAATTGATGTTGCTCCCATCTCCCAAAGAGTTTTTCATTTCTAGCCGGACAAAGGTCGACTTTAGGATAATAGTTTGAGTTGGCGCTAAAGCGTGCAGGTCGAGCTGTTTTCGTGTATGTAAGCCATTGTGCTCCCTCTTCACGTTGTTGGTAAGCTGACGCCGGTGACCTCTAGTCCTTTTATTTATAGGTCGCCTCCCTAGTGATCGAAAATGTCCCCCCGCCATCTCTTGCAAGAGCTGTTTCCTGTTTGAAGAGCTTGCCTCCAATGTTTGCCCCCCGCCTTCTTGGGCATCATTTTTTTCCCCCGGAGAGATCACTTTACCCGCCAGCCTCTTTAGAGCACCTACTCCTCTGTTTTTCATGCTGTTCTTGAAAGTGCCTTCCTCCATCATATCCTTGGCCACACCCACGCCAACGCGGAACAGTGTTTTCCGCACCGTCTTCAAAAGGGGTGTGGCCGAGCGCATGAGACCTAAGAGGGCGCCACCGAAACCGTGACCATTCTGGAAAGGTCGTCCTCTGTACATGTTGATTCCATTACCAAACTGAGCGTTGTAGTAATCGCTGTATCCTTGTCTGGTGGTACTCTTCGATGAAAAGTATGGTACTCATTTATGTATCACGTTTGCATCTTTAACGTTTGATGGGCCTCAGATGAAGTGTCACCGTCACCTCTCCTCTCATGAATGGCATGGATTGGCCAGTTCTGTCTCTCAAGTAGATGCCGACCTCGGCCAACCTTTTGGACTTCAAGGGAAAATAATCCAAATGTGGAAAACTGATAGCTTGCATTACCCCTTTCCGCTGTTCGCTTCTGTCGACTGCGACGCAGCATAACAGAGGGACGTGCATGTGGCCCACTCGTCTGTCTTGAATGGCGTCACTGTATACGTACACAGAGTACACGTCTCAAAAGGGGTCCATGATGTAGACGCCGATGGTCGTTGTCACGAAATGTCTTCATCCCGAATCCTAGAATGTGCACCAGATGTTCGGTGACGATCACGGCATTGTGCCGTCTTGTCAGCGAGTCTTACGAGAAGACTTCGAATTTTCAAAAAGTTCTGACCTTCTAAATTATCTGTCAGGAGCAGGGTCAAGCGCTCGATGAACTGAACGTTGTTTCCCGTGAAAATGGGTGGCACAGGGAATATGTTCGGCAGCAACGTTTGCACGCACATTCTCCTCTCCATGTCTTGAACCATGGTGTGTGCCATACTCCTCATTTTTCACCTCTTGTTGGACGTCGTCAGGTATTGCTTTTACAGGGCCGAGTTTTTGTGTGTCAACGTGATGTGATTTGACTTCTTTCCAGATTTCAATATCTGAGCCTCCAACTCTTTTTCTGGCAGCTCCGGTGTCATTTCGTCAACAAAGTTCTCCTCCGTCCTAGTCAGAGGATTAGCGCTTTTGATGATCTTCTGCAGGTTGCTCACTCTGTCCACCATCTTCCAGTCCAACTCGGGGTTTTTCTTAAAGTTTTTTTTTCTCGTTGAAAACTCTTTTCGCCTCAGCCAGCGAGTTCTTTGTGCGCAGAGGAACAATCATGATCAAGTCGTCATCTCTCACGTTGCTCCATTCTGTTGGGAGGATGATTTTACTGAGTCAGGGTGTTCTGAGGGAAATATTCCATAGAACTGTTGCTAGGCAGGGTGATGTTCACAGTTGTCCTACGAGATTTTCTTGACAGGAATCCACTTGTTGAACTTGTCGCCGTAACCTAGCTAACACATGAAAGCTACTCGTTTGCCCTTGATGGTCTTTTGTCATATTTCCTCAATTTGTTTCTTAGTAGGGAGGTCGTGTCTGTAGAAAATAGTCTCGCTGTTTTCCGCGCCGATGTCAGCAGATGACATTTTCAACGTCTTGTGGTAAGTGCTATTGTAAGAAGACACCACCTTGTCCAGCATGTCTAGGTAGCGATATGTGCGCTTGTGTGTGAAATAGCACCACAGCTTCTCCTTCAGACTTCGATTCAAACGCTCCACTAGACTAGCTTTGATGTTGTCGTTTTCGCTGGTGAAAAACTCTATTTCTCTCCTCTTGAGGTAATCTTGGAAGGTCTTGTTGAGAAATTCTTTCCCCTTGTCTGTTTGAACGGAGTGCGGATGTCTCTTGGCAGTTATTTCCTCGAACGCCTCGGTGACAGCTGCGCCGCCTTTGGATTTGACGGGAGCCGCCCAAGCGTACCTGGAGAAAACATTGACCGCCATGACCACATACCGGAACCCGTCGTTGTGAGACGCTAGAGCTTGCATGTTAATCAGATCTAACTGCCACTGTTGATCGATTCCCCCGGTAATCATCTTGTTCCTTGCGAATTTTCTCCGGATGGGTTTATGTTTGGTGTAGGCGTCCAGAGATCCCAAGCAAAGTTTCAGCCGCAGAAATGGTGTTTCTGGAGTTTCTGGTGAAACTAAAGGGTGCTTTGACGTCGGTGTACTTAGCCACCACTCGTCTCTTTTCTTTTTCCTTCTTGGTCAGTTTCTTAGTCCTTGCCATCTCGGTGAGTCAGAGTCGGAGTACACTTGGCGACTGTGTCCTTTCTTTTTCTTGCTTTGATTACTCTTCCTGACAGAGGAAGGGTGAGGTGTAGCAGGTGATCTCCTGCTGGAAGCCGGAGTGCCGACGAGGGGAGTGGTGTCCTCGTAGTAGTAGTAGTCGTCGTCGCCGTCTTCCTCGTTGGAACTCATTCGTTTCCTCACTCTGCCGGCAGGTATTCTGTCCGAAGCTTTGTTAGGAGCGCCTGCTTTATAGACTTGGTTTCCAATCAAGGAACCGGTGGGATATTCCATGCTCAGCACGCGCTTGAACGGCGTGTACCCCTCAGGTCTCGACGCTGTCTTCCTCAACCTGCTGACGTCGTTCAGTAAGTCCACTATGCTAATTCGACTGGTGGGATCCGTTTTTCGACCCATCATCTCGCTCACCGAACCGTCGTCGTTCCACTTGACCAAGTCGGATTTTCGCAGTCTTTTAAACAGCTTGGTGGTGGTGTTGCGTTTCCTCTTTGGAGGTACGAGAGGGATGCAGGAATCGTGTGGTTGTTGGGATTTGCGAGAAAGAATTGTAACCTTTTCAACAACCTCTTGTATTTCAGCATTTTTTCGCGTGATTTCAAAGTGGGGTCGATCAACACTAGGTCCAAGTCCCTTAGATAAACTGTAGCACCTGGTGTAATGCGGCGTTGGGATGAAGACCTTGTTCTGCCTGGCTGTACTAATAAGCCATACTGGAGGGTGGGGATACGGCGGTGGCGAAAGAGGAGGGGTTCTTGTTTTCATGTTTTCATCAGCAGCAGCAGGAGCAGCAGGAGCAGCAGCAGCAGTACCACCAGCAGGAGCAGCAGCAGCAGCTGTGGGGACAGCAAGTGGTCCTCGTAATTTTGAGAGTGACTTAGGATCTACGAGAGCCAAGTGCTTGTAGTGTTGCTCCTGGGGGTCCGTCATCATCAAGGCAGCTGCGGTGCTGGGGCGTCGAATGAGGAGCTCTATATATGGAGAACGCTTTTTATAAGGGTGCAAGGCCAGACCTATCAGAGCCGGAATGAGGAAACCACCCTTTTGAACCAAGACGTTTCTATTTCTTTTGATGGTGGTAGCTTTTTTGCTCACCGTCCTCAACACGTCAGCAGATTCTCGAAGACTTTCCAGTTGGTTCTCAGTGAGCGGAATGTTTCCCTCCAGTAAATTCTGACAGATTTCGCTCAACGTCGTGATCAAATCGACGCTTCCAGAGAATATTAAATGCTCACAATCTTCCCGCAAACACCCAAGTGTTGATCTGATCTTCTATGGACGTCAGGGAGGAGCGTATTATCAAGGCATCCAGTGTTGTCTGCTTGAAGTCCAGAAGCAGGTATGAGTGAGGATGCTTGAGTTCATGGGTAAATATACTGGAGAGGGCCGCCGCCTTGGAGGGAAACACCTGACGAGACAGAGCGCCTATTTGTCCCATGTTGCGAGGGTTCTTAAAAAGTGATCATGCAGTGAGCGTTCAGACTCAAAGTTCGGGTGATTTCTGGAATATGTTCTGAGTGATATATATGATGCTCGTGGGGGGATTCAACTTATGATGTATTTGGCCCTTTTTGGCTTTTGGGAGCTACAGCAAAATATTAAAAGCACCATTCTTCTTTGTTCTAATCATGTTTGATAGAAAACATATAGGGGGTTAAAAAAGGGCAAATTTGCATATGTCGGCCTATTATTTTGAGAGATATAGGCCTTCGAAGGTGAAAATTCACCAAAAAATGCCATTTTTTCCCCTATCCTCTATGTTCAAGGTCATGTATTATATGATAAATCATTTCTAGGACATCCTAATTTACTTTTTCCATGAGGGGTACCTCCTAGCTAATATTTCAATGTCATTTGGAGTTGATTGATCTCGTAAATTTTCCGCGGGAAGTCCTGCTATAAAAAATGACAGGTTTTCTAACCACCAGGCATATAATAAAAGTAGCTTAGCTAGCCTGCTAAAATACTAGCTTTATTCTTATAAATAGCCACCATGAAAGGGGTCCTTATAGGGGTCTATTGGGCAGAAAAAAAATTGGCGCTACCGTGGAACCCAACATCACCACAGCCATCAACGTAATTATCAATTCCGAGAGTGTGACTAACGCTGAACGGTCATTTTCCTCAATTAATCAACAAATACTGGTCATTTCTAAAATTATTCTACCCAAACTATGTCAAAACATGTATTTTCTCACCACAGAAGTAAAAAAATGAAGAAAGGTTTCACAGGCTGGCCATAAGGGGGGCTTCTTCGTTTGTTTCAGCGTTGGTCACACTTTCGCGCTGAAATCAGCGCGGGAAAGAAAAACGACTTCCTGTTAACCGGCGGAAATGACCTACATCCAGGTGTCTTTGTAAACAACTCAGAGGAATCCAAGCTGTGAAACTGGAGCAAATTGTCCTCAATTTTCCATTGGAAAATCACCACAAAGGTAAGGAAATTTGATGAAATTTTCATAAAATGTTGTTGTGGAAGTGTGCAGGGATATATAGATTGCTTTTTGTGTACTGCAATGATGTAATTTGGATGCTAGGGGGTAAAAACGATCTGGGAATGAAGTTTCCTAACCGCTACGGCCATTGGCTTGCCCGGGATGAGCGACAAGGCTTGGTCCGGTCCCTCTCCCCGGTAGCTTCAGCGTTGGTCACACTCTGCTCGCATGGCCGAGAACGGTAGAAATAGGTGGAATTTGGTCGGATTTTGCTGTAATTAAAGACTATATCTGTAGATTAGGGTCTGTACTACATGTTAGAATGGTTTAGCACCCTTTTCCGCCATTTTGAGACAACCCCCGGGCACTTACAAAGCCAGGGTGGCGAAAATCAGCTGAAAAATACATGTTCTTAGGCCCAAAACTTGCTTATTTTACAAATTTCCATGGTTTTTGCATGTTAAAAATCCTGAACAGGCCTCCCCCCATTGTGTTATTCTATTTTGCTCATGTTTGAATGGTCAGCTTTCCCTCAGTGCAAGCCTATAGGTATTTAACCCGAAAATGTGACCAACGCTGAAGCCGAGTCAAGTTCGGCCCCACGTTCGCCCATACATATACACCAGAGTAAATTCTAGTCATCATTACTTAGATAGGACTAGTATCTAACCTCCTGGCCACATATATTCTCTATTTGACATTTCCCCTCTTCTTTATGGCACATTTTTGGAAGTGTGACCAACGCTGAATCGATAAATTTTGGGCTATAAAGTATTGTAATAAACATTGGCCGGCAGCTCGGCGGCGGCCACCGAGGCTCGGTGGCCGGTTCCCGCGAGGACCGCTAGGTGGCGCATCGGCGGTGACGTCACAGCCTTGTGACGTCACCGTCGGCGGCCGGGGGCTATAAAACGCGGTGTCCGGTGGTTTTATGGCAGACGCGATCAGACACTCAGGTGGCCTACGTGTAAGCTATCTTAAGGGAGTTCGGTGGCTAGTCCTAGTTCACGAACAGAGTGGCGTCTCTAAGCCAAGAATAAGTATAAGTACAAGTATCAGTATAAGCAAGTAACTGATGACCAATGACTGTTAGTCCTTAAGGCTCCTAAGAAATAAAACAACAACAACGGCTGTAACTTTATATTCCATTCTTTATATACGGTGTCGACTCTGGTTATTACAGTATGTATGGTACACTTCCACTGCACATAAGATGGCCCTAAGGTTCCCCTAACTTATAGAAGTACCAACAAGTACATCCTGAATACTTCCTAAAAAAAAAAAATTTCTGGTGGTTATATTTTTGGTTTTCACAAGGTGTTTGGTCAGTATGTTTCAGTGTCATGTCTGTATGCACTCATTTTTTTCTTATACCTATAGGACATCACTAACATCACGGTGTAGCACGCGAGTCTAAGGGTGTTGCACCAGACGGCAAACTACCCCCGGCTGTAGCGCACAGGGAGGAGAGCGTTGCACCAGACGGCGCAGACATCAACACACCAGCTGAGCCAGCAGTCCACCAGGTTTTGCTCCAGAGCATCACCCAGTTGGACAACCATACAAAGATCAGCCTCCTCCGCCAAGCACTGCCACTTTAAGTCCTTAAGGAAAAGGCTAAGGACCTGGCAGTGATTATGGGGGTTGACAAACGTACGGTTGCCAAAGCTCCTGTGAATAAGCCTCACCAGCAGAAAAGGTCAGGCGCGTGGTGGAATTCTTGCCAGACCCAGGAAACTCCATCATGCTGCCAGGGAAGAAGGACTATAAGACTGTCAATGGTGTTCAACATCAAAAGAGGAATCTGTGGGACTTTGTATATTCCCTGGCAGACAAGTTCCAGGAAGCCAACCCTGACCTGGCCTGTCGACGCACAACCTTCTACAAAATCAGGAAGGACCACCCATGGTTCATCATCGTGGAAGACCAGCCTGCTAACGAGTGCCTGTGCGAATAGCACCAGAACTTTGTTCTCAGGCTGCAGGCTGCTGGCATCAATGACTGCCCGGATGTCCTAGTGACATCTACCACCTTGGAGCAGTTCACACAGAGATTGAACGCCAAGGTGACGAGTGAGACCATCAGGTACACCACATGGATCCATCAGGCTGTCGTATATGGGAAGGACAACAAAAGAGTGATGAAGCTCCGCCCACACTTGGTTGAGGCGGAGCCTCGTGCTGAGTTCATCAAGACCCTCACCGATGAATTCACCACCATGGCTGAACATGTGTCCCGTGCCCGTAACCAACACTGCGTTGTGGAACACCTCAGGGAGAGTCTGTCTTCAGTGGAGGTTACAATCCAGATGGACTTTACGGAAAACTGGCTTGTAACATACCCCGATTTGCCACAGAGTGTGTACTACTCCAAGGAGCCAGTGACACTACACCCTGCGGTCATTCACTACAGAGATGAACCCACCGGCACCACCTAACACCACTGGCAGTGTTCCTCCGTGAAAACCTGCCTGAGGTCAGGATGGTCCACTATGCGTCGGATTCTCCCTCCAGCCAGTACCGGAACATTTCGGTGTTCTCATTGCTGGTACGCGACGAGGAGCTACTTGGCGGTCTCAAAGGTACTTAGACTTACTTTGAGGCGGGCCACGGCAAGGGTCCCTGCGACGACGTTGGCGCTGCTGCTAAGTGTAACGCAGACAACCTAGTTGCCAGGGACCACATAATAAGGAATGCAGCGGAGTTCGTCTACGAGGGAAACCAACTTGACAGCCTCGTCCACTATGTCTGTGTTCCGGTCGTAGACATTGCAGCCGCCCGTCTCACCATGGTCTCAGCAAAAGCAGACAAGGCAGTGAAGGGCACCATGCATGTGCATGCTGCTGTCCCTGCTGAAGCCGGAAAGTCACTCGCTGTCCGTGACACATCATGCTTTGACAACTGCTGCTGGGACCATGAAACCTGTGAGTCCAAGCATGGATGTCCAGGATGGGTGACACATCAGTTGAGGTTCATCCACAAGGCCCCTCCCCCACCAGAGCAGACTCGTGGCACGCGGCGGAAGAACACCCGACCCATCCGTGCCCCTGCTGAGATGGACGTCGCGGATGCCATCACTCCTCCTCTACCAAAGCAGGGCCTGGTCCAGATGAAACCTTGGCCTGCCAGAGCCCCTGCTGCGGTGGACCCTGAGTACGATCCGGTCATGCGCACCACTGCCTGCAAGTGACCCAGGGCGGCTCAGCAGTTGTGGGACGCAAGCAGGCCCAAAGTGACCGGGTGCCTACTGCTGCCACAACCAACAAAGAGAACGTCGTCCCGTGTGCCACACGAAAGCACATCGTCATCCCCACCAAGCAAGTGCGACCAGATCTACCCACCTCACCCCTCCAGATCGAGGACGGACCGCCCATGGACCCTCGCGAAAAGATGGTGTATGTACAGGACCAGTATGAGTATGGTGACTATGTCATCGTTGCTGAACTGCACCCAACAGATTCGTCAAAAGACACATGGTTCCCTGGGAAGGTGAAATGTAGGCATGACGTCGGTTACGAGGTCACCATGATGTTTCGTACCAAAAAGAAATACAACGAGGAGGAAATCATCCTGCCTTCCGTTGGCCCAAAGAAGAACTTCTGATGACACTCAAAGTTTCTGACATCCTGGGCAAGGTGCACCCACCAAGGAGGTATGGCACCACATCCTACACTACTCCTGTCCGAAACCACTTTGGACCTTGCTGACCGGAAACTCAAGAGGAAACGAGACGACCTGACCTTGTAACTGACTGTCGTGCTTCATATCACCCTCCCATATCAATTGTCTATGATATCAGTTGCCTATCCCAGAGGGTTGAGACCATGGTGGCTGCAAAATAAACCAGCTACTATAGCCTCAATACATCTGATTTTCCTATTTTATCAACGCTTCAGTGTTGGTCACGTTTTTGTATGGTCATAGTAGAACGCTTACCATCATCATGTATCCTGTAGGGTGTTAAACTGTTTTTTAATGGTTAGTAGACCAATCAGGCTAGTTTATAAAGACAATATGAGCTACCTTTGTATATTGTTGTGTCAGGTGTGGCACACTTGTAGGCATAAATCTTGGGAAAAAATGTCAAAGTTAATTTCAAAGTCATGATAGGGACCCTATATGTGCCTGAAATCTGTATATTTATGCTCTATTTAATAGAGGAAGAGGTTCTGTACCTTAGAATGTAACAGGGATGTAATCCAATAAGTTATATTGAGTGTATGGTGGAGTAATCAATATTTTGTCACCGCTTCAGCGTTGGTCACGTTTTCGGGAATTTTGATGAATTTGAGGAGCTTTAGGTAATATGCTTACCAGCCCAATGAAACATGTTGTATGGTGTTAAACTGTTCTATATTGCTTAGTAGAAATGTTTGGCTGGTTCAAAAGGGCAAAATGAATTATGATGGTGTATTTTTATGTAAGGTGTGGCACGCTCGTAGTTGTAAATCTTGGGAAAAAAATGTCAAAATTAATTTCAAAGTCATGATAGGGACCCTATATGTGCCTGAAATCTGTATATTTATGCTCTATTTAATAGAGGAAGAGGTTCTGTGCCTTGGAATGTAACAGAGATGTAATCCAATAAGTTATATTGAGTGTATGGTGGAGTAATCAATATGTTGTCACCACTTCAGCGTTGGTCACGTTTTCGGGAGTTTGTGAGGGTTCGGTGAAGGCCAAGATAAGTTGCTCGAGTTACTTATAGATGGCCAAGGGTCCTTTTCCTGTATAATAGACCTTCTTAAGATAAAGCAGAGTAATTTTCAAGAGAATATGATGAGTTTTGATGACCTGAGGGTAAAGTTAAAATTGTGGATCGATTTTCACCAAATTTTACACCTATATTTGCTGCTATATTACACAAGACCCATAAATCCAAAAGTTTAGATCCCCGGTTTAAACTACTGTATTGTAGTATTATTGAGACAGCATTTGGTGACGATCCAAGCATTACTCAGTGTAGTTTTGATGTTATATCTAAAAACGTGACCAGCGCTGAACGATTTTCTAAGGGTTTTATGCCATGGGCTATAAAAACTGAACCCCTGGGAGTTGAATCCTTGAATTGACCTTTCCGATATGCCAAGATATAGGGCTTTCATTAAAATAAAGTGTTATTAAGTGATACTGAGTTTGTAAATCCATCAGTCCTGAGCCAGATATGCATAGAAAGTTGAATCCCCCCTCATGTTCCAGTGATGGAAATATTTGGTGAAGATGTAGGCTACCACTTGCTGATTGGAACTGCTCATCAGATCGTCCAATATCAGTAGAGTGTGTGGTCGAGGCATGGTCGATTCTTCTTCTTTTTCTTTCCCACTATGTCTTCTTTGCTGGAAGACCTTCTCTGAATTCCAATCGCCGTAGTGGTAAAAGACCTTTTCCATCCGCGGTGTGACCAAATTGCTAACGTCGCTCATAAATTGATTAGCCAAGCGTGATTTTCCACAACCAGAAAGACCACTGATGATGCAACTGAAGTGTCCTTGTAGTCGGGGATCAAAATCTATTTCGGTGAAGGTTGTGATTTTACCACTCAACATTTTTTAGCGGTCCTTATGGGGTCGTAGTAGTAGTAGTAGCAGTGGTGGTGGTGGTGGTAGTAGTATTAGTAAAAGAAGTGGTGGTGACTTCTATTACTACGGTCGTGGTGTTCCTCAGTTGTACGCTCGGTGACAAGTGGTCATCAGGAAAGAGTGGAGTTTTATTCTATCTTGTTACGTTTCACGAAACCCGATAACATCACCGTCTCTCATATTTTTTTCTCTTCTTATGCAATATATTTTATTTTTACTCAATTTTACACATGCCATATATCCATAAAATCTTTTTTATCAGACTCCAAAAAGGTATCAGGGGTAACAGCACAGTGGCAACAAACACAAACTGGAATGTAATCTTGAAAGTAGTACGTCCCGATCTTCTTCAATTTGGCCTCATTGTAATAAGTCAGAACGTGTTCACGTTGGCCACCACACCACCCACCGAGTGGGAGCGGTGGTTACCCCCAAATAACCAATGTCCTCGTCAAATCTTTTCATAGCGCTTATTCTCACCCTTTATTTTCATGAAATGCCCAACGAGTGGGTGCACTGAGGGTGGTTATCAAACAGTTATGGAGTAAATTCCTTTCTTTAAAGACAGCTTTCGGCCATACCTCTATCTTTTTTTCTTTTTACTACTTCTTCTACTGCTTTTGCTGTTGCAACTGCTGCTGCTTCTACTGCTGGCGAAGAAGAGTCGCTACTTCTTCTTCTACTACTACTACTACTACTACTACTACTACTACTACTACCACTCCTTTCCCTGGTGGTGTTTCTGCTTCTACTGCTTTCTCTATTTCTATCACTACTATTACTTTTGGTACTACTGCTGCTGATACTGGCGCTGCAATTCCTCACCTTTGCTTTTCATTAAATTATTCATCGCCTTAAAAGAGACATGAGACTGAAATATGTGCCAATCTCTACATTGAGATAAGAAAATAGATGGGGTTTCCTACCTACCTGTCTATGTACCTGTGACCCTTATCGACTTCATTTGTACACTAAAACATATTTAATCTCCTTTATACGATTGGAGTGTACAAGGAGCTTATTGTTTTTCAAATACCCTCAAAGTACTCTTAATCTTTCAGTGGGATTTATTTCTAAATACCATCAAAAGCATACTTTAATCTGGGCAAATTACATGTGTCAGAAACTGTGATAATTATCTTAATGCGACTTACAGGTGTAAGATAATGACGCTCATTAGGGATTTATAAGATCTAAAGCGGACAACAGGGGGTCAGTCCAGTTTTTGATGAGTAATCCCACCAAATACATCTTAAAAAATTTTTACCCTTTGATATCTTATCAAGTCAGTAACAGGTGGACAGGTATTGTGATAACTGTATTTGGTGGAATTACAGGGAGTAAAAACTGTGACAATTATCTTAATATGTTTTACAGGGGGATTAAAACCACTATTCTAAGAGATGTCAAAGCCTCCTTTCATCTATTCAAGCTACAGCAAGGGGCTTATATTAGAGGAGTATATAAGGAGGGAGAAAAATACTGTCTACCGATGTTATATGTCCCTGCTGCTGCTACTGCTGCTGCTACTACTGCTGCTGCTGCTGAAGGTGCTATGCTGCTTCTGCTGCTGCTGCTGCTGTTGATGAAGGTGCTACTGCTACTGCTGCTGATGAAGATATTACTACTGCTGCTGATGTTGAACATTATCACCCTCACATTGGAGAAAAACGTGCTGGTGCAACTACAGCTGACGATTGCAGCGATTACTTGTTAGACTGTAAAATTCAGATGGGAAACAGTGCGTACGGTAAAATAATTTGCAACAAAGAAAACATAAACTGTATAATTTGCAACAAAGAAAACATAAACTGTAAAATACACTAGAGATAGATGCATCGATTTATTGGCCAATTCGTGGTAGTTTGAAAGGGTACAGAGTTGGTCACAGATCTCTTTAAAGTCAAACTCCAACCAAAAAACAGTGAGGAAGTGGGTTCTATCGTATTCCTATCCTTTATGCCATGGCTAATATCGACGACACTATAGATTAGTACTACTTACGCCTTATTCAATGGAGGGGTGGAATACGATCCTTGCATATTCAGCGGCGCCATTTTGAAATTCATACAGAGCTAACTAGTTTCGTATTTAGGTATGGTTATTAGAAGTTTTACGCAAAAAAAATGATTGAACTAGTTAAATAATATGTTATGAATGGTTTAAGATATATCTAAGTATTAGCGCCATGTTAAAAAAGAAGATATTGCCCTGTGCAAGGAACATTTATATCGAAACTAAAAGTAGTGGCTAGCTCCGTATCACGTGACCTACTTCCGTCGAGCAAGCTGTCATGGCTGACAAAAACAAATGGGGACGACTCAGCGTCTTCAAAACCAGTAAATATTGTTGAAATTCTTTATTTAAAAGCAATTTAAACCCATAGGCCATGGCATAAATGCAAATGTCAACTCACAGTGAATAATTTAGGATCGTATTCCCCTCGGTGCTTCTGCCTGTATTCAACGAGGCCTTATAGACCTCTAGGAATACGATCCTAAATTATTCACTGATCGTTGACATTTGCTTATATATTCATCTATGTTATGTAGAAAGTGCGGAGTTTCATTTAATGAAGTCATTTAATGACGTGTAAATGTATTTGCTTAAAATAAAAAAAAAAAATGAAATGAAATTATGACAAATAAAAGTAAAAAATGAAATAAAATTATGACAAATAAAAGTAAAATGTGTACTACTCCATATCTGGGTTCTATTGTATTCCTATTTAATATCCAACTACCTCATGTAAAAAATGACGCTTTAACCTTCATGCTAATAAAGTCACATAATCAGTTGTTTACAAATAAGAGACCACATGGTTAAGTCACGTGGCTAGATCACATGTTGTTTACAAACAAGAAGGTCCCGTGGTTGACCAACCCCCATTTACATAATCGGGTCACATGACCTAAAACCATTAGCCAATCAGAGACCTTTATTTGGAAATCACTCCACAGGGGGTCTAGGTCACGTGATCAAGGGGTGTGGCCTATTATGCAAATGAGGACTCATTAGCATAAAGGGGCATGGGCTTTTATGCAGGGCATGGCCTATTATGCAAATGAGGGGTCATGTGACCAAATGGAGGGCTCTGATTGGCTAAGGGGGCATGGCCTATTTTCCAAAATAAGGAGCTCACCACAGAGGGTCCAGCTCAGATGACCAAATGGAGGCCTCTGATTGGCTGCATCCCGGGTGAGCAATTTCCTTAGATTAGCTATAGTCCCATTCCGATACACTATATACTACTATCACAACTTGAATTGTTCATTTATTACCCTAACCTCCTGCCAGAAGCCTCTGAGAAAGATTTTATGAAAGTATTTTAAGAAAAATAGACATTATGAATGGGAAAAAAAGGTGGGTGGGGTTGCGCTTGTTAGAACTAATTTTTGGTTTAGGTTTTGATCATACCAAAAAGGGTCACGATCATCTTTAGACCCCTTATCCAGAATTACATTATTTTTTGAATATAAGATTTTCTATAGGTGTTGATTCAAAAAATGAAAGAAAATTCAATGTTTACAGTTTAGTTTGTCCATAGCAGATCTCTGATCATGGGGGTATTTGGAACAATTTCCCATGTTTTCAAAAGCTTTGAATTCACTAAAACATGTTGCTACAGTCTAGTCTAAGTCAAGATCTCCTATCAAGATCATGATACATTTATTTCACCAATATGAAGCCTATACACTTCCTCACCATGTAAAAGGAGAAAATATATCAGTTACGCTGCCACTTCTCCACAATGATCAATTGTCTGAAATGTGACTTATCCAGAAGATGCTTTACTTCTGTGAGTGATATCATCTATATCAATTCATCTTGCAAAGGTTAAATGTGATTGATAAGATCAAAAATAGTATACTGTGATTACAATACAGTCCAGACCAGTCTAGAAATGTTACCTGTGGTATGGCACAGATGTCCAGTACAATACTCTGCTCAATACCCACAGGGATCTCAGGCTATGAGTGCGGTGGCAAGACAGTCTAGATCTTTAGGGTTGAACAAAGCATTGCCATAACATACCGACTATGTACGTGTGCTCTCGACATGGTAGACCACCAATAAAATGGCGTTTATGACCCTTATATCTTCTGCCGATATAACTCAACGTTGTATTATTTTATAGAGTGACCCTTTTCTGCATCATTGTAGTCACTTGTGCATATATCAAATCCAAATCCGATAAAGGAACATGCATATTGTGTATTCTATGCTACTAAGGCCTCAGGAAATAAAAATCATCAGGAGACAATTCACAGTCCAAGCTATTGTATCATGGGCAAAAACTCTACATTTTGCTTAAAAACCCCTCTACAACCAAGCATTAGCATCGACACGATTTGAAAACTGACCTAAATATAAATTTGTGTCAACCAGCAGTAACTTTTTTTTTAATTCACAAACTCTTAGATATTTTCGAATTTACCATAATTTGCATGTAAATAATCTCCATGTTCTGCACACCCTTCTTTTTGCTATAGTTTTTCTTTCTTTGGCAGTAGGGTTTCTGCATTTGGAAGACAGGGGTTTTCTTAAGACATCAGTTAACCCTTGAAAGGCCCATTGGTCGAAATGATGCATTAGTACAGCCCTGAGGAGTAACCCCGTCCCCTACAATTATATACATGCATCATACTCAACCAACAGGGATGGGACTCCCTCCTGGGGATCGTCATAATACACCAATGAAGTGCTGGCCAAGGAACTCAGAGTGCATGCATTATGTGTACCTGCATGCGCTGATACAGGGTTATTGGTTGAGGGCTGTATTTATGATTCAGAATCAGGCCACTAGGTGTATGTCCTTTGTTTATATGTCTCCCTGACAACATCAATGACAATATCTACCTCTACATGGCACAACTACATAATATCCACATAACTTTATAGTACTATAAGTCCCCTCATCTAAGGCTCACCCCGTGTTTAAGACGCACCCATACTTTATGGTCCCAACGAGATGTTGATTCAGGTGTAAATCCATTTTTATGGCAAATTTGTAAGGTGGACATCTCAAGGTATGTAGACATTTTTAGGCTTATCTACCTTACGGTCATGTATTGCTGTGTGGAAGCGTCACTTTATATTGCTGCCTGAGTAGGCAATAGCTGGTGAGCTGAGTCCAGAGGAGGCGTAAAATAGTTGGTGCAAATGTACTAAAGGTGACTTTGGATCACTCTCTGACAAGATTCTGTGAGGTTCCACAAGGTGTCAGGTGTGGCTTATATGCAAGGTATTGTAGTAGAAGGGATAGTACAAGAACCAAGTTGTAAGTAATAGATTGGAACCTGCTTCTGCAGGAGGTCCTATTCCCAAAATGGGACTGACTGACCTCTGGGAATCGATTCCCTGTTGGGTTGCCAAAAGTTAATTGGTCATAGAAGTGTTTCATGAGTGGTCAGGAATTGGTGAATGCTTCCAAAGCAAGAACCGATTTCCAGCTAGTTCCCTCCTCTATTTCCCTGGCCTACCTACTGTGGGAAGCAATCAGGAGGAACCAATCTTGGAACCAGTTCCCCCAAATTTTCTCAATGCAGTGTAATTCAGACTAAGTCAATTCCATTACAGTATAAGGTGGTTATGAGTTTCTCATGCTTAAGAATTGCTGGGAACTAGAAGGCATGTTAGCTAAAGTGAGAATCAAAATCCCAACTTATATATTAAATACGTTATGGACCTTTAGTCTTTGCTCTATAAAGACAACAAGTGCTTAATTCTTTTTATTTATTTCAAATACAAACTGGTGAGAGATTGACTAACCACCTGTCTCTCTAGATCTTTTATTGTTCGTACCCCTTCAAGCCAAAAACATTTTTATTCTTAGGCGACAGAGCATTTTATAGCGGATTTTTTTTTTACCCAACTCTAAAAAAAAAACAAAAAAAAAAGGTTTTCAAATATTTAAAATACATTTTTTAACCATTTCAGTATATATATATATATATATATATATATATATATATATATATATATATATGTGTGTGTGTGTGTGGGCTAGATTTTCTGGGCACATACAATTAGCATTTTTCACACTTTTGTATGCTTATGCACCTACAGAATAAAAACTTTCTGGTCCCAATTCGAAGGGAACACCATAACCATTCAAATGCATGTACTCTCTTGCATATCCAACCATAATATTTGGATTAATTGGCTTCCAAAGTTGAAAAATGGTGAAAAAAGGCAAATTTGATGAAAAAGCAGGTTTTTTACAGCCCTGGCATATATCCCTGAGGGGTTCCAGAACCTCAGATACAGCTTTTTGTCATTGATATATCTGTTATGTTAATGATTCAGAAGGGTTTTGGGTATTGTAAAGCATAATTATTTGTTTGTGTAACATTCAGTGTAAAATGACACTCAAATGTCCATCCAACTAAAACCCTCCCATATTCTAAACTAAGACAGTTAATACATTATCCTTACTCTGCTCAGAATTGAGGGGGACTAAGGTGGTTAAGCTGCCACAAAGATTTTTTTGCTATAACCTGAAGTCTTCCTCTTATATCAATGAGTGCATCCATATACACATTTTTCTGTCGGATGGACATTTTGCACTTTTGCTGTCGGAAGGACAAATTTCTTAATCTCAAAGTAATGCATTTGGATGCATCCTTTATGTTTTAAATCAAGCACAGTCATCCCTTGAACACTATTAAATAACATTTTTTTTTTTATCATTTTTTTTTTTCCAAATTTGGGTACTTTGTTACAAAAATCGCTCTCAGCAAGGGACAGTTTTCAAGAAAATACCTCATAGCAAGGGTAAGGGATGTCAGAGGCCCAGTCGCACACCCATGACAGAAAGAATTAAGTGCCCCCCCCCACCAGATATAGACACAGGAGCTAACCTATTTTTGTGTCATGTAAAGGGAATTTCCATATATATAAATTGTAAATATATAGATTTAGAACATGTATCACAGACTATGAAAAAAAAACCAGTGGTGTTCCACCGATAGGGTGCCTCATCGAAATAAACTATTAAACTTTACATGATTTCATTGAAACACAAATGGAAGCAATCAGGAAGACTCTGTACAGTCTGTACTAATTGTTCTATGCAGGAAACAAAATACATTTATATGCAGGGCATTTCAAAATGATATCTATAGCTATCATTTTGATAAGCCTTCCTGAGTAAGTGACTCTTTGAAAGTATGCCTTTGAAGCTCAATATTAGTAATATACAGAGGATGTAAGAGCTTCACTCTTCTTGTTGTTTTGTATGAGGAAAGTGGCAGCTACAAGCAATTGTAATGTATACAGCCTTGTTCCAGGAAAGTGTCAATACATACATCCTTGACCATCGTGTCCATAGCAAACAATACACACAGCCTTAGCCAGGAACGGTGTCAATGGTGAGGGACGAAATGGTAATGTATTCATTTGACTTTATGGTTCAAGGACAGGCCATTCATGCTGGCCATTCCAATTAAGGACAGTAGGGTTATATGGGGGGTAGTAATCCAAGGACAGACCAATGTTAATGTATTCCGGATGGAGAGTACCAATAGCGGTTGAAGGAAAGTCTGATTGTGTAGGTCCACTACACTGTGATCAATTTTCATGAGAATTGACCACCTACACATGCCCCTGAGTCAGCAGGGGTAGACCCCTACCAGAGACTTCACAACCTTGGTGTGGCCACAGAGGATGTCATGCCTATGAACTGGATACAGAGCTTGAGACTAAATCCCTTAAGATGACGGCATTGTGGCTGCAGTGCAGGGGGCAGCATGTCCAGACAACCCTGAAGAAGTGGATGAGATGGAACCCCCACCACCACCTGTCCCCACTGGCTCAGAGATGAGGGCAGCATGTGACATTTTGCAGAGATATCTTCAGGTCTTTCCAGATACAGAGACTGCTCTCAGTACATTATGTGCCGTCAGGAACACTGCTGAACATTGCGAACAATGAAAAAAAGTCCAGAAAACTATCAGAGATTTTTTTAAGCCTCGTAAGTGAATCACTATGCATGTGCTTGAAATGAATTGGTATCAAATATGTTTGGTGATGTATACTGAACATGATTATGAACTGTGATCAATATGAAAGGAGTCATGTATAGCCTCATGTGAGTGAGTGAGTAATTAATGTTTAACGCCATTTCGACAGCAAAGGTCATATTCATGGTGAGAACTATGATACACAATTTCACACTAGAATTTGTCAGTGCCCATACATATGTGCACCACACACATCCAAGGGGATAGGAGAGAGGAGACATAGAACCGTTTTAAGTGGGCTAGGGAAGCCCATAGTCTCATGTACATATATTACTAAATGTATATTGGGAGTAAGAAGCAATGACAATATACATGACCTGGTATAATATCGATAATGTATTTGTATTCCCTATTTACTGATAATGAAGTTACTTAATACATTGTATTTATCTCTTACAACTGAGTCAATAAATCATGATATTCATATTTGCATATGAATGTCCTGACATACCTATATCCCACTGCACAGGCCAACCTTGCTTATAAGGAGACCTTGCTTATATAGTGCAAATTCGGTCTTCCCAGGGCTCTCCTTATAACGAGGTTTTACTGTATATACGAGAGGTAGTGGATTGTGCAATGCGCACGGCCATTGCTGAAGCTGATTTCCAACAGTTATCACTGATCACATTTATCAGATAGGTACTACTTGGTGTCCGAGAGGCTTGCAGTCATTAGTTGGTATTATTTCATTGGATGATAATTAAGTCAGTACAGCCGATCTGTGAGCTAGGTCATGGACACAGGATCTGTGAGCTAGGTCATGGACACAGAAATACCCTAACCCCAAATCATTAGGCCATCTTGTGGGTAGAGGCATCAGGAGTATAAATGCACCTGTCCAGATTGTCCTGTGTACTTCTCCATTGTACTCTATATAAGTAGTATAGACATAACTGAAAAACCAGTGCTTTGGGTGTACATTGGACAAAACAAAGTGTCTACTGCCTTCTGCTATCATCCACATCTTGGGGCCAAATCCCCCAACACAGCACCACCTACTGAGAGAAGTCACAAACAGGAATCCTGCCTATATGACTTTCAGTATCTCCTTGTAGCTTGGTATCAGACCTGACAGTTGTACAAAGAGTCCCGGTCCTTCTGAACTGCCCCTGCCTGTTTCCAACACCTCATCGCTGTACAATATACCTGAAAAAAAAAACAATGATACATTCAGTTAATTATGAATGTTTGAAGCTAGAGGTAATGGGCCAAAAATGATGAAATTAAGTGACAGTGTAGGGGAGATATGGTAATACCTCGCACACAACTTAGGCGCACCCTGCATGTAAGGTGTACCTTTACCTTAAGCAAGACGTATAAGGTGCACCTGGAGTAATATTTTCAAGCCTTAAATCCTCGCATATAAGCCACATATAATTGTGCGGGGAATTATGGTGGGTTGGTATCTGCTAAATATGTTACCCAGGCTGCAAATGAGTATCTCATGGGTCATAATGTTGAATTTTGGACTTACCTCTGTTCTGAAGGTAGATTAGCTGTCCTGGCTTTCCCAAACAGTTCTAATTTTGTCTAATTGACCATCATTTGCTATTATCAAGGATACCAGGATAACAAAATTGAATTGTGCATCATTTTGACACCCTTTGAAGTCTATTAGCTGAACCACCTTCAATATTTCAACAACTGCTAGTCCGATTCAGGATTTGAAGTGTTTAAGGGGGGGGGGGGGTCAGGGTCGGCCTTGTTTGGCTAGGGTCGGTCGGGTTACTGGAAACAAACATTTATTTCAGGCCTCATGGTATGGTCCAACGAGTGATGTTTTGCTTCTATGTTTTTCGCCCCTCCCTAACCAAGACTTACCTGCTACACAAGCAGTGAGGAAGCAGGCAATGTTGCAGTTAATGAAGATCCTTGGTAGCTGACTGAGTGCATCCCTGGCTCTCTGCTTGCTGACAGATCCCCACACATTGACCATCATAGCTAATGTACCAAAGGACGATAAACCACAGATGGCGTATGTGGTCAGTGCAGCACTCCGCTCCTGTAGGACAAATAATATGGGGGAAGTGTTAAACTTTTTACCCGCTGATGCAGGAGTGCATCATGTCAATTGGTTGTTATGATACACCAATGAAGTGCTAGCAAACAGTCTCGATTGGAACATCATGACAACCCTCTGGGACTGTATGAACCCCGTAGGGTTATCATGATGCATAAATGCAGCCCTAGTGAGTTACTCACCAGGGCTGCATTCATGCATCATGCCGACTAATGGGCATGATGCATGACCAGTGTACCAAGAGACAATGACCCACATATGGCGTATGTGGTCAGGGCAGCATTCCACTCCTATTGGCCACTAGCTGTTCTGGAGCTGGTTCTGGCGACACATACTGATAAGAACTGATAAGATTGGACCAGCATGTCCCTGGAACTAGCTGTTAACCAGGGACAAGGTACCCATCATGGTATGTCTTATCAGCTGGTTTTACCTCAACCAGCAAAATTCAAGATGGAGGCTCCACTAGGCCTCCATACTGAGTCCTATAGGGCAGAGGATGTAGTATGTAGTGAATGTCCCACGACCAAAGGGGTTAATTCATAAATTTAAAAGAAAATAAATTCATTGAAATGATCAGATTAACACGATAGTTTCATGCCGAGAATAATTATTTCATTGAAACAAAAACCTTCTATGGGAAGCCTTTACAGTTTTCATGGAAAAGAAAAATCAATACAGTTTCTGAAGTGCATCATTTTTTCTCTCTCACAAACCTGAATTTTTCTAAACAAAGTCTTTACCTAATAATCGTTTAAAACATAAGAATCTCCATTCAGAGTTGAATGAAAAATCAGGCTGATTTGAATCAAATTTGAGTAGAAATACTCATGAAATTAAATTATCTTATTTTGTGTGTTCCTGGTTATTGCACTGTCCCATGTCCAAAAGGACCATTGCGCCATGTTGATGTCTGGGGTCTAGAGCCATTTCAGTTTAGAGCCTAAAAAAGGTGTTATGTTCAGGTTATGCCACCTACCCTTTTTTGGCTTTACCGTAACATTTTTATGTGCCTACTGGGGAAATAATTGAACGTTGTGGCACTTATCAAAACACTGATTTTTTTTTCAATCCTGCACAACAAATTTGTGTCGTGTAGGCATAAAATTTACAGCCGTAATCAAAAGTGTTTGCCAAAAAAGATTTCCTTACATACCTACCCTAATTTTTTTACCATGTTACCTTACACAACAATCTTTTCTTTAGGCCCACTGTAGCAAAATAACGAGAATCTACCTATCTGTAATATAGCAAGGGCTACTCACACTGATCTGATGTGAATTCCTTAACTTGCCCAGCTCCATGAAGGCTAAGAACTCACTGGTAACAAGCTTCATCCCTACTATAGATGATACCTCCTTCACGTCCTCAGGATCCACGCCTATTACATAGGCAAACGGTAGGAACAAGTAGGAAAATATAGCCTGAAATAGAAATAAGTAACTATTGTGATCCCGGTGCATAAGCCGCATTTTTTTCCATTCTGGCCTTGAAATTCCTTCAGAAACCCAGAATCCAACAGTCAAGTTATGTGATGAGCAATGGGTTACTACATATTGATATTAATTTTATTTACAATTATATTAGATATGTTGTCTAATCATCACCTCTTACATATGAGAGACAATTCAAGGAGTATGAATATTGTGCTTACCCTTAATGTGAGCTCAATGCCGACCTTGGCCCCGAGCCACTTCACAGTGACATCCAGCCATTCAAATAGAGACATGAAGACGATAACTTGTACAATAAGTGTCATCACCATCTTGGCCGCTTGTAACGCTGCATCAGATATAGCGTCCATGGCATTGCCACCAGTTGTTCTGTAAATACAAGAATTAGTCTGTAAATACAGCCTGGACACACCTAACATAATGACATCAGATATAGCGTCCATGGCATTGCCACCAGTTGTTCTGTAAATACAAGAATTCGTCTGTAAATACAGCCTGGACACACCTAACATAATGACATCAAATATAGCATCCATTGCAGTGCCACCAATGTAATATCCCTCATGTAAGCAGCACCACATGTTCAGGGTGGTTTTATGATATAGAACATCAGACATAGCATCCATGGCATTGTCAATACTTGTTCTGTAAATACAAGGAGGTATCTAATATTACATCAGATAATTATAGTGTCCATGGCATTGCCACCAGTAGTTCTATAAATACAGACATATTTAGCAGCTCCACCCCTCATCTGAGATTACAGGACCTGGTTGTAACCCAGGTTCCGGATTTCTTAGTAGCAGGCACCATCGCTTGATCTAGCACCCTGTGAGATAAGCGCTGATAACAGCCAGCATTACAGGTACCAACTAGCTAGGGGTTATCTGATGCACCATAAAAGGTCTGCACTGAATGACCAGAATCATCTCATTGGTCAATAATGTATCCCGCAAGGGTGGGGACATCCCCTTCCCTTTTATCCCTCGTTATCACTTGTTATAACACTGCTGGGCGAAGCCAGAGTGCATTATCCTTAATGATGTGTTCTGATTGATCGTGCATTATCTAGATGGATAATGCACTCCCAGCACAGGAGGTCAACTTCATCTCACATTTAGACTTCACAATTGATATTCATATGTTATCTGGTGGCTGATGGGTTATTTTTCTGTGCCTATAAGGCCCCTCAATGTCTCAATAAAGTCTAGAGCACTCACACAGCCATGCCCATGCATTATTCCCTAAATAGCATATAAGGTACTAATCTAATCATGTGAAGTGATGTGCTATCACTGCACTATCGGCCTTTAATCAATATCTTTCTATTTGTCACGTGTACGTGAGCGACAACACATAGTCGCATACATGTATGTTTTTAACCCTGTTGGGCCACTCCAAAAAACAACTTGGTAATAAAAACCATTCTTTAGTCTGTGTTTGTGTCCCATTTTGTCAGAATAGCTCCGATCCTCTGCAAAAATCGCGTAGTGGAGCCTCACCTTAAGTTTTCTTGTTAAAACTTACGTGGTCTCCATTTCGCAGTCCTTCTCGTCCTTGAAGTGAGAGTCCTCAGTCTCGGGGTAGCTGAGTTTACTGATGGCCACAGCAGCGGGGGCCGACATGACAGCTGCTGTAAGCAGATGATGAGGACTGGCCTGTTGGGAAAATACAGATTTTACTGCTAGTTCATTATTTGTGGATACAACTTTTGGGAATAAAATAAAAGGCTTAAAGATCCAATTCGTGCGATTTGGTAATGTCTTGCAAAACAGGCACCTATATGTATATATCTAAAATTGCTACAGATGTATCGAAAGCTGGAAGGTAAAATTTCAAGTAATCCTTTGCACTTTGCAGACAAAACTAAGATGTGTAATCTAAGATATTCTCCCCAGCTTATCTAGAAAGCTACATGAGGTTCCAAGATGCAGGGACGCTGGTGCACAGTAAAAAAACAACTGTTGGATCTACCAGGCATCCTTGTAAAACTAAACAGTAAGCGAGATTTGCACCGTTATTTCAATGAATCTTTTCTTACAGTGTTCCATAAATCATATGTGACAAGACAGCAATAAATGATGAATAGGGTGTCACAACTCACATTCAGCAGTGTAAAAAGGCGATAATATATTTATGACATAGATAAATACCCCAAATATGACGAACAGTCCGTAGGCGAATCCAGCAATGCTACAATGGCAGCCAACACTGAATGTGTGGAATTCAGACTTGGTCAGCTTCGGGATATAACTCCGGAACATATTCATTAGGTCTATCTGGAAAATAGAAGATTTGAATGTAAATCTTAGTTGTGCTGGAGCTGTAATAGTTTTAACAGGGGTGTGTGTTAAATACAGCACCACAATGGAATTGGGAATTTCACCAATCCTATAATACTTAATAGCATTGTTTACTTCCCAACATAGGTACTCAAAGTGTGTGGGCCCAAGGTCTAATACTATAGTCACTGGATAACCCCCACAGCCAAGGGCAGGTGAATGAAGCTATAGCATAGGGTCTGTAACTTTTGGAGCCGCCATATTGATACCCACTGCTTGACAGTAGGCTCAAAGCAGACAGGGGACTTTGGTAAATCGACAAAAGTTCATGTTTGACGCACTGCATGATGGGTAAAATATATAAATCCTTGGCATAACATTGTTTCAGCAACTGCCCTCAATCATTGTGCGCAGCATATCACATTTCAAGCAATGTCTAGGTAATATGAGGGGTATAATTGTAAGGTCCAAAACAATATCAGATGTGAATATGCCAAAATTTAAAATTGCCATAAAATGGACAATTTTGATCAGGTTTGTACCTACCAAAAATGATCTTACTCTGATGAAAATAGTTTACATGTGCAGGAACCTGTGCAGTAGGCTCAATTTCAATGGTAGTGACCCACCTTAAACCATCCATGTACCTGTTGAAATCCTCCGACTCGTGTATTGAATATGGTTCGGGAGCTCATTTTTTTTTCATCACCAAATTCATGTATATTCGGATTTTCAACATAAAAAAGTGGTATATGGCCACTGTAAACTATTCATTACCTGGTGTTTCACAATATCAAAGATACGTGAGGATAGTGAAAATTGCTAATCCCATCATGATTTGCTCTCCCTTTGAGTCTAGACATACATGCCTGAGAATATTCCTTTCAAATTCTCTTTTTTGGAAAAGGTAGTGTAATTTAAAAAAAACTTAACTTGGGATGTCAAATTTACTATTTTCCTACCTACCCTCTAGAAAACTTGTCAGACAGAATGTCTGCCAGGATTCAAGTGTGAAAATTATTAATTCTAGAATGAACCACATCTTTACACTCAGAAAACTTGCCTGCAAAACTCAAGAATTAGCTTCCAGACATCTCTCTGCTCACAAAGGACTGGAACCTTGTTGCTGCAATCGAATGAGGGCAGAGGTCCAGGGGTCATGCACTATAAGCATAAGGACAGTCATATAATAGACATAGATTGACCCCTGTTCCTGCATGGGATGGGCTTTCCAGAAATGTGTTAGTGCACATAGGTAAGCGATAATCCCATACAACCAGATGTTATCATGTCAGAACTAAGGTGTGAAAAGGTGCACACTAATGTGAAAGACCTTGCTGTGTTTACAACAACCTCATCAGGTGAGGGGGTCAGGTGAGGGGGTCATACAGAATAACTACGTAATACCTCACATATAACAAGCAGCTTATAGAGTTGACGCGGGATGCATTATAAACCGATCAGGTAATTCCCTGCATTCACTTCTGGGTACATTATGTAACACCTGGTACCTATCATGCTGGTTCTTACTAGTGCTTATCTTGCAGCCGCCAGATCAAGCCGATATAGCAACAGCCAAAGTTAGGGGTATACCTTATGCGTTAGGATAGCACATTATATAACATTACTAGAACCCCCAAAACATGACTAGACATGCCTTATATCTGATGTTCCTAATCTCAGGGTGCGGCTTATAATTATGTGGAGTGCATTTTATAAATATATGCGGGGTATTAGACTACATGTGACATATTAGAGCAAGGTCCAATTGCAAGATGCAACTTATGCCCATAGTCCACTAGCCCTCTATCACAAGATTTTATATAGGCTTTGTATGGCCCATTCGTGCGATAGAGGCCAAGTGGACTCTTGATTGTAGGAATGGCCTGGATTCAGAATGAGGTAAAAAAACAGCTGTCTGAAGATTTCTCTTTTTCTATGTAGCAAATGTATAGAAATTGTCCAAGTATGGACATTTGGCTCCAGTATGACCTTCCCTGTGCTTATACTGCAAAAAGCTTCCTGTTATCAATATGAAATAAAATACTAATTTCAAACTTACCGTATGGAAAAACAGATTAGCAGTGAGGGAGACAGACTCTATGGCCGTAGTGCCCATGGTATGCCGCATCACCCACGCCGTCTTAGATACCACGGTCTGTGTCAGCCCTACGTGAAATGCCAGGCCTGTCAGACCCCCGACAAACACTACCATTGGGGTAACCTGCAAGGTGAAAAGGGGAGAAAAGAGAATTGATTTGACAATTTGCCTACTTTTCAGTTGGAAATACACATAAAACCAGACAAAGTCAAATGCAATTTCAAGGGGCATTTATCTAGTTATTGCAATACCGGATTTGTAGAATTATTTGTATAGCATGTAGTTCTTCAGGATTAGAAATAGGTTATGAGAATGTATCCAAAGGGAGCTTTCGCTTCTTGATTTAGTTTTACACTTGTCCACTTGTTAAAATGTCTTTTAGAAGCCTTTGGTCACGTTTGTGAATGGTTTGGGTAGACAATGTTCCATTAAAGAATCAAACGTTTTTATACGTCAAAACTTTGTCAACGGCAATGGTTTCAGAAACTATTAAAAATGTTTCTACAGTAAGTTATATTATCTTTATGTTGTTTTGAACATAGAACAAATACATTGTTTTAAAGAATACCGTATAAAATAATGCTGTTGGGGTGGATATCTCAATGTATGTGTGAACATTTCAAGGTTTATCTACATAAGACGTATGAACGTTAACTTACTAAGAAGGCAAATGGGTGCAGGAAGAACCAAGGATCACCAAATGCCATTGCTGCACCAGCCAGTGAGTAGGACAAGAACTGATTGATCTGATCTGTGATGAACTTAACGGCCAAATAGCCAGGCCGCCAGCGTAGTACAAGCACTCCTAGACCAAACTGAAGCCCAATGCCCCACATCACAGGACGGAACTGTATCTGTAGGAGTGGAAGGGAGAAAGGAGACAATGTCAATTGCATAGAATTTAGCAAAAGAATGGGGATAAGAGAGGAAATAATGGGTGAAAATAAGGAAATTAAAACGTTTCAACCATTTCCTTTGTGACATTGCAAATATAGAAAAAATGGTCCTAGAAGGTCATTCTCCCATATTATAAGATATGAAAATTGCATAATATCTCTAACCCATGTTGCTGTTCAATAGAGAAGAAGCTGAAATATTAACCCCCCTCAAATTGGACTGATTTCGAACAGTCAACACCTCCTCTTCTACATAATCTTTTTAACACAGAAATAAGAGAATGTTTAAAACTTATTTTGGGGTACACAGAAAAAAAACATCTCAAAGAAGATTCCTTCTTTTTAAAGTATGAATTACAAAAGAGAAAAATTGAATTTACACCACAATAAAACATTCAGAAATCTTTAAGAGCTGACAAGGGCATCATAAAATGATAGCTACAAATATGATTTTGAAATTTCCTACAGAATTTTAAAGAGATTAAATATAATCCTACCCTTGTGACATGTTTGCTTGTGACCAGTGGTATGAGTAGAAATACTGTCATTCCTGCAAAGGGAACAAACTGTTTGGGTGACTCGTAGACGGCTAATACCATGTAGACCAGAATAAGTATGGCGATCAGAGGGCGCAACGTCCTGAAACAAAGAAAGAGTGAGTGAGTAAGGGTTGTTTAAAGCCATTTTAAAATATAAGGTCACATTAATGGCGAGAAAACTATACATCACTTCCACACATGAAGACTCTAGCCATGCATGTCTACATATTATATTGATATCAGACACATGTAGAAGAGAATAGGAAAGATAAGATAAAGAAATGGACTAGGGACGTCCAGAAACAAGGAGGGAGACATCATCAAGTTGTCATTGTGCTTAACTCTCCAATGCATTTATGCATAATGGTATGTTTGTCCTGATGAATGAATGCAGCCATGGCGAGTTAGGGACAAGTCATTTATTACCAGCTGGTGGGGCTAGATGGATTTTGGCAGATCAGCAGATTTTTTTTCTGACACCCCCACCACTCTGACAAAAGTGATTGCGACCCCCCCCACTAAGAACTGGTTTTTCAAAATGCCCCCCCCCAAAAAAAAAAAGAAAAAAAATTCCTGTGTCATGATGGGTATTTGAATTGCCTATGTTTAGTTTTGACCCCCCAGTGTAAAGGTTTATTTGATTTTGTCCCCCCCACCAAGGGGCTCTTTTTCAAAATGACCCCCCTATATTTAACAACCCCCCCACCTGGCAATAAATGACTTGTCACTTACTCGCCAGGGCTACACTAAATTCAACTCAATATAAAAGCTTACAGTCAATTATTACATTGTTAAAGCTCAAAAGTCAAGTATCATACAGGCTCTATCAGGTTGATACACTCCTAGAGGATCGGCATGATGGACCAATGATGTGCAGAATCACCAGTACTTCATTGGTGCATCACATTAAACAATGGGCATGATACACCACTTGATTGGAGGTCACTGGAGATCCTCTAATTTGAAGATTCTACCAGTCTGAAAATTTTAGAGTCTAAAGAAATTGGGAGGGCTTCTATGGTAATAAGGATCCATGCACTCTATAAATTGACTGGCGCTTGAATCACGTGAACTCGGTGAAATTAGGGCAGTCTGCTAATTCTAATACAAAGTTATTACCTTGCTTGAACCCAATATATACTCGAACTTAGTCTTATCTGAATCAATTCATAAACAAGCTGATATATTGCTTCATTATCAGCTAGATCAATTTTGAGAACATGTAAATAGACTAATAAATAACAGCTCCTGATCCGTGCTTAACCCTGTGATGCATCATGCTCAATGATGCATCATGCATTAATGCAACCCTGGTGAGTTAGCCAGGACTACATTAATGCATCAAGGGTTTGATACAGTCCCGGAGGGTCAGCATGATGCTTCGATGAAGTGCTGGGGAGTAGATTTGCATTGGTGCATCATGAAGATTAAGGGGCTTGATGCACTTCTGCATCAATTGCTCTTAAAGGGTTCATAAGTGTAGTAGGTCCCCGGGGGCACTGAGTTGTTGATTGGTGGTCCCAACTGTGAAACTATGGCCCCCTTTTTTGCCAAATCACAGCCCCTTTAAGTACAACTTAGTTTTTACAGTCCCCTTTTTTATGAAGTCTGTCAACAGTCCCCCTTTTTGGGCCCCTTTCCATGTAAGTCAAGGTTCTTTGACAGTGATACTGAGGAATTCCCGCTCCACGGAGTTGGTACTGGTCGGTATCCTAACCGAGGTTCATTGCCCCTGGGAGTAGACCATTTAGTGGATCCTTGTTTACCTGTTAGATAGCCTAAGCCAATTGCTTATCATTGAGTTAAGTACATGTGCCTTAACTCTTTAAGGACCGCTGATGAACTAATGCATCATGCCCATTGGTCATCATGATACATGAATGCAGCCCTGGTGATTTATGTATCATAATGACTTGATAGGCTTGGTACACTCTTGGAGGGACGGCATGATGCAACAATGAAGTGCTGGCTAGCAAACTTACCAGCACTTCATTGGCATGATGCACTTCTGCAATAGCCACCCTTAAAGACTTAACACTACATGGTTTGCATATGCTTTTAAAAACACTATGACCATCATTCATCATTATAAATGCAGCCGTGGCAAGCAACTCACCAGGCCTGCATTCATGCATGATGCAGACTCTGTGGGTTGATCCAACCTCATAGAGTTATCATGATGCACCCGAGCACTGCTGCTTTGGTGCATTATGACGACCACACCACCTGGGCCTAGAGGTATCATATGGCCCTTGAGTGGAGATATTTTTAAAAAACACCTTCTTGACCCTTGTCTATTGATACAATGTTATTAGGAAACAGATACACGCTAATGTCAATACTCCTAATGTACTTCAGATTGAGTGAGCTAAATTCAATAAGGAAGAAATTACTCTTAGCCCACTGTGGAAAAAGGTATTTTGAAATTGCTATAACGTACCCAATCATCATTAGATCATGCTTGTCCATGCTTGGCCTGATATATAAGCCGACATTGGCCCAATGTATCCCTGCTACCTGGGTATATACTGGAACCCCCGGAAAAGTTTTTATTTCATATGAATAACAACGCCCCATACAGATAGCATTGGAAGGCCGTATGCCACATCCCCAGTGGTGTAACATGTCTCAATCCACACTGCTGGTCACGTGACTTGTTTACATGTTATTTTCATTGAATTTAGGAATTTTCACATCAATATAACATGAAATAAATACAGAACTAAACTCCCATGGCATACATTGGGGTCATCCACCCCTCGGGGGGCTGTCTCCCCCTCAGGCTTTGCCCTCTGGGGAGACAGCCCCCCTCAGGGTGGATCGGCCCCAATGTACGCCATGGTCGTTTAGTTCTGTATATATGCCACACTCTGGATTTGTGAGGAAGCTCCAAGTGTATAAAATAGCTATCAATTACTAAAGCTGCATTGGGGTATCATGTTGGGGTGTATCAACCTGATAGGATGGCTGCATTCATGCATCATGAGGCCATATGAGAGTATATTCTAGACTCCAAAGTGTAAGCACAATGCATGAAATTAGAATGTAGCCACTGTAAGTATTCCACAATCAGTGGGTATATAATGCACCAATACATCATGGAAAACTTAACTCTTCATAGGCTGCTGATACAAGAGTGCATTATGATGAGCCATTGGCTGTCATGATGTACCAATGAAGTGCTGGCAAGTCTGCTCGCTAGGTCATTATTGGTGCATTGATATCATGCCGACCCTCCAGGATCACCCCATGTGTCTATAATCAGCGTATTCTTTACCGTGACGGATGGACGGACGGGAAAGGATGGTTTGAACAGAAGAAATCATTGCTTATTAAAACCATGATAACATCCCTCTCTTCTTATAGAACTAGAGGAACGGCCTTAAACCCTAATGATACTGTCCCTATTGGTTGTATACAGGATAGGTGACCAGTGACGGGAATGTCAGCCTATCCGATAGGCTGACCATGGGTGCCGGTCATCGTATCGGATACGCTGACGGAGACAGGTGGGGTGCCAGGATTGTAGGGTTACCAGGGTGCATGATTCATTAATGCACTATTACCTTTTTTAAAGCTTGAAATGATTTAATTAGTAAAAGAAAACATTCATACCATCGTACTGCTCTCCTGTGGTTATAAAAGAAAGTCAATGTGGGTTTCATTCCAACATCAAAGATCGTCTCTCCATAGTTGTCCCTTATTTTGACATAGCTGATCATGAATAAGGCTAGCGCAGTCAGTACTATCAGTGCTGTAGCTTTCTGCAAAGAGTACACTATAGCAAAGCCAAAGTATACAGCATAGCCAATTAGTAGAGCACCTAGAAGGAGGATCCTGACTTTGTCTTTGTGCCTTCCAACCAAGTCCCAAACCCAGTCTTGGATCAGCTGGATGAACAACAGTTTACTAGTGGAATCAATATCTAAAATTCTGGGATCTGGTGCATCTTCTATTGCTAAGTCTAAATATGCAGTGTCCTCTCTTTCTTTGTCCTTGTGCCCAGTGTTGGTTGTGGAGTTGACAGTGTGGGGAGGCATGATGTTGGTTGTTATCTGTCCCAGGGCTACCTCACATGTGGTGGTCCTGGGGGTTAGTCCCAGCTCATGTGCCATTGTAGTCCAAATAGGATCTGTTAAAACATCAAGGATCGGTACAGGTTATAAAGGACAGACTGGTGTAGCATAAATGGCACAGATAAGGTACTTGAAAGACAAATATAAGAACATATCAATGTGGATTAACCCTTCAAGGGCCATTGATGAGCTGATTCACCATAGATTGGTCGGCACCAAGCATGGAGTAACTCGCCAGGGCTGCATTCATGCCATCCTGCAAGTCGGGTTGTGCTGACCTGCCACTCCCGGAGGGTCAGCATGATGCACCGATGAAGTGTTGTCGAATAGATTCGCCAGCACTTCATTGGTGCATCATACTGACTATGGGCATGATACACTACTGCATCAGCAGGCCTTGAAGGTTTAGTAGACAGTTAGTGCTAATTTGTACATCTCGGGTCAGGAACAGTTCAGGTTAAGAGGGTGACCTGGACAGGGACCCAGGGACATGACATCTTCCGAACACAGGATATTATTGATTAACTCTTTAAGGGCCGCTAATGTAGGGTTGCATCATGACTACTCGTCATCAGAATGCACCATTGGTGCATCATGTCAAATCCATTGTTGCATCATATCAACCCTCTTGGAGTGTATCAACCCTGTGGGGTCGACATGATGCATGAATGCAGCCCTAGTATATTTTTCACCAGGGCTGCATTCATGGATCATGACGGCCAATTGACATGATTCACCAATACATCTGTGATCTTTAAAGTTTAACATAATTATCATAATTCATACACCTACATAATACCCTGCCTATATGGGGCGCCTTACACACAACAGTGCTTAATAAGAAATATGGACAAACTGAGAGGTTGGCTGGGTATCAGAGATTATTAGGAGGGCTTTCCAACGAAGACACAGGGCCTTATTTCATATATTTCATGCCATTTCAAATTGAAATTTCCGTTTAATGAATGGCACAATATAAAAATAAGTCTATTTCAAAATGAAGTAAAGTTTATGGGCCCCTAGCTAGGTATGCCTTGTAGGTCTGGCTTGGGCTGTGAGGTGTCCCTTATACGTCAGGTATTATGGTACTGCTCTTATCATGTCACATACCATAATTATGAAACCGCACTATGACGTTATGAAATGACTCTTATCAGTGACTCTCACTATAAACAACCCAAAATAATTTTCCTATTCAAGTAAAATTATATCGTAAGGAACATCTAGCGAAGAATCAGAATCAGAAACAACACAATAAAGGCAATCATCATCCTTATAAGCAAGGTGTCCTTATAATCAATATATCTTTATAGAATATGACACAAACATGGTAACAACAATCTTTACTGTAGCTCACTATGTAGTCACTGGTATCTCGTCTTATCTTATATCTTTCAATACGATTTGACCTTTGCCCTAAGTAACCTGCTACCTATAGATTGCTAGCTGTTTGTTTGTCTGGAATCAGTTCAGGCCAATTAAAATAACTTGGATTATGGGATTTTTCAGCTGAAAACTTGGGCGGCTAAAGCCAAAAAAAAAGGTTGGATTTTGGGACCAAAATATCACAGCGGCCAATGGCAAGAAAAAAAAACCACCTAAAACAGACAAGAATAAACTTTCCATGCATTTAAAGGAATGTTTCCCCTCAGATCTTCAAAAATCCCGGCGGCCAGAGGTTTTGGTTTTTCCAAAAATCTCGGTGGTGGATCTGTAGTTCAAGTCATTTTAATTAAATGACCTCATCAGGATCTGATGCACCGATTTGGCAGCGGTCGCCCGCCTGGTGTGTGGTTTGGAATTACTTCTTATGTGCTCACCATACAGATCAGTCGTAGGACATCACCTACGATCACCAACTCTAAGTTTGAAGGTCTCAGATTGTAGTGGCTGTGGGCAATCATACCATGCTGCGAGATCCCCTGTTGGGGAATAAGCCCTCAAAATTCTTTTGAGGTAGCTGCAACATTTATCACACCCAACTGTTCCGGATCATCCCTGATGTCAAAATCGAGAATGATCAGCTCTGATGAAGCACAGGTCTACTTAACTAGCCATACATTCCTCCACCAAACATCAAAATGGCGGCACCAACATGGCGCCAAGGTGGGGAGCACCCAAAACAGCCGAGTTCCAACCCAGCCCTGTATGGTGGCACCTCCTTCCACTCTTGAACCCCTGTAAGGTGGACCCTCTATGACTATACTACATAATGATAGATATCGCTTCTATGAACTGTTCCAATTATATATAAGCTTTGCAGAGAGGGAAAATTAAAAATGTCATAACTTCTGTTCTGATCAATTGTTTTTTTATTGCTGCATCAAGATGCACCTACTGGGCTGATACATTATTGGTGTGCACAACAAGGCCATTTGAAAGCCAACAACAAATACTTAAATACTCATTGAGCATGAATGTAGCCATAGCAAGTAAATGCTAGGGTTATATTCATGCAAAATGCAACTGTACATGGTTGGTATAATCATGTATTCTCCTTTACCTTTAACAGCCGTTGTCTCAGTGTCTTAATGCACAATTTGGCATGAAACACTCATAGGTTTAATATGACGTAAAAGTGTTACCCTTATCAGTAGACTCATTAGGATGCCATTTGTGAATTGTGATAAACAGTTGACATATGGATTGATACACTAATGTTAACTCAGTAAGGGCCCATAGTGCATTAAGGCCTTCTATGGGGCTTACCAAATTATCCGTAAAATATAAAGGCATTGATCATGTCAGCCCTTTAAGGTGAGGACTGGAAGGTGCCGTAGGGGCCTATAATTTTAAAGTAAGGTCATTTAATATGTGTATTTGTGCCTGAACAGCTGCCATATAGATCAATACAGTATTGTTAACCAAGTAAGGCATAATACAAACCCTTCTATGGGGCTTACAAAGTTAGCGGTAGAACATGCAGGCATCATGAACAATGTCCATTTCATTTTATATCATTTATATAATCATATGTAACAACTTAATGACATAATAAAGGATGCACTCTAAGGATGTACAATCTGAAGCGTTTACATTTTGAAAGGAAACGACAACCAACGATACTGTGCATATATGGTCAGTTCTCATGAAAATGGAGCACATAGCCCAGGGGGAGAAAAAATCTGAAGTGCTTAGATTTCTTTTATTTCTTATGGGCTAAAAGGCAGCATATGAAGTTAGTTACTCAGAATGATAACTATAGATTATGTTGCAATTAATTATACCTACTCAGCGTGCTGGACCTACGTATGGTGATGTACCTATGTACGGTGATGTCTATGCATTGCAGTCATTATCTTCACATATTCATTGATTTCTGGTATTGTAACTTTTGCATAGTATTGATCCTTAGTCAATTGAAGTATATCAACCAGTTTACATATAACATTAGCTATTTTTATCATTCTATGGCATAGGTTTCCATCATAGACCTATGCATGGTGATGTACCTACGTATGGTGATATTTCCAGGATTTCTCCCCATAGATTGTAATGTATTCATCCAGTTATGAAAATATTTTGCATGTATATTCCCTGGACCACATATATTAACATATTATGAAATAATTCACTAATCAGTGAGCACTCTTCTTTAATCAATGATGTAATGTACCTACGTACGGTGATGCTAAGGGGTACACCACATGCTTGTCAGTCCTATAGGTCATTGACAAGTGCATGTTAGAAATAATTTATATTGACATTATATTGCCCCCATTGAGCCCTGGAAACTGAGACATCTATATAACCCAAGAGGATTTTCTCCTTGATATTATACTCATTCTAATGTACCTACGTACGGTGATGCAAATCTTACACAACTACATTTTTCCTTATAGATAATAAGGAAATAATCGAAAATGAGCTCTGATGGTGTCAAAACTTTCGTATTTCAATTCAACAATAGTCCGTATGAAAAGTGATACCATGCTTCTTATTGTACGTCAAATAAATCACCTAACATGTTTTACTTATATTTTTCCCAGTTGGAATCTTCTGAATTATCCACCTTTTGCCGTCTTATTGGCTTAGATTATGTCACTACATAGGCAAAAGTGGGTACCCATGGTATGATAATGTTACCAGCCATGTGAATGCATCAGCAATACAGTAGTTAGACCCCCTGTTAAGTGTACATGGGCGGGCAAAGGTATGTTGAGCCTGTGCTCCATTTTCGTGAGAATTGACCATATGCCATGGAACTAAATTCAGCAAAATCAAAAAACGAATTGAACAACAATTTTTTTTTCTTTCTATACTTGATCCTATATAGGCTCAAGGAAATTTAGTAAACCCATTGGGATGTAACTGTATCTCGAAAAGTGACGTGAGTGTTAGTTTTTCCCACACTCACTTGAGTATTTGAAATACAGTTACACCCCTATGGGTTTACTAAATTTACTTGAGCCTATATAGGATCAAGTCTGGAAAGAAAGTATGGACACTGTGTTAGGGTTAGGGCTGGGGTTAGGGATAGGATTAATGTTAGGACTAAGGTTAGAGTTAGGGTTAGGGATAGGATGAGAATAAGGTGATTGGATGGGGATGGGAAGGAATATGGCGATGGGATAGGGAAAATGGGGGCCTGAGCCTAAAATCAGATCCAGAATTCACCAAAAATTACTATTCTTTCTAATCTTATATATGTATAGGCATCAACACACTTGAGCCGACAATTCGAGGTGGTCGCACTGGGGCCCTTGCTGGCCCCCCTCAATGAGGATTTGCTTCCTACGCCTCTGAATGAGGGGTAAGTGTCTACACTATCAGCGGTCAGAAAGAACATATCTCCTTATCAATCTCTCCCCAATTAGAAACTGAACTAAAAATATTGAAATAAGATAATTCATATTTGGCTGTAGAAAGTTCCTACCTGTATGACCCAGTGTGTTCTGATGATCCAAATTGATACAATTCCAACTTTAGACAACAAACGCACTCACTCTGGATATGATTTGGACTCCGTCACAGGTCAGGGGCCCTATATATATATGCATGCATGCTTGTAGGGTGGGTGGGGGGGGGGAGGTATTTGTACTCTGGTGGGGAGGTGGGGGTTTGCTAGCATCATGATTTGTATATCCACGTCGGGGGTATTTCAAAATGATAACAATGATATTATCATTCTGAAATTCTCTACAGTAGGACGAACCTCGCTCTCTCCTGCCACTATGGCAATTGGTTGCCATGCCAAATTTGCAGTGCATTTTCAGATTATCAGTTAATCGTTTATCGATTATCATTTAATACTCCATTAGTCTATCAGTGTGTCTTTTTCATTATAGTGGTTATGGCAAGTTGCTAAGCACGAGGTTTAGCACGAGGTTTAGCTTCAAAATGGTGAATATGTTGTTGTTGTAAATATTTATTGGCTTTATTTGTCAAATACAATGGTCTCCTCCAATATGATAGCATTAAATACCCCATTAGACTAGAAAGAAAAAAAAAGAAACCATCTTTACTATTTTAGATTGAATTAAACTATTAGCTACTGGGGCACCTTGGATATAAGTTTTTATAAGCTAAGGATATATGTATTCATAACTATAGGAGACTTAAGTGGGGACTCCACCACGCGTTTTTTTCTGAGAATCGCAGCTATTCTCACAAACGCAGGCACAGACACAGGTTATCCATTGATATTTTCTATTATTTGAAGGTAGAAATAAAATGTTGTGAGACCTATTTGTTTATTTGGGGAAGGCTCAGTCTCGTCTGGTCGGGATTCAGGGAACTCCCTCTCTCGTGTTTGGGGATTTTGGGTCACCATATTCTGGGGAATATTACTACACACGGTACCTGCCTAGATTTTGCCACTACAGCAATTAGCGGCCAGAACTACTTTTACCCATAATCGTTGGTCACCAGAGATTGGGGAAGGCTTTGTGTGAGATGTCATGCACGTTTCTGTTGTCAAATGATGATTATGTTTACTAAATCAAGTTGCTCTCATTTAAATGACCAATTGTCATGAATCATCCAGAAGTAGGCTGGCAGGGGGGTCCAAAATCAAATCAGGACCAGCCTAAAAAGTTTTTGGGTACATATAGTATCTATATAGGTGTTGGGGCTTAGGCTCCATATATTTGGGTAAGTTAAATATCGTTTTGTGATCCAGGGTAGAGCGGCGAAGTTGCTAGGGTATCTGCCGGGTGCCGGGTCTCTGACGGGAGCCGCCAGCGCCACTAGGTGATGTTGGCATAGCTCTGTCCAATGGTGGAGGATGGGGTTGATCCTTACTGTGTGAAATACCTTGGTAACAAGGTCATTTATCATATATAACACATTAGTTAAATATGTTATATATATTATGGAGAGATGGACTGCTAGTAGGGTCTCTGACGGGAGCCGTAGGGTCTCTGACGGGTGCCGCAAAAAAACTACCCCAAATGTATCATTGGAGCACCCAAGGTAGGATATTAGAGATAGGCCCAATTTTTTTGTGTATGCATATATAGACATGTTAAGGCTTTGCATGGTATATCTCTCTCATACCCCTGCTATATTTAAAATAGAGTAAGGGAGCCATGTTAGGGTCTCTGACGGGAGCCACGCGAAACTGCCCAAATACATTTCTGGCCCCAATATAATACATTATTTGGCTACATACACCTTTATGGTCTTAAAATTTTCCATTTGCTATGGGGGAAATACCAAAACAAATTAGGGGACCCAGTGACCTTTAATTTTGATTTTTTGCAACTTTGCAGTACAGATTTTTATTTTTTCTTATTGAAAACCCCTCATTTTGGGCAGTTTTAGGCCCCTAGCTCTCTAAATATGCATCGTAGATAGGCAAAACCCATATACCACTTGTAGCTCTATCACATCCTGACCAGAATAAATGATAAAGACACCCTAGCAAATTGTCGTTATCTGTCGCCATGATTGGTCATCAATGGTGACTCCTTTCTGAGTGATAACTCACTGCGTCATCTTTCGCCACTGTGTGTCAGTCTCACATGGCATGGCGATTTATCACAACAGTTGCCAACATGATCTCACTCACTGCGTGAGTATGTGCCACCCCTTGTCATCCCTCACAAAGCATGGTAACTTATCACCACCATCGCCAAAATGGATCTAACTCACTGCTTGAGTATGTGCCACTGCCTGTCAACTCTCAGTCAGAATGGCAACTTTTCACCTGCATTGCCACATGGCTCTCACTCACTGCGTGAGTGTGTATCACTCCTTGTTAATCTTCTCTCAAAATGGCGACTTATCACCACCATTGCCAACATTGGTCTCACTCAATACGTGAATTTGTGTCACTCCAAGTCAATGCTCTCTGAGGATTGCATCATCTGTCACTCACTCTCACTCACAGTGGCAACTTATCACCACCATTGCCAAAGTTGTTGAGACAGCACCACTGTTCAACATGTAGCCTATCTAGGAAGTGTGGGCATGAAGTATAAGTCCCATACGTATCAAATGTGCTTTGTTTCACACTGATTTCCATGTAATACTTCAGAGTTGAATCAAACAAGATTATATAGAGAGAATATCAATTGAATTTAGATAGAGTTATCTCTAAAATGAAAGCAACTATCCATAAACACCTTTTCTCTGGTTACAGGAAAAATACATAGGGGAATATCAACATGAACACCTTGTCTGTGGTTAGAGGGAAGATACATATGGCAATACCTTCTCTGGCAAAACATACTTTGATCTGGCAGATGTGAGGCTGCATGATTACCAATGTCGATGATCATGAGCTTTTCATCTAACAAGGTGAGTGATCACCAGCGTCGCCATCCCTGGTGAGTCTGAGTGATCACCACTCTCGCCATCCATGGTGAACCTGCGCTATGACGTGGTGCGCGTTTCATCTATCGAGGTGAGTGATCACTCATGTCGCCATCCCTGGTGAGTGTGGGTGATCAAGATCCTCACCCTCTGTGGTGAACCTGTGCTATCACGAGGTACGCGTTTTATCTAGCGAAGTGACTGATCACAATCCTTGCTATCCGTGGTGAATGTGTATTATGACGTGGTGTGCGTCTCATCTAGCGAAGTGAGTGATCACTCATGTCGCCATCCCTGGTGAGGATGAGTGATCACTCATGTCGCCATCCCTGGTGAGGATGAGTGATCACGATCCTCGCCATCCCTGGTGAACATGTGCTATGACGAGGTGCGTGTTTCATCTAGCGAGGTGAGTGATCACCCGCTTCGCCATCCCTGGTAAGTCTGAGTGATCACCATCCTCGTCATCTGAGGTGAGGCCATGTGATCACCACCATTGCTATTCCTGGTGATCTTGTGCTATAGCGACGTCGTGTTCCATCTAGCAACATGTGTAAGCCACTTCACACAGGTTGACGAGGAGTCACGACAATTTGCTGGGACATATATAACTTTGTTTGAAGAATTTATCAAAAGTGGAACAAGAACAGCCCACTTCTGGAAGATTCATGACAAATGGTCAAATATTGCACACTTTCACATTTATGAGTCTCTGCAATTCAACATCAGACAGGTTTCATTTCCAAAAGCACTTGTAATACCCTGCAATCTCGGTTGTTGTTAGACTGCTATGTTGTTATTAACATTGTGCTGTTACCCCCCCCCCTTACATAGACTGCTCCTCTTTACCAGGCCAGTAGCTATTGATAGATCAGTTGCCTGCCTACCCTAGCTCTATATACTGCTCCCTCCCATTCATTTAGGTTTGGTATGCATAAACACAAAGCTATTGATAAACACAATCTCTGCGAAACCTTAAACTCCTTAAACAGCCTAGGCTGTTGATATGCCTTCATTGTAAACATGAGATTTAAGGGGTCGACCAGGGTTGAATCCAGGATTTTGAAAGGGCGGGGGGGCACGCACCCCTCATTCAGCCCCTAATTTTGGCTAAATTCTAGGGTAAAAAAAGTTAGGTAAATTCTTAAGTACAGGGAAAAAGGGGGGGGGGCCTCTAAATCCGCCACTGTATAGCTTAGACACTGTCTGCACTACCTTTTGTGGATATTTCACTCAAACCCCATTCTTCACAAAGATGTCTGAAGCCTAAAGAAAATGTGGGCACACCCCAGACCTGCGGGCGATATATAATAGCGTGAGTTACAATTACTAAGTGCTACTACACAGAAAAAAAATAATGTTCAAAATCTTAGTCAGATGTTAGTCAAAAAGGCTAACTTTCTAACAATACCTAGTCAAAAGCACGTGCCTAAGTGTCCAAGTTTTTCTTAGTCAAATACGACTAACCATTAGTCAAAGTGCCCAACTTGCCTTGGCTTGCCTGATTTTGACTAAGATTCCTCAGTGGTTTTGACTGAGTATGCAATCTAATAATGGTTAGTTTAAGCTCTGTATAGGATCCACATCCCACAAATAATTATCTCATCATTTAGGAAGCATATATGTGAAATGCCTGACACCATTTCCATTAGAGCCCCAGAGTCAATTACTCTGGGTTTCCCACAAAGAAGCAGATACATCTGTGGATATTTTACTTATCTAGATTCCCACAGAAAAGGTGTAATTATTTGTCTACCTAGTTTATTTAACAAATCATTAAACTATTTGAAATATTTTGCCAAGCTTGATGTTATATTGAATTGTAAAAGCCTCAAAGTTATACAGCACCTAAAAAACACCATCATTTTGACATCCATCGAATAGTTTATGGTACACAGCCACCAGAAAAATCATGTTTCAAACCACGCTGCCACCTGGTGTGTAAAGGCAATACTATGCCAATATAGCTTAGTCAAAGTCACTAAGAGATCTTAGTCAAAGTGACTAAGTGACAGTGACTAAGATAAGTTAGCTTGCCTGAAACTCATATTAGATACCTTATTCAAGATTGTTGTTGGAGAGAGAAACTGATTTGGGTAGTCAATGTGACTAAAATAAACTAGACATTGTTAGTCACACATTAGTCATATGTACTAACTAAGATTATTTGGGGGTTTTGACTAAGTAAAGTTAGATTGACTAACGTGGATTTTTTTTCTGTGTATTTACAATTTGCAGTTTATAAACGGATGATAGTTGCATCTTTAAGTGTTATTCTGTACATGTTAAATCTTGAAAATCCCCTTCAGGTAAGATACTTCAGATGTACTGGTGTATTGCATTAAGACTGTGCTATCTTTTGATATTTAATGTTTTGATTAGGTCTTCTCATGGTGCATGTGCCTAACCACGTGTTGGCAATGTTTGCCCGCAGCTAACCACCTTGTGAGGTAGCAGAGGCCTAACTGTAACTCACGCTATACCATGAGCCCAGAACATGGCCAATTGTGACGCCACAAGTCTCCGTCCCTATATTGTGACAAGTCCCTAGTCGTATTGAAAAATCTTGATAACCCCTTCCCATTGATTGATTACCATTTTTTTTAAATACTCAGTGATTCCTGATCCTTTTCATAGATATTTTCTACACACATTTTTTTTGGAAATACTCTATCCCACTCAAATTATCACACATTGGTTCATGTCTATGATAATAATGAGGCTGTTCGGGCTAGTTTAAGAAAGCACAGAAAAAGGATAAAGGGGATCTAGAGTAACACAATGCTGAAAGAATTGTGATTCTACTATTATTGGTTCTTTTTTAATTGATTATTCATTTTAAAAAGTCAGGAGTTTTGAGGTGACAAACAGAGGCCCTTTGAAGTATATTAAGTGATTCATGCTTCTGGTCAAGATCTAGGCCTATGTGAATGTAGCAGAAGTGGCTATGCCTGATTAGGATCTAAGCATGGAATACATGCATAAAACCATATGAATGTATGTATATTCTGAAAGCTAATGTAAGATGGCGGCTAATTACTGCAATTAAGACAACGGTACCATATTTCACTGCGTCAAAACACTGCATAGAGAATCATTTAATGCTATAACATGGTTTAGAAATGGTAGACAATGTGTCCAGATACTGATGTGTGGATGAAACAGCCTTCAGGATGAGGTCTCCAAATCCAAAGAGTGATGTAAGACTCAAGGAAATGGTTGCAAATCATTGGGGAAGGGCTATAAACTCTAAAGTAGAAAGGGTAGGTCAAAAGGGAAAAGATGGAGACCCTGGAGGATGAGTGTATGCCTACTTTTTAGGATTTATTGGGACTATTGGGTAAAACGTGTCTCTAAACTGCCAACTTATTTTCCTGAACATTTCTATTTTAGCACAGTAAATAGGAAAGATGTGGGGAATTCTAATACACTGTCCTTCATACCCAAATTCTTTCCCCTTAAGGTGATTAAATCTATTTTTAACAGTTTTTGCTATCGCTCTGCTTCTAGGTGTCCAATCAGAATGTAGGTTATATCATAGGAATCCAAAGCAATCAACTCCAAACCAATGGCCCTGATAGCCTGCGCCTGTTTTCTATATTTGTACAGAGTAGTTATTGGGGCACTTCATAGATTGAGTACCATAATTTGGTGCCTGCACAGGCAGCACCTTTTACCCACTTCCCCTTACTCCTTCACACAAAAGTACCACTTATAGTGGCATGTTTGGAGGTTGGGCTTTTTTTAGGCTTCCTATCTGTCACAGTGATAAAGAAGGCATTCTGTTCTGCCTTTTTATGGGCAGTTTTATATGATGACCAGCATGTGTTATACCTTGCTGGAAACATACAGTATCCCTCTCTCAGGTTTAATGTAATGTAGTCGTCAAAATGACTTTTTGATCAATCCATTAATCTATTTATATTTTGATGTAGGTGACAATCCTTGAGGTGTGTGCTCTGCGGTTTAGTGCAGTGGAGAGACATCCCAAAAAACGTTTTTAAACGTTTTTTAAACCAATTTTCAACCAAATAGCCAAGGGGGAAACAAATAACGACGTTTTTTAAGGTAAAAAAAAACAACGTTTTTATGCCAAGTGGTATGTGGTGCACTCCAAGGTGAAATTTGGGTCTGATGTTGTTCTATGTAGATGATATAACACAGGATGACAGAAAAGATGATGAGTTTTCCATTCATATAAATAAAAAATCCTAATGGCTACATGATGCAGTAAACTGCTAAAGTAGCCAAACTTTGATGTCCTGTCACTAATTAAATTATCGCCAATACAACCCAGAACTTACACAGGATGTACCTCTAACATAGCTTGTAAGAATCCCACTCATAAATGTCTGCTAAGAACCACCTCGTTTCGCCTCCTAGACATGATTATACTCTATATTAGTTGATTTGGGACCAGGGCGGCTCAGCTCACCCAGGCCTGTAGCAGTACCTGCCGTCATGTGTGAGTAGTCAGGAGCGTGTTGCTCCTATGGTAAAAAGAGCTGCCAGTAGGTACCCTCTTTTCAAAAGAAGTCACGCTCTGCTTCACCATCCAACTTGCACTCACCACATTAGTCTGAAAAGTCACTTGCCTTGTTTAAAACAGAGAAAGCTGCACTATCAGGTACCTACTCATGTCACACACTCTATAGTATACTGACTGGCTTCTCCCAACTAGGTACCTACTCAAATTCCCCTTTTTTAGCTCTATACTTGAATGACCACTTGTGAGCAACAAAAGGGACAAGTTATTGCTACATGAAAAGAAAGGACTGGAAATGAGGGCATTTTTAGCCAGCTCTTCCTTTTACAATAGGAGCAACACCCTCCAGGGCCCACCTGGCCATCTGGGGCTATGTATAGCTCTCCCATGTGACCTGCTGTAGGTGCTAGAATTGACAGAAACAGGAGGTCATCGAAAACAAAGAAAAGTAGCTAAAACTCCCTCAATTCTCAATGGGTTTCAATAATTTTTTAACGAATCTTAATATCTAGAAAGGTATGCTTCATTGAAACAATATTTTTTTTTCTAAAATGTATGAAATATTCATTTCCTACCGAACTCGCTACTTATAGTTCACAAATCACAACAAACTCTTCATGCATGTGTAGAATAGAAATATAGCTTCACATTGGTGTAGATATAGTCTATCTTTATAATGACTAAGTAATACTAAATCAGGGTTTAGGTTGGGAAGCGGGGGAACTACCCGATTGTCACTCAACTCAGTGACCTGTGTGAACGGCCTAACGATAAGGAGTGAGAACAAAAGAAATTCTCTCAGTTGATAACGAAAGCTCATCGAGGTACTCTATCACATGGGAATGGCAATCTACTGATAGAAGAATTTATCACTATCATATATATTGCATGAAACCCCATCATGACCCCTGGTCAGTAACCGGACTACTATCCACTTACCGTTATCTCATTTTCTGACCATTTTCATGAAACCACTTAGCTGGGTCACTACCTGCCCGGTCACTGACCCAGAGGGACAAGATTGTGAAAGCACTTCTCTCTCAACTTTTCACAGGCCGCTGATGCAGGAGTGCATCATGCACATTGGTCGTCATGATGCATCAATGAAGTGCTGGTGTGACTGCTTGCAAGCACTTTGATTTGATTTGACTTTACTTTATTGACTTAAACGTTTTGAACCTAGATAATATGATAGGTACAATTGATCGATCACATTTACAGATATACAGCAATAATTAGTCAGTTTTATGTATAGTGGCAAGGTTGTAATGAATGAACAATTAATATCAATGGTTCCTTGAGAAATAATAGGTATGTTCAAATTTTACCATTTATACATAGGCTTACAAGAGATTTCCATAGAGATATAGTTTATGAGTAATACAAACAATAGAATAAGTCAAAATAGAAGGAAGAGGACCTCATCCCCACTAGAATAGTGTTGGGTTGGTTATTCTGGTCCTACCTAACTTCTCCAAATTTAGTACGAAACTGTTGGCACTATGTAATAAGAATAATGATATAAATATGGTCGATAGGCACCACTTGTCGTCATTTGACCGTTTTGCCTTCTATGCTTAATAAATCATTCAAAATGGAACCTATATGTGTGTAGCGTTCTACCCCTCGATGTTATATCGAATCTTTCGATAAACAACGAAGAACAACTATTCAGGTTCCAGTTAAAACTTTATTGTCTAATAACACATAGGCATCAGCCGTTCTCGATCACAGTTACAGGTGGCAGAGTTTGAACTCTATTGCAGGTTCGACACTAGGCCTTCTAGTGTCTAGAGTTAATATTCCACATGAACCCCCTCTGTGCAGCAGCACAGAGGAGTATTAGAATATGGTAGCCGGGCAGCCGCCGACCATTGCTCACAATGGTCAGTCGGGGCTGGACTGACCCTGAGGAAGGCCGTACAACGGCCTTATATACACCGGAGTCGAGGGCCACGTGACCAACTGGTGACGTGGCGCTGGACTCCAGCGCCCCCAGGCGTCGGGTAATAGAGGTGCTCTCGACGTCGCCCACGAGGACTACGAAGGTACCTCGAAGATGACGCGGGACCACCACACCACCCCCCACTAGACTGAAACGAGGTCTCTGAAAATTCAGAGATCCCGGATCAGTCTAAACAATTAGATAATAATATGAACTACTGGATCCGTCGACATAGTCGACAGAAACAGTAGAGGAATATATAGAAATATAGTTTCTACTGTACTGTAGAAAAAAAATTATTATCACAGTTAAATTATAAGGCGTTGCTCCATCCAACGTAGGAGACCAGTGCCGAAACACTGCTTCACGACCTGTTCCTGGTCGATCCGAGGGAGGCACGACCGGGTATGGCAACCGGGGTCGTGTCGTTTCCTCCCTGTCTCGTTGAGAAGCTCCTTCCAGCGTAGGAAGCCCATCGATAGCGTACAATACTACTATGATGGTCCTTCGACCGTGAGGCCGAGGATGTGTGGCACCACCGGGCCCTAAGACCAGGGTGGCGTCGGATCCACACAGCTTCGCAGGGAGGTCCGGGGACAGGAAAGGTACCCCCACTCGTGGAGGGTACACCGTCGTCCGGGAACGAGTTCCCGGGGGTTCCGTGCTGACATCGAGACTCTGTTCGATGTCAGCGATCCAGACTGAAGAGGAGGAGCAGTAGTATCATACTACTGATCCTCCGAGATGGACCCTGTAGCGGCGTCGATTTCAGCCTGCTCTCCCTCAGTGCGTTCCTCATGTGAAGCACTGGCGGCTAGCTGGCCTGAAAACGTCGGCGACTCCGGCAATGGGACCTCACGGTCCATTGTCGTACTCCAAGCCTCGTTAGAGGTCTCGGGTGCATCCCGGGAGTCCCCCTCAGCATCTGAGTGGAGAACGGCCGAGTCTGCTGAGTCGCTTCCGTCGTCGTCGTCGCTCTCCTGACCTTCACGGTCGTCCTTGTCTCCCTGGTCAGGGGGAGGCTTTGGAGAATGATCGACGACATCGACGTCCCCGTCTATATCCATCGACTGTTCCACCTCGGCAGGTTCTACTGCTTGGGCGGAAGCCGACGGGTCCGGACAGACGGCTACGTTCGCCGGGGCCAGGGGAGTGATGCCCTGAAGATCCGGATGGATCCTCGGTGACACCACTCTCTGGACCGGTGGCGGCGTAGGCTCGGTGGTTCCCGAGAGGGTTATCAAGGGAACCGAGGAGGAAGACGGGGCTGCTGGCGGGTAGACGGAGGCACCGAGAGACCTACCCGGGGTGTCAGGCTTGTCCTGCACCACCTGCTCCCAGCCCAACATCGTCATAGCTGAGCTCAGACTATCCATTTTTGGAGACAATTCTCTTAACGGATTCGTCTGAGCCGCCAGCGTCCTGACATCAGGGACCACTCCACCCTCGACGAGGTACCTCTGCGCTTCGCGTGAGGGCTCAGTTCGAACGGGCTTCAGGGTTCGGACGCCACGGTGCTTGTCCCTCATCCATTCCGAGAGTTGGACCCCGAAGACTCTAAAGAATTCGCGGTCGATTTCCTCCCAACCTTCTATGATACTATCCCTCTTGGTAATATCATATTGGGCCTGTGCCTCAAAGTTATTGAGACGCGTTCGGACGTCGGTCAGACGAGAGTCCATCTCCATCTGAACGGTCTGGCGCGCCTCATTCCTAAGAGCCGGAAGGAGCTCGTTACGGATGGCCATGTTTGTTCTATCAAACAGGCCGAACAAGTAGGCACTCGCTTCCTCACGAAATGCCTCGCCGAACTTGTCGATAGCAGGACTGCCCGTCATCTGTAGAAGTCCCTTACAACGTTCCACGAACGTCTTCGGGACCCCACGTTCGACGCCATCGCCGTAGGCAGGCTGTGCCAACTCCCAACGCAAGGTTGCTGTCGGGGTGTCGGCGCCTGTCACGACGTTGGAGAAGCTAGCTCCTGCTGCCGAGGTCAGTGTCGCGCCTCCCACGTGGACACGCGGCGTGGCAGCTGGGGTGCTGCCCTCTGCCGCTGCAGGGGGTTTGACAGGGGGAGACGAGTTGGTGGTCATCTTGGGTTGCCGATCACGACCACTCCGGGTTTCCACTGTCTTGCCTCCAGTTTTAGCACCACTAGTGCTTGGTTTGGCCGAACCGGTCGAAGCACTCTTCGACTTTTTAGCCGGGGCGGCTTTCGATGCCTTTTCGGGCTTCGAGGGAGCAGCCTGCGGCTTAGGCTTCTTAGGTTCAGTCGAACCGGCAGACTTAGCAGCCTCTGTAGAGTGGGGCCTCTTGTTCCCACTCGTAGAGGCTGTAGGTCCTGGGTCCCGAGGACGACTGGCCTCCCGCTTCTTCCGTTGCTCTACCCTGAACTCGGGGTAGGCACCGTAGAAAGCGGGCATCAGCTCCGGTCTGATATACAGGCGCTTCGTAGACGGGGGTGCGGGGGCCATCCGCATCCAGTGTCTCGTCGGCGCGCCTGTCTTCTCATTCCGTTCACACTTTCCAACCAGAGTCTCCACTAGTTGGATAGCGCCCTCGGCGTTGTACTTATGGGGCTGCTTGTACGACTTGAGATGACGCGCCATCAAGCCCCTTCGTGAAGTCACGAAAGGAGGAGAGGTCGGGTCATCCGGGTCCTGGTAACATGGAATGGTCTTTTCCACCTTAACACAACCGAACTGCGGACGGATGGCTCGATGCTCTTCAACCAAGTGTCGAGCATACCTGCCGTCCGTCGCATATACGCGAGGGGGGAACCCCTTACGTGTGCAGTTCTCGAAAGCACACTGCTGCCCTGGATTGAAGATGCGCCATGCGAACCCAATCCGCTGTCGCTCGGGCAGCGACACCCCCGACGAGTCTGAGGCATTCGTGATATTCTCGATCATCGAGACATACCAGTCAATGGCATGACTGTCGTCCGAATACCATTCCTCGTCGTCACTACCATCCTTTCCGACGAGACTTGGGAGTACCACTTGACCATTCTTGCGGTAGTCCTGAAGCTTTGTCAGTGGCCTGTCATCGACGTACTCAGCACGTCGTTTGGCAGTGATCGCTGACAGTCGCTTCCACTCGTCGACAGCCCTGGCCGTGTCTGGGGGTGAGGATACGGTGCTCTCCACGGCACCGGCATCGACCTCCGACGGCTCGGTTCCAGGTTCCGGTGGAGCAGTAGACTCGCTACTCCTCTCCCGGGCTGGAGCCTTCTTGGCTGCGGACTCCTTTTTGCTACTTTCCTTCTTGGGCACCCTAGGGATCTTGAAATCCTTCAAGGTGCCCTTGGATGCCTTTGATTCAGTCGGCTTCTTGCCCTTAGAACCTGAAGGGGTAGCACTTTTCGATGGAGCAGGTGTCGACGGCTCGTCGACCTCCATCTCATCGGGAGAAGAGTCTCTCGAGGCGGCAGCAGCTGCGACCTTCAAGTCGCGCTTCTGCTGCTTAGCTGCCTCCTTCGCCTTCCGGCGGAGCTCCTTCTCCCGCTCCTGGGACTCAGCCAAGGCTTTCTGTGCATCCTCGATCTGCTTCAGAAGGGCTGCACTCTTAGCCGAGGTAGACTCGAGCTCTTGCTCGGGTCTGGTCCTCTTGGACTTCTTCTTCTTCTTCTTCTTCTGCGACTTGTGGCTCGCCGAAGAGCTGTACCCTGACTGCTCGTCGGACGAGGACCCCATGGTTCTTCCTGAACTGCCGGGTTCCACCAGGGAGAGAAGACTCCGGGTCTCGAACCGTTCTCAGATGGGACGAGACGTCGAAGAGGATCTTCGAGGTTTTTCGATCCGCACTCTGGCGGGTCGAAGCCTCGAAGGTGCCTTCGATGTACCTCGAACCGCACTCAGGCGGCTCGAGGGACCGAAGACTGGAGTCTCGAGAGAACACGAACCTGCGCTCACACAGGTCGTGTCCCTCGACACTAGGCAGGGGAGACCTCCTACACTCAGGTAGGGAGTCCCCAGACGGAGCGTACCAGCTGGAATAAGCTAGGCTTAGTCCAGCTTATCTGCGTCCGACTCTCACGAGAAGGGCGCAGATGTGACCTCCGTGGTGGGCGACGCGGCCTTTTATCCCTGTGGCGCACGTCTCTGATTGGAGGAAGGGGCTACGTGACCGAGGAGGGCGAACCCTATTGGTCCACAGCGCATCACGCCATGACCAAATAAGGTACTGCTCAAAAAAAATAGAACGACTCACTCTCCCCTCACCGTCACGCTCTGCTTCTCCAGTCGCAATGTTTGCATATGCCGTTATTTCCTATGCGGTCTATGGGTTCCAACACTATTAACATGGATTAAACTGGGCACCCCCTCCTTCATCAGACTACCGGGATTAAAAAAAATGGTTCCAATATGGATCTACCCTTCGGGCAGTATCCACCAGCCTATGCTGGGAACCCGTCCTCACAGTCAATAAAATCAGAGGCTCCAAATTTCCATGTTTCCAGTGTCAGTTTGTCTCAAACTAAGAGGCAATCGTACGACTTCTCGTTGTGTAATTTTTTATTCACCGTCGGCTTCACGTCCACAGACAGATTTACTCAAGAACGGCACCCGTTATTTTAAAGTCTCATTAAAAACACAGGTTAGTAAAGCTGCTGCTTAGTATTGTGCGAAACATCGATTACTGAGTAGGGTTTAATCTAGGGCTTTTCCTGATTTTAACCTTTACTACAGGAACGAGTGTTGAGCCTCGGGGCGGGTTACTATCACCCCCTCCTAGCCCGCCGTCCTTTGATGTGGCCGGGCCGACCGGGCTATTAACCCGTTTCCGTCGGCGTCTGCCCCCCATCACTTGTGACGGTGTGGATGCAGGAGCCAGAGTGTTTGCTCTGGGTTTCCTTTCATCCTCGACACTCGCTGACCGTTCCTTTGATGAGCCTTGGCGCTTAAGCCTCGCTCGAGTCATAGGTCCGGACTGGAGTGACTGATCTTTCACTTCAATCGAAACGTTTCGATGTGAAGTTTGTTCAGTCGTTCGCACCTTCGAGGGGGGGGTCGGGCTTCCGACATCCCTTCAAAGGCTGTTTAGATGTTTTCGACTTATCTCGACGGGCCGGTCGACCACGGCGCCGCTTTGATGGTTTACTGGCATCCAACACCTCCACCTCGCTCAGTTTTCGAGCTTTTTGCTGTCGTTTTCGATGACCCTGCTTAGTTTGTTCTTTAGACTGGACTTCCGGCCGCGACCTTTCGACCTCTATTTCGACCTGTCCAGAAACAGACTTAGCCCTTTTCGTAGCCTTACGAGAAGGTGAATCATCATCAAGTTGTGGTTGCAACAACTCGACAGTTTGTGATAGTTCTACGCCCAACCACCGGCGCACTCTATCAACATTGCTCTTTTGCAACCGTCCGCGGGATGATCGAAGTAATAATGTCGACTCAGAGAGGACAGAATCTACAACGAACGGCCCATCCCAGTTGGGGGCAAGCTTCATAGCTGCCTGGGGGGTGTGGTACCTCACCACCTGTTCACCAACTGAGTATCTTCTCTGCTTTAGCCCATAGTCATACCCGACCTTCTGGCGTTCCGCAGATTTACCTAAGTTTTCCCTTACCATGCTATAACTCTCCCTCAATCGGTCACGAAGTTGTTCCACGAAGGTGACGGAACAAGGGACTTCGAGTGGGTTCTCGATTGAGCCGAAAATCACATCCGCTGGCATGAGAATTTCTTCCCCGAATACCATCATATTTGGACTGCATCCAGTAGAACTGTGCTCAGAGCTGTTATATGCGGACACCACATATTTAGCCTGTTCATCCCAGTCGTCCATATGTTTGTCTACCAACATAGTCAGACTCTGAATCAACGTTCTATTGAACCTTTCCACCTGACCATCACTCTGTGGTCTGTATGGATTGGTTCTCTGTTTTACAATCGTCAAATATTCACACATCTCAGAGAAGAGTCGAGACTCAAACTCTCGACCTTGGTCGGAATGCAGAAGCAACGGGACTCCAAAGGTCAAAACCCATTCGTTCACGAAGGCCTCTGCACAGGTCTCTGCCGTGTGATTTGGTAGGGGAATAGCGCGTACATACTTGGTGAAGTAATCCTGGATTACTAACATGCAAGTATTCTTGTTTGGCGTGGGTGCAAATCCCGAGATGATATCCATAGCTATCCTCCCGAATCTCACCCCGAACAACTCTTGGTGCAGAGGAGACTTACCCATGCCCTCGCCGGGCTTTACCAGGCAACAGGTAGGACAGTGTCGAACCCAACGACCTATGTCCTTTCCCATCCCGGGCCAGTAATATCTCCTTTTCACTTTTTCGAGCGTTCGTTTACGACCAAAATGTGCCGCTGTTCGGTGTCCGTGGCAAAAGGAGAGTACCTCACCCCTCAGTTGGCGTGGTACAACTACTTGAATCGTGCGCCTAGCTCGACCCGCCTCGACTTTCCAGCGACACAACAAGCCTTCACGGAAGGTTAGTAGAGGCCATTGCCCTACTAATTTCCGTACCTCGGCGCTCTCGATCGATACATCAGGCCTAGTGGGTTTAGCCCCCTTAACTAGCCATTCAGCAACTCGTTTGATGTCAGCGTCCGCTTTCTGAGCATCAATGAGTTCATCGAGAGACCAAAATGCAACACCCACCCGGCTGTCTACTAAACCACTTACAGCTGCCAAAACAGCATTATGACTGCCGCAGTCTGTGCAATCCGACCTCTGGCATAGCCGCACAGGGATACGACTAAGGCCATCGGCGTTTAGATGCTTGGCCCCACTTCGATGTTCGATCTTAGAGTTTTCGAGACCGAACTCCGAAAGGTGGGCCAGCCACCTACCCATCATTCCCTCAGCCTCTTTGAAATTTAGGAGCCATTTCAAAGACGAATGATCGGTGCGGATAGTGAAGTTACCACCATAAAGGTAGTGCCTAAACTTCCTGGTGTACACGACAACTGCCAACAGTTCCCTTTTGGTAGTGCAGTAGTTTCGTTGTGTTTTACTTAGAGTGTTGCTGGCAAATGAGATCGGGACCTCCATTCCATCCTGCACCTGGGATAGAACAGCCCCGATCGCTGTGTTGCTAGCGTCAGTGTCCAAGATAAAACGACCGTCGGGTGTGGGGAATCGAAGTACAGGTGTCTCCCTGAAACTTCGTTTTAACTCGACAAAAGCATGTTCGGCTTTCTCCGTCCACGCGAATGCCTCGTAACGACCTCTACTACCTTTAGGTTTTTGGATCACTAAGTCCTGCAAAGGACTCACGAGTTCCGCGAACCCCGGGATGAACTCTCGGTAGTAGGAACAAAAACCAATGAAGGATCGGATTTCCTTCACTGTAGTGGGCCTAGCCCAAGTCATTACATCGCTAATTTTCCCCGGGTTGGCTTCTATACCCTGTTCAGACACGATTCGGCCCAGGTACTCGACTGAAGTCCTAAAAAGTTGACATTTTTTAGGTTTCAACTTCAGTCCCCATGCCCGAATCCTGTTGAAGACTTCTGCCAGATTCGCCATTGCTTCATCCGTCGTTTTGCCGAAGACGATGATATCATCGAGGTAAACCAGGCAACTTTTACCTAGCAAACCTCTCAACATCTCCTCCATCATTCGCTCGAATGTGGCGGGGGCGTTACACAAACCAAACGCCATGCGATCGAACTCGTAGAGCCCCCTCTGGTAGGAAAAAGCGGTTTTCTCGACGTCGTCGGGATTCATCCCGATCTGCCAATATCCAGATTGGAGATCGAGACAACTAAACCACTTGTTTCCTCCTAGGGCATCCAAGGATTCGTCGATGCGCGGGAGGGGGTAAGCATTTTTCTTAGTCACTCCATTCAGACATCGATAATCGACGCAGAATCTCATGGTCCCATCCTTCTTCGTCACCATCTGGACGGGACTGGACCAGGGACTAGTACTTGGCCTAACCACCCCCGTATCCAACATCTCCTTAAGTTGTTCATCCGCCCCAGCCTTCTTGCTGAGCGGAATCCTTCTATAAGGGACTCGGATAGGTTGTGCGTCACCCGTGTCGATGTTATGCAGACATCGATCGGTGCGCCCTAACGGCTCATCTGGGGATTTAAAGACATCCACATGCTTACGTAGTAAGGCGGACAGCTTCAGTCTTTCTTCTGGCTGGGTCAGGTGGGTGTCGCCATACATGTCTAACAGCCAGGTAGGGAGCTCCCCCGTGTGGGTGCTCGCGATTTCTGCCGTCTCGATGTCTGCAGCTTCTTGCTCGAGACGCATCATCACGGATCCTACCTCCGGTGACGAGAGTTCACCGTTTCTGTCAGCGTACTGTATAGTACCGACCACCTGGCCTTTCTCCAGGACAATGTCTCGATTTAGTGGATTACAGACGGGAAACACTGTTCGACGAACATTGCTGACAAGGGCAGCCTCACCAACCAACCCAAAACATCTCAGAGTGTTCAGGTCGGGTTCGACTATGCCCTGTCGGTCTCTTTCCAGACCTTCGGATTTTACCAAGACATCGCACCGATGTCTGGCAGGTATCCTAGTGGTCTGTGCTACTGAGGCTATCGATGACACTCTCTTCAGTTTACACTGATGGTGCTCTTCTACCGGCTCGGTCATGACCAATTGACCCGTCCGTGGGTTCAAGATCATACCGTATAATGCCGCGAAGTCGAGCCCCAGAATGCCATCGTCAGCCACATCGGCCACTATTGGGCTAAACACATAGTGGGTCGATGCGACCTTAAGAGGTAGAACCAATCGACCATAGGTCCGCATTTCGGCTCCAGACGCAGTGCACGCCGTTATTCCCTCGTAGAGATTATCTGACGGCACCACTAACGTTTTCGCGAGTTCTCGAGAGACAATGGTGTGGCTGGCACCAGTATCTATCAGGAAGTCCAGAGAACGCCCTCGAATCTCTGCAGACAGGTACCATCGTTTCCCCGACAAGGGGGCGGTTCCTGCTAGCATTCTCAACCCTACGTCAGTACTCAGATCGATCCCCCTCCTCTTCAGAAAAGAGAGACAGGGATCATCTGAGGGAAGCTCTGTTGCGCAGACTCTGGCCAGCTGCCGCATCAGGGCTTCTCTCCCGGCGTCGACTTTCACTTTCGATCCAGTCGAACCCTCGACCTCGGAGTTCGGGCTGCCAGCGCCCTGTTCCTTGGCCATTGAGGCTTTTTCTACACCGACATCTTCGGAACCCGACCGGTGATCAACCGGTGCCGCTGTGGTAAAGGGCTGGGACGGCCCTACCGGGACCTTACCTAGTTCCCTCGAATCTACTGTCGTCTGATCAGGAGTGCCAGAGGTGCTGATACCTTGGCTTTTCGATGGTCGGGCAGCTCGATTGCCACATCGAGCCGCCCGCCTCAGTTTTCCGTCGCGTCAGGTGGTAGTCCTTTAATCGGCTCGGGGCAAGTTCGTGCGAAATGCCCCTGCTTCTTGCAGTTCCAACACTTGGCGTCGGACGGAGGGGTACTCGGCTTCTCCGAGCTAGTACCAGGGACATCCCCTCCCTCGATAACCCTGAGTAAATTCTTCAATTGACTCAGCGAGAAGGTCTGCTCCTGTACCTTGGGTTTGGAGGCCTTGTTTGGTGTTTTCGATTTACCAGCGGATTTCTGACCTTTCTTAGTCTTACTCCCCGCCCCGGGCTTCGAGTATGAGGAGACTTCGCCCTGTCCTTCCTCAACCAAAGCGGCGTCGGCCAACGCCGACAATGCATTTGTCGAGGTAGGATTCACCAACTTCGGCAGGAGTTGTCGTTTCCGCAACAACTCGTCTGCCAAGTCCATGAGATCCTTTAGGGACATGTAAGTGCGCCACTCCCGAAGAACGTCTTGTTGTAAATCAACGTCATACAATCCTCCTATGAACAACTGGTTGACTTTGGTTATGAGCCATTCAACCGAGAAGTCCACACCTGGATAGGCATCGCCGGCAAGACGTCTCAAAGCAAAGCCATAGGCTCTAATGCTTTCGTTCTTGCCTTGGCGTCTCTTCTCCATTGTAACAATGGGGTCTTGAAGGCTAGAAGTCATGGCTTCCGTTACCATGTCGACCAGTCCCTCCAAAGTCCCATCTCCATGCTCCTCCCATAGCCACACAGTATCAGCTGCAGGGCCATTCTGGAGTAACATGAGGAGTTGAGCTAATGCCATACTCGAGGTCCATACATTTACTCGACGGACGTGATTGAATCCGTGGTACCAACGGAGCCAATCGTCCTTCCATGTAAATGGAGGGCACTCGACTGACCTAGTTCGGGCTGGTTCATGCCCGATAGAGGTATTTTCAAACATTCTGCTTGATCTCCTGACCTGATCAAGGGCGAATGTTGTGCCTCTTCTAGGTATTTGATGGTCCATCCCCATGTTTCTCATAGTCGTGTCTGCACGACTGTGATTCATCCCCCAGGGGTTACCAGACTCGGCGTCACTCAGGCGTGAAGCTTCGAACCTGATATCCCTATATTTGGGTGGATCAACATGTTGTTGGGTCGTGATAGGGGTCGAGAACTGCCCGATCACTTCATTTAGACCATCGGTGCGCGGCATTGAAGGAACTGGTTGGGTCCGGCGCGACCTCGAATCCACTTTCGAGATGTCGTCGATTGCTCCCACCATTCTATCTATCTCCGCCTGCTGTTTTGAACGTTCCGCCTGTCTTAATTCCGACACTAGGAATTCCAGGCGGGCATGTTCGGGTTTCGAGAGATCTCGTTGCTCGCTGATGGCAAAGAGTTGCTTGGCCTCCTTCATGGCATGGTCAAGCCACTCTCTGTAGTCAGGGTTTTCGACTAGATCCCCTTGAGTAGCAACTCTAGTAGTGCTGCATTCACTACTTTGTTGCTTATCTCGAAGTCTAGCGGCACGCAATTTCGATTCCGTCTGCTCCTTCAGATGTTCTTCGAGTGCGAGTTCATCACGAACTTCTTTATTCACCCTGGCTTCATCAGCCTTTCTGCGAGACAATATCTCTCGTCGGAGCTCATCGATTTCACCACGTATGGCTCCCAAAGTGTCCGAATCCTTCTGATCTTTCAGTGACTGGGCTACTAGGGATTCAGACTTCAAGGAATTAAGCTCGGCCTCATGCCTCGCTTTTTGTTCCATTAAGACCTGATATTCCGCCATTTTGTTTGCGTGTTCGATTCGTTCCTCACAGCGACGACGCATTTCTGCCTCGTCCCTGGCTCGAGCATCCTCGTCAGCTTGCATCTGACAGAGTAACGACTCCCGTTCCTGACGTAGCTGTTTCACCTGCTTTTCATAAGCCGTTAGGTGCTCAGCTACTTCTTCAGTATGCTCGGCTGATTGTTGGTTCAACTTATGCCACAACTCTTGCAGTTGTTCCTCCAACATAGTCTTTTCTACTTCTTGTAGTTTCAACTTATGTTTAAGGGACGTCTGCTCGTGCTGGGCATCCCGAAAATCGTTTCGAGCTCTCTCGACACATTCTCGGCGGCTTGTAGCAAGGCGATCGATCTTTGCTTTTAGCGATTGACAATCCATTGCTGTCAACCGACTACGCTCGATCTCTGACTTCGTTGCAAGCAAGGACTCCTTTTCGCTAGAGAGCTGCTTGACCTTCTCCTGAAGATCAGTAAGTTCTCTATTTGCGATCTGAGTCTTGTTCGAAGCCTCTAACGCCTGCTGCCTAAGCTGTTCCAATTTCAGCTCTATTTCTGTACTCTTCTCCTGAGCTTTCATGGTGTTACTCGCGAGAGCATCCAACTGTTGGCGACCCTGGCGCAGTTGGCGTTGCTGCTCTTGTAGCAACTCCTCGTTGAGCCCCCTGCCACTGTCAATACTTCCTTGTATCGACACGGGCGAGGGACCCTCGAAGGACCAACTGCCAAGGCCCATTGGAGTTCCCACGGGCGAGGCTGATTTTTCTACATAGGACAAACTCTGTGTCCTCAAGAAGTTCTCAGCCGCCGGAGAGAGTTGAGTCGATACTCGCCAATTGAGTAGCCGGCTCCTTTGATACAGGCCCAACGGGTCAGACGATGGGCCTAATATCAGGGTGTGGTTCAAACCACCACCAATTAGTGGATCATTCATATCCACTAACGGGCCTGTAGTCACTTGATGTTGATGATTGGGGTCATCACCTTCATCCAAGTGACCCTGCATGTCGAACTTAAGCTCGCAGTACCTATGCGGACTAAAGTTAACAACTGGTCACGGCACCAGTGTAGCGTTCTACCCCTCGATGTTATATCGAATCTTTCGATAAACAACGAAGAACAACTATTCAGGTTCCAGTTAAAACTTTATTGTCTAATAACACATAGGCATCAGCCGTTCTCGATCACAGTTACAGGTGGCAGAGTTTGAACTCTATTGCAGGTTCGACACTAGGCCTTCTAGTGTCTAGAGTTAATATTCCACATGAACCCCCTCTGTGCAGCAGCACAGAGGAGTATTAGAATATGGTAGCCGGGCAGCCGCCGACCATTGCTCACAATGGTCAGTCGGGGCTGGACTGACCCTGAGGAAGGCCGTACAACGGCCTTATATACACCGGAGTCGAGGGCCACGTGACCAACTGGTGACGTGGCGCTGGACTCCAGCGCCCCCAGGCGTCGGGTAATAGAGGTGCTCTCGACGTCGCCCACGAGGACCACGAAGGTACCTCGAAGATGACGCGGGACCACCACATGTGTTATTATCATTTATTCTGATAGCCCTTGGTTGGAGCTACATGGGGAACCCGGTTTTACATGTATCTGAGGTATATTTTGGGAGTCAGGGGCTTAAAAACTAGCGAAAAAGGCTCGTTTTTTAACGAGAAAAATATACAGGCAAAATTTTTTTTTTTAAAGCAGGAGGGCAGATGAATATTATTAGGTATGTTTCAAAGAAATTTTTAATACCATTAACCATGTATAGACTGATTTATTTTCATGCTGCAAGCAAAAAAGTGTTTGGCAAGTTTTCGAGGCGATTCGTGTGACGCCCAAAGATGTTGGTATAACTCTAATATAATTATGCTACATGGACTAATGAAATATTGAACAAGTAACCAATGGATAACTCATGACGAGTCGATAACCCCCACGAGTCATGAGTTATCCATTGACTACTTATTTTATACCACAAAACCAATAAATAATCAATATAATACCAATAAATTCAAGTTGAAAACAAAAATTATTCCCCCTCCCCGGGGCTCGATCGAAGCCAGCCATAGTGTGTGTACACAGGTACAAACACCTCCTTCCCCGGCAGCGGACAGCGACAGCGGCCGTCTCGGCTCGGACAGGCAGCGGCACACGGCAAAAGATTTCAATGCGTCTCGCTGTTATGTTTGGATATAATACACCTCCTCGCCCGGCAGCGGACAGCGACAGCGCACACGGCGAAAAAAGATGCGTCTCGCTGTTATGTTTGTGTATAATACACGGCTTGGCAGCGGCACACAACGAAAAATAGTGTACATACACCTCCTCGCCCGGCAGCGGACAGCGACAGCGTACACGGCAAAAAAAGATGCGCCCGGACCGGGGCTCGATCCATGTACCTCTGACGGCTGAGCGCAACGTGCTAACCGCTAGACCACCACATCTCCTCCTTCAGCGGCCGTGTCGGCTTGGATATATTTGAATGCATCCCGCGGTTATGGTAGAGGTCAGCCCGCAGTCGACTCCTTCCCATATCATATCCAGACTTGGTTCGAACCGAGCATTTCTCCTCAGTCCTTGTGGCGCAATGCATAGGGAGTTGGATTAGGGATCTGAGACTGTAGGTTCGAGCCCTGCCCTGGCCTGGAAAATTTCGTGGGTTTTACCATGTCACATGTGACATGGAAGGACATGTCACATGTGACATGGAAGGCGTGTGGTTATCCTGGATAACCGCAACATAGAGCAGTACACATGGGTGCAAGCATGCTGGGGTAGTCCTAGGCCTAAGTCAATGGGCGATTCGTGTGACGCCCTGTTTTCATACATATGTGTGTGTCACTGCTAGGATTTTTATATTTAACTATCCTTATTATTATCAATACATACCTACACATGGAAGGTATAAGACCTGTGAGGGGCATCTACCCATTATCAGTACAGCCATAGATATCACTATAATAAGGTTCCGAGCAATGCGGGCCGATTCGTATAACGCCCGGCGAACCGTGTGACGCCTGTTGGTTTGAAAGGGTACTAATAGTCCCACACGCCGCCTGGTGTTATATTGATGAACTCAACGTATGCAGAGGCTGGACGGCGTCTTCGCCGGTCAGAGAAACGCTAGAAAAGGTAAGAAATAGATGAAATAATGTTTTTATCCTGTTATTATGGAAAAACTTGGAAAAATTCTGTAGAATACATGTTATAGAAGCTATATATTGACCGAAAAGTGCAAAATAGGCCCGTAACTTGCTGCATTGGCATATTATCATTACGCACGGTCAATCTGGTGAAGGAAGAACCAATATTTCTATGTTAAACCAATGCAGGAGTCTGTCAGTGTCGGGCGTCACATGAATTGCTTCCTCCTTTTCAGATGCCTTACAAGGACCCTAAAAGCCCTACAGCTAAGGCCAACGAGGCTGCTAGGAGTAACAAGTCGTACCATCTTAACAAGCACAAGCCAGAAAATAAAGTGGCCAAGAAACTGTGCGATGATGTAAGTTAGTGATATAATCACTAATAATAATAATAATAATAATAATAATAATAATAATAATAATAATAATTCAGGAATCAAGGAGGGCTTCAAAAAGGAAGTATAAAGCCAAGAAAAAAGCCGAGAAGGAAGCCGAAAAGGGTAAGTACAATGTATGAGGTTTTCTACAGATGAATAGTCTAAGCTATTTAGTAGTACAATGAGATGGGAGATTCGTGTGATGCCCAGGTGTTTGGCCATTTCTGTAGTCTTAACCCTCCTTAAAATGCTCTACTATGGGTAATACCTTTACATGTTTAACTCAAAGTAATTATTATTAATTTCCTTTTTTCACCTGCAGCAGCAGCAGCGGCAGCCCAAGATGATGAGGGGCCACCGGCAGAGCCATCGCAGTGCCACCCGCAGCCCCACCCGCAGCCCCACCTACAGCCCCACCCGCAGCCCCACCCGCAGCCCCACCCGCAGCCCCACCCGCAGTGCCACCCGCAGTGCCACCCGCAGTGCCACCCGCAGCCCCACCCGCAGTGCCACCCGCAGTGCCACCCACAGTGCCACTCACAGCGCCACCCGCAGCGCCACCCACAGTGCCACCCACAGCGCCACCTGAAGGGCCTCGCGCAGATCCTTCTGGTAAAGGAAAGGGCAAAGGGAAGAGGTCAAAAAGACTAGAGGGAGAAGAGCCTGCAGAGGCAGCCACATTGCCGGAGAAGCGAAGGAAGGGAGTCTCCAGCCGGTAAGTAAAATTCCTTTTATTTATTTAATTTATTTACTATACATTATCTAATTATTCCATGTGATTTTATTGTGTGGAAATGTTTGTTAACGTTTTGTTTCAAAGTAATTTCCCTTTTAGTCCAGCACCTAAATGATAATGGAATAATAATAATGATGATAATAACAACAATAATGATAATGATAATGATAATGAAATGACAAGTTTTCCCCTGTTAATTAATCTTATTCTCTTCAGCTATGGGTCAGATGTCTTGTTCTCGAAGTGTTGTATGAAGAGATTCGTGTAAATCCCGTGTTTGATCATTTCTTTGGTCTTAACCCTCCTATGTAGCCTTAACTATATATTTACCTGAACCTGGAGATTCGTGTAACGCCCTGTTTCAGCAGCTTTCAAGTTAAACAACAATACTAGTACAGCTAAAACTGAATATATATGGGAGGAATTATAATGCCCCAACATACTAACATGAACAAATACCAACCAATGATATAATATTAGCTGGAAATTGATATTTTCCCAACAAAATAAAAAAAACAAACTGAAAATATGTTGAAAAGATAGCCCAAAATACCTTTCTTTCACATAATTCCAAAGCTTATACAGTAGCCAATGTCTATATTTTGAAGAATAACTACAAAACTAAGGTAGGAAAAGAGAATGGATAGTGTGGAAATACCTAGCAAACCCTATGCTTAGGGACCATTCGGGCATCACACGAATCGCCTATCGTGGCGATTCTTGTGATGCCCTGTACAGGGGCTCTCCAGGTCTTATGCTTTAACGTGGCCCTAACAATGATATGCCAGGCTGAACCTACGGTAATCCTTAACCTCTTCATGTGAAACATGGTAATATAAGCCAATTTTACAAGCAGCTATGGTATTTGATAAGTAGGGGTGTAAGAAGCCCAACATCCTCTTGATACTGCACAAATTCACAACATTTTCTCTCGTACTAGAAAATGATTAAAATCAGTGTTAATCTTAATGTTATATGGTTCATATTACAGCCTAAGGTGTTTATTTTGATTATCATTTACAAAATTAAAGTTAGATATAATATATATGCTATTAGGGTAGTCTGCTCTGCATAAGGTTAGGGTGTCACACGAATAGCCCCTGTCATTTTTCAGTCTCGGACATGCCATCTTTGCTGTGGTGGTGTAAGTACAGTTTTCATATTTAACCTACCCCAATATATGGATGTTATGGTCCAATCCCTGTAATATACACACAAAAAAACTTTTACATGTCCTACTATATTTATTCTGGGGCCCCTCACACCCCAAATGACGACAAGTGGTGCCTATCGACCATATATACATAGGGAGCCACACACATCAGTAGAGTTAAGCACACCATGTCACACATTGGAGTACTAGTAATAATGCAATGGTAAGTATATATAAGAATCATATTTCAATAAATATCAAAGAAAATATATATTTTATGCATTTACATACGGTATAAGAGATTTTTTCGATTCCTCTTTAAACTGTTTTTTAACTTGCAGCATTCCTCCAGTTTAAGGCACCAAAGTATTCTACACTATTAGCATAGGACATACCATTAGGAGTTATGACCTTTAATATAGGAGCATCATGTAATCTCGTTGCTAATGGTCTATTATCTTTGTATATATCATTTTGGGCTCTACCATACATATAGTTAAGTACATGAATGTCCCTTCTATCAGCAAGTTTGTTAATTTTTGTTGAATTATGTATATTTATAATTATAATTAGTATTTGTGAGATGAGGGACACCAAGACAAATTTTTATACATTGATTTTGCGCATATTGGAGTGGATCCAGGTGTTTCTAAAAAGTAGTAGCATAACAGATATTAGCATATTCCATGTATGGAAGAAAAGTGGATTTATAAATTCTTATAACAAGTTTTACATCAAGGTATTTTCTCAATAAACATAGTTTATAAGTTTTATAAGCAAAAGTTTTCACTTGATTCGATAAATATAAGTTGTAGTGTAATAATGGATCTAGTATAACACCAAAATATTTGTAGCTAGATACAACTTGGAGTAGGTGATCTCCTAAATGTATATCAGCAGACAAAGTATTGAGCTTCCTAGAGCTAGAAGAAAATATCATTACCTTGGTTTTAGTTACATTGATAGATAATTTATTTTGTATACACCATGTTTCATACATTTCAAGGTCTTGTTGGAGTTCAATTTTAGCCAATGTATATGAATGATTTGCTGAATAAATAACAGTATCATCAGCATACAATTTAATTTTTCATTTTTTTTACACAATTAATTACATCATTTACATAGATTAAAAATAGTAACGGACCCAATATTGACCCCTGAGGTACACCACAGGTCACATGGGTGCTCTCTGACATTATACCATTTGCTATGGTTGTTTGATTTCTATTTGTAAGGTAATCTTCAAACCAGTGGTAATTGTCAGACCTTATACCATAATGATTTAATTTTATTAGTAACACAGAGTGGTCCACAGTATCGAAAGCCTTTCTTAAGTCTATAAATGCAGCTATGGCTCAATTTCCCACATTTAGATTTCTTTTAATATCATCGGTAAATTTAGCCAATGTATCCACAGTACTAAAGCCAGATCTAAATCCTCCTTGATGGGGAGTTAACCAAGAAACCATGAACTCTTTTATGAACAATCTTTTCAATTAATTTACATGGTAAAGGGAGGAGTGATATAGGTCGATAGTTATTAACCATAGTGTATTACCAGCTTTGGGGATGGGGGTCACCTTAGATATTTTCCATGTGTTAGGTACAGTGTTTGTGGAAAAAGACAGATTAAATAGTTTAACAAGTTTTTCCGGATCATGGGTGAAGACTTTCCTAAGTACAGTGTAGGATATATCCGAAATTGCTGAGGATTTAATAACATCATTTAAGCATCATGCCGACTCTCAGGGACTTTGTACATCAACCCCGCAGGGTTGGCATAATGCGAGAATGCAGCCTTGGCAAGTTACTCACCAGGGCTGCATTAATGCATCATGATGACCAATGGGCATGATGCATTGATGCATCATCGGCCCTGAAAGGGTTAAAGCCAGTTTTTGCAACACATTTGTTTTTCTATCATTGTTTTTTTTTATTATTATCTTTTGGGGGTTTCGAGCTGTGCAGAATGTTGGCAGATTCGAATTTTTTCAGGAATGCTTAAGTTTTGGCTGAACTGTAGGCCTATTGTCATACTAGTAATTGTGCATGATCAAGTTGTCATATGAGAAATATCATATGACTAGTGGTGTATGGAGTAATTACCTCAAGGCTCTTATAAAATAGTGTTATTTCCAGTTGTCACTGGTTTATTCAGCTTTAGGCAACATGTAAGAAATATCAATCATACAGTAGTTAGTATGTAGGTAATTTGTACATACAGTAAATATACAGTAATTTATAAAGTATAATGTTCTGTTCCACTCCACCTGTGAGGTAATAATAATACAATGTCCAGCATAGTTCTAGGTGGGTTCCCACACCTAGCTCCTGACCTGCTGCTTAGAGGAATAATGTAATAATGAATAACTTTACCCTCTGGTGGAAGTCTTGAGGAAGATACCCCCTGGCCACTAATGATAGAAACCAATGCCTGTCTAGCATAGTTTCACCATAGTGCAGTGGTATAGCAGGTAGCAGGAGATGACTGGAGATGTTACCTCTAGAGCGGTTCTTGGTGTTCTGTCTTCCTGGAGGTGCAGACAGGCTATTTGTAGCAAATCTTGGAAAAGCACCTCCAGACTGACTACAGCCGCCATTTTGCGCATACGCGGAGTTGAATATGCCAAGTTTGAACTGCCCGTTGAATAGGCGCTTAACTCCCGCCGGTTTGTCTGTAGTGCACTTGGAGCTCCATTCAGTCTCCATGGCATAACTTCCTTAATAATGGGACTTCCGCCTAATTATGGGCTTTCCATAAATGCTTTGATATTTGACCTAGCTTGCTCGGGAGCGACGCTAGAGCGACCGGACGGTTATGGCGTCGTGCTTATGTAACCCATTGTTCAGTTATTAGAGTGCTCAGACACTCATGACGGCGTCAGCGGTGCTCAGGCACCCGTGACGGCCGGTTGCATTCACTTACAAGTTATTAGTTTGTGCACTGAACCATGAGGTCGCACACTGAGACCCTCATTTTTATTATATTGTGCAGTGAACCATTAGGTCGGAGCCTTTGATGTCAGAGAGAGTGTTTGTAACTGACCTGGCTGGTGTGCAGTGGGGCATGAACGCTCTTATACAAAGTTTGAGCGCTCTTATAGCTCTTTGAACCAACCTATGTATTAATTTCATAGATATCCTTTGATTAATACAAAATATGTTACGATTTATGGAATAATAAAATGGTATATGATAGAATACTCCGTCTCCCCCGAGAGAATGCGAAACTCCGTCATTTCGCCGAGGGAATGTACAATTTATGCAATTTTTACCTTATTTTGGAGTTATATACTGTTTGTAAGAGGATTTGAAGTGATGGGGAGTGCTTCAAATGCAATTTTTGTGGTAGAGCTTTGTCAGTATAAACAATTTTCTCCCGGGTATAAGTACATTTCCGAGTTTCTATATCTTACCATACCTGAGCTTATTTGCTTATGTAACATCAATTTTGGGTACAATTTTCCATTTTTATGTACAACATACAATTTGGCAAATAGTGTGCGATTTTGGCATTCAATGTTCAATTTAGCGTGCAAATTGAACATAAATGACAATTTTAGTGTGCAAATTTACAATTTCGCGTGTAATTGCGTTCAATTGACAATTTCAGTATGCAAATATATAATTTTTGCGTACATTTGGCAATTTTAGTGTGCAAATATATAATTTCTTGTACATTTGGCAATTTTGGTGTGCAAATATACAATTTCGCGTGCATTTGGCAATTTTAGTATGCAAATATATAATTTCGCGTGCATTTGGCAATTTTTGGTGTACAAATATATAATTTTTGCGCACATTTGACAGTTTTAGTATGCCAATATATAATTTCGCGTGCATTTGGCAATTTTGGTGTACAAATATATAGTTTTTGCGCACATTTGACAGTTTTAGTATGCCAATATATAATTTCGCGTGCATTTAATAGTTTCTGTATGTACATATATAATTTTGCGTACAGCTTGGATACAACTAGAAATGTTGATTTCTAAAAAAAATCTGATTTCAGTGTATGAATTGGGTACAGACATACAGTATAATGTGCAACATACAATTCAAGTGTGTAAATTGGATACAAACTTACAATCTAGTGTGCAAACATACAATTTTAGTGTGTAAATTGGGTACAAGCGTACAATCTGGTGTGCAAACATACAATTTTAGTGTGCAAATTGGGTACAAGCGTACAATCTAGTTTACACTCTACAATTTTTGGGATTTGAGACAAATTTTTCCGAGGACCGGAAAAACAAAGTACTTTATGTACAATAGGCTTGTTTGTCTCTGAGTTACTCTTTGATTTTGCTATATGGGTGTATTAATTGGCAATTTCGGCAGTGGGCCGCTGCTTAATTGACTTTTCCCTAGCCTTTTGAGTAAGTGTCCCTGAAAGAGATTATTTGGTGAGTATCTTAAGTAAACATTTTTCATGTCAACAATTTTTCTCAACAATTTTTTTCCTTTTTTTTTTTTCGTTCATTTTTCCAACAATTTTCTTGGATACCTAAAGTGTGTTACTCTAAGTAAATCTTGGCATATTATACAAGTGCTAGTGGGTACAAAAACTGTCTTAGTTATCTACCTGCATTCATGTATATTTGTGTTGGATTTGTACAATTTACAATTTTTAAATTGCAATTTCGCAATTTTGCGCGTATATGCGCGCATTAATCATCGATTTTGTGAGAATACCATAGATTTTCATATTATACATCAACAAGTGGCTGTGTATTTTTTCTAAAAATTTTTTCTAATACTTTGATAATTTCATTGACAGTGGAGGTGTGTCAGGAGTGAGATGTGAGTCTCCTTTTGATGTGGTCATGCAGTGGTGGCACTTGAGGTGTTAGGTGCCAGGTTCTGGCATGTGTCTGTGGCAGTGCCTAGCTTGGTGTCAGTGGACAGTTTAGGGTGGGGGGGGTGTGTGTCCATTTAAGGAGTGGGTGGCTGGTATTGGAGTATCATTTCCTCTCTGGAAACCTCTGCTGTCACACCATGGCCCACCTTCAAACTATCTTTGCTTTGCCTGTCTCCCAGGTGATGGTGGTGGGGAGTCCGGCTAGGGCTCTGGTGGAGGCCAACCAGGCCATACACTATGGTTACATAGTGGGGAATTTTAGAGAGATCAGTGAGCATGGAGATGTGTTGGTGGATATGTATTCCTGCCAATATTTCTTGGGCTCAGCCTTGCGTCGGGGGGCCACTGTGGCCCTTTTGGCTAGGGCCCTGAGTAACCTAGGGTTCTGGCCCATGGACCTGAACTTCGGGCCGCGGGAGCGAGTCCTGTGGGATTACTTGTTGGCCGTGTCCCTCATCGATCTTGCGGCATCCGGGGATCCATCCATGGCCGCCGAGTATGGGCTGGGGATGATGGAGGCCCGGCTCGTTGAGTGGGAACAGGACCATGGCCATATGTATGGCTCGGACTCGGACTCGGACTCTCCCATTGAAGTTGGACCCGAGGATCTGTGGTAGGATCCCGACTGACTGAAACCTAGGGTGTAAAAACCCGCCATCCCAAAGGCCCTTTTCAGGGCCGGCAAATTGTCCGAAAAGTTCTGAATACTGTCTCTGATATGTTGTCTTCTGGTGGTGGACTGGGGGCAGCCTAGGCTGTGGGCAGTCTAGGCTGTTTCCACAGTCACCGGGGAGGGCTGGTGGTTTAGAAAATTAGCAATAGTCTGCATGTTTGACCTTGCGGTCTCCTCCTGTTGTTCGTCAATAATTATATCTGTTGTATTTTCCAGTGCTGTCATGGTCACCGGGCTGGTGCCACAATCATTCTGGAGAAGCATGGAGTAGTACAGTCCTTTGTTTTTAAGGGCTGGTATGGTACTGAACCTAGTGCGCCAAGGTAGGTGTATCACCTGAGGGAGGTGATAAGCAAATTCTCCTCTCTGTGTTGTTATAACTGCTGGTCCATTCCAGGTAAATATAGCCTTAGGTAGTGGGAAGGTTTTAACCACTATATCCTTATAGGTAGGGGCAGCTGCTGATTTAATCTCATCAAATTCATGTGGTATTGGCCTCAGGGGTAGCGCGAAGTTTGAGTCTCCACAATATATTTTAAAATATATTGTGGGATTTGTGCGCTTGGCCACATTTTTCTTGCCACAGTGTGTCTGTGCAAATTTCTTAAGGTACTTCATTATTCTGTAGGCTGAGTAGATGGTCAGGGTGAATAATATAGCAATTATCAGGGTGTGGGTTTCCTGAATTGTGAGGAAAGGGGTGTGGGTTTCCTCTGTAGGGGTTAATTTGGTAGGATTCTTATCTGGGAGCAATTTGTGTAGGGGCAGCTCGGTGACTAGTCTGAATGCTTTGGCTGTAGGCAGGTAGGCTACAGTCCCTCCTAGTCTGTACAGTTTGAGTAGTATGTATACTATAAAAATGTGAGCTGATATCCCTAGGATGAGTGCTAAGCTTTGGAAGATTGGATGCTCTGTAACTCGATGTAGGTATGATTCCTCGTAGCGCGTTTCCATTTCCTTATTAAGGTTGGAGGCATCTTTTAATAATGTTTTGGCAAAGGGCTCTAAATTTAGTTGAGTAATATCATCCATGATCGGATTTTCCTGTAGTTTTTCTAAAGTTCTAGAAAGGTTTACTACTGGGAAATTTGGAAGATTCTCTCTTTCATCTGGTTTGGTTTCAGAAATTTGGTTAAGTGCTGCCATGAATGGTAAATTAATTGTCTTGAGAATGTAATGAAATGATAAGGTTGAGTTACAGGGCAACCTTGTGTTTGGAAGAGAAAATTCTCCTACACTGATTGTGCACCCACAGGGTACACCTATGATTGAGTAGGACTGGGCTTTTCGAGTTTCAGACGTTTTACCATGGCAGTTGATAAAGTAATGGGGTTCATTAGTAGTGACCAGATACTCATCTTCAGAAATGGAAATAGCATGGGTGGTAGGTGTTTGCAGTGGTGAAACTGTAAACTTGCAATGTTCCTTAATCTGTTGAGCCTGGTTAGTAAAAATGGCTACAGGGCATGTAGGCCTGTGTTTATAAATTCTACCATTTACATCTCTGCATACCTTTACTGTAGTACCTTCACATGCCTGCATGTCTGCTGAGTCCAATTCGATGAATAATGATTCGTCGTAAGATACTGCTAGAAACGCAGTTGTGGTTTGTAATTTGGTGACTCCTCTGGTGGGGGTCTCCTGTGTGTCTATAGGCATGGGTGATGTAATCATTTGGTACAGTTTGAAGGTAGAGGTGGTAGATTGAATTATAATGTCCAGATGAATATATATATGGTGAGCTGAGTAAGTGTATGAGGTCAGCTTCTGTGAATAATAGAAATCTAAGTCATTAATTGCGACTTGTGCTCCAGGGTGTGTAATCCTAAGTTTGTTATTAATGTCAACTAAGTATCTAGCAAGGTCTGAGGGTGGTACTATATCAGGGGTTAGGATTCCTGATGATAGCATCCTCAGGGCTGCATTTGTCCTTTGCAGTGATTGAACTGTATTCATTCTTGCTGCTATGATAATTAATGCATCATTTAATACTTGCATCTTTTCCCTTTGAGTTTTCTCGTGCCTTGAATATGAGTCAAGTGACCTGGACATGTTAGAGGCCCACAGGTTGACGGTGTCACCTATGGTGTTGATTGTGCTGTCCAGTACCTTCTTATCTTGGATGTATGCTTTAACAAACTTATCTTGTCTGTCTGTGATCTTTTCAATGAGACTAGCTGCTTCCTGATCTTGTTTAGCAAATTTCCTTAGTATTTCATCTATGTTCTTGAGCTGTCCCATTACTTGGTTTACATCTTCTACTGTGGCTAGACCTAGCACACCGCGAAACAGGGGTGCTAGAAAACCCAGTATGGCCTCTCTTTTGGCCTTGTCCAATGTGTTTATGGGGTTGGATAGGAACAATTTGATGGAGGCTAATGTTTCATTTATTTCCTTGTCTGTAATTTCCAGCAAGGTGTCAAGCTCCTTGGCTTGTTGGATAATTTGACCAGAGGTATGATCTTGTAGAGTAGGAGTGGTCAAGTGGAGTATTCTATCCCTTATGGATCCTTGGGTAACGGGTGCCCGAGGTATCTTGTAGGGGATAGCTAACAATAGTGTTGTGGTTGTATGTCCATTGACCAATGGTTGAGGGCTAGGTTTGAATACTACTCCTATGTTTTGTCTCACCACAGGTGTATAACCTGCAGTAAGTGGTTCTATAGTATATAATAACAGCATAGTTAGCAGTATGGGTGAAACTCTCAGTCTCCCCATGGTGCTTGTGTAAAGCAAGTTTGCTGTTTAAAGTCTTGTCAAATTTGTAGTGATTTGGGTGCTGGTAAAGTCTAAGTGTATGGTGCAACACTTTAAATGAAGTGGTTCAAACTGTACCTTTGCAAGATTGAGCTGTCTTGGCAATATGTCCGGTGAGTCTATAGAGATTGACCAGTAAATGGTAAGGTCAGGTTGAAGGTGAAGAAGGTGTGTTCTTTATCCTAGTGCAGTCTCTCCTAATGGAGAAGTGGGCTGGCTAATTCCCAAGTGGGGTCCTGTAGACTTGTGTTCCAGACTGCAGCTGGATGAAGACTGATGGTGGGCTATGGTCCACAGTGCTTCTTATGTAGCCTACCCTACCCACATCCATTGTGGGCCTGGTATTGTTTCTCTGGAGTCAGGGCCTTGATCTCCAGTGTCTGCAACTGTGGGGGTCTATTGTGTAATCTGTGTACTGGTAATTAGCTCCTCCTGTCATCCAGGACAGCCATACATGACCTTCTAGACAGTTGTCTGAGTGTAGCTTATAAGGTCAATTGATCTCTATAGACTGCCGTGTTGGCATAGCGCGCTCTTTCATGTGGGGATTAGGCTTTAGACACTCCATTGTGTTACCCTTACTCTTCTTAGACTTCATGTCTGCTTTACTTGGAGGGTCCCAGTCTTTGACCATTCAGAGGCAATAACCTACTGATATATTTACAAATTTGATTGGCTTTATATACATATAAGTAATTCATTATCAGTCACACACGCCTTATGTGTGGATGAAGAGAATTTGTAATAAATTTTGAAAATCTTATGTTCTTTTGGTATCTCAATTTGTTTCTAATTTCTTGAAACTGCACCACACCTAGATGTTTTTCTTAGTATGTGGTGTGCAGGCCTAGGCTTGATAGGGCCTATGCCTGTGGTTTCTTTAGTAAGGGTGATATCATTTTTGTTCCTTACAATTTTGTTGTAGTATTTGGCTTCATGTGGAATAAGCCTGTGTGCAAATTCATTATTTCTGACAGCCACAACCTTTTTCAGTCTGTGTATGTGCACTGGTCTGGCCACCAATAGATTGGTGTCCAAGTTTTTGAGTTTGGCACTTGTCAAACTAGGTCTATTCACTACAACATATGGTCCCATAAAAAGGGGTTGAAGTTTCTTACACTCTGTATTGGTCAGGATTCTTGGTATGTTTAGGTACACCATGTCGGTGACCTTGATTTCCTGTGGTGTAAGTTTCTTATCATATCTATCCTTCCTTTCCTTTTGTAGCTTGGCGACCCTTTCTATAGCTTTCCTCCTAGAGGTATCTTGATTTGTTATCATGTTAGCTACATGGTCTGCTACTGTGGATATGTCTTCCTGTATTCCCAGCCCTAAGTCCATTGGGGTGGCTGGGTTTCTTCCATGGAGTAGGAAGAAAGGGGTGAATCCTGTGGTTTGGGATTCAGTGTTGTTTAATGCAAAGGTTATGGGTTCAATAAATGAATCCCAATTGTTTTGGTGCTTTGAGCAGAATGCTCTGAGCGCTGTGCCTATGCTAGCATTGAATCTCTCTACAAGCCCATTAGATTGTGGCCTGTATGGTGAGGAGAATTTATGTTTGATCTTGAGGTGTTTAGTTAGCTTTGTGAACTTTGCACCTGTATAACATGTCCCATTGTCTGTTTGAAGAGTGGCTGGTGTTCCATGATGACAAATTATATTCTTGTAGAACTCTGCTGCTGTTGTTTCAGCTTTTAAGTCAGTAGTAGCCCAAGCTGTTGCATATCTGGTAGCATAATCTATGCAGACTTGTATATGTTTGTTTCCCCTGGCAGTTGTGGGAAGTGGTCCCACCGCATCGAGGTTTAGGAACTTCATTGGTGAAGCCATGTACTCTCTCACTGTCATTGGTGTTTTGTGTGAGTGTACTTGCCTTTTTGCTGTGAGGCATGTGTGGCAGGTGGAAACATATTTTGTTGTGTCTGCTAGCATAGACTTCCAATATACCCTAGGTCGGAGTGCTGACAGCATCCTACTGGAACCAAGATGGCCGCCGGTAGGTGAGTCATGGAAATACTGTAGTGTACTTGTTACCCATTGCTGTGGTATAACAATTTGAAGTGGTACAGTATTGGTTTTTCTCCAATTTATGGGGCATATATGGACTAATGTACCATTTACCAAGGTGTATGTCTGGCCTTGGTTGATGATTCTATTTCCTTGTGCTTTTGGTGCAGGCAAGGTCCCATCCTCAAGATATTGTATGAGGGGCAATAGTTCCTTGTCCTTCCTTTGTTCCAAGCCAAGGTTTGTACCTGAGATGGATGTGTCAGGAATTTGATCCAGTAATTGATTTATATCTAGCACATGTTGTTTTATTCTGTCTCTTTCTTTTTCTTTTTCATCGACTATTGGCCTATCTTGTGCCTTTTGTTGGGGTGTGTCACTCTTGTTTTGGTGTGTAGGCTCCTTTGGAGGGCCTATTCTCGCCTTGGTGGGAGTGGCAACCTTTTTCTGTAGAGGCACAATTTGCTTTTTGTCAATCTTCTTTGTCTCAGAGTTCTTTGATTTAGTAGATGCAGTGTCTTTTGTGACATTTTTCCTGGCAGGTGGGGTTTTGGTAGGTTTGTTTCCTGTGACCTTTTTCTCTTTTAGAATAGTTTGTGATTGTGTGGGGGGTTTTGGTATGCCCTCCTGAATCATTTCTCTAGTCTTTGAGCGTGTGGTCATAGGACACAAATGGTTTGATGTTTCCTCTTCCTGCATTGGTTCAAAGAATCTGACTGATTTGGAAGTTGCTCGAGTAATAGCATATATTGTGTCTTCTGAATCTTCATCATCTGAGTCAGGTGGGGCGAAGGGTGGCTCCTTAGGAGTTGCCTTCAGCATCTGATTGAGTGATGAGAATTCAATAGGCTCGAAGTCATTATCTGGAAAGAGTTGTGAGTATTCTCTCTCACAGTGGCAAAACACATAGTGTGTAGATTGCTTCAAGATACCCCTAATGGGTGTCTCTGGCCTTTCAATGGTGTTGGGTGGATCATCCCTTTTGAATGGTACTTTCTTTGTTACCTTTGCAAACTTGGTTCTACTGGCTGCTCTAACTCTCCTTGGTGGGGGTGGAGGGTTAGTCATGGGTCCAGAGTCTGGGTATTCTCTTCTAGACATAGCATCTGGAGGTATGTTATCATCACCTTTCACGTGTTGGATGGTGAATGAAAATTGTTGTATGTCTAGAGCCCATCTGGCCCATCTATGTGTGAGTCCTGTATTGGTTAATAGTGGGATTAGGGCTGCATGGTCTGTGTATAATTGGAAGTGTCTAGTCTCTAGGTAGTGTCTGAAGTGTAGTACTCCATACACTACTCCCAGTAGTTCTCTCTCTGTGGTATTGTAATTTCTCTCATGTTTGGAGAGGGTTCTACCTGCAAAGGCTACTGGTCTGAGCACTCCTTCATTATCTCTCTGTGAGAGTACAGCTCCTAAACTCACATTGGAAGCATCAGTTGCCAAACTGAACTCTTTCTCATAGTTTGGATATCTGAGAAGAGCATTGGTACATAGGGCATGCTTTAATGTTTTGAAAGCATTATCTGCCTCTTCTGTCCAGACAAATGCTTTGAGATGTGTCTGTAGATCATATAATGGTCTAGCAATTTGGGCATAACCTTTGATAAACTTTTTGAAGTATTGGCATAGGCCTGTGAAGGATCTGACATTTTTGACTGATTTTGGTGTTGGGAAGGTTTTGATTGATTCCACCTTTGTGGGCGATGGTTGCAGTCCCTTTGGTGTGACTCTCATTCCCAAGAAGTCTATTCTGTCTATGAAGTATTCACATTTTGATTTCTTCAGTTTGAGTTTACCAACTCTTAAGCTGTTGAACACATCTTCCAGGTCATGGGAGTGTTGTTCGATTGATGGTGATAGTACCAATATGTCATCTAGGTATGGTAGGGCACATTTGTATTTGAGTTTGTTCAGAATTAATGTGACTAGATGGCAGAATCCCGCAGGTGCGGTCGCTAAACCCATCGGCATCCTTTCGTAGACATATTTTTTGTCATTTGCTATGAATGCGGTTTTATGCTGATCCTCCTGTCTTATAGGAATTTGAAAAAATCCCTGTTGGGCATCTAGCTTACTGAATACTCTTGGTCTGAGTGACCCTATCATGTCTAGAGTGTCATCGGCCCGGGGTGTAGATAAGGCTTGATTTATCGTGTTCTGGTTCAAATAACGAAAATCTGTGACGAGCCTATGGCCTCCCGATGATTTTTGTACTAAAAAGGATCTGGAAGCCCAGGGGCCTTCAGCACATTCTCTCAGAATGCCCTGTTGTACTAGCCTTTCACACTCTTCCCCTATTGCGGCCTGTTTTTCCGGTGTTTGTCTATATGGTAGGAAATGACATGGTACTGCCTCAGGTTTTACATGTATTGAGTGTGTATACAGGTGTGTGGCACCAATGTCTCCATCTTTTCCTACAAATACATCATCATACTTGGTCAGCAGTGATCCTAATCTATCATGCTGATCTTTGGATGTGAGCACAGATTTTGGTGGAACATTCTCTTCCAATTCTGGCTCGAGGTCATGTGCCTCACTATGTATAGCAGCTATTTCAGAGAGTCTGATTGAGTTGGGTTCAGGGTCAGCATATGTGGACTCACAGTCTGAGTCTGTGTCACTGAATTGAGTTACATCCTCAGGCCGTATGGCTGAGATGGATTGATCAGTGTGTGGGGTAGTGTCTGACACCTGTTGGGGTTTTTCTAAATCAGATTCCTTGACTTCCTGAAATAGAGCTATGATGGCACCCTTTTTGATTTTATGTGGGCGCTTGCTGGTGTTGAGTAACACTAGGGGATGTTTGTTATTTTCCCTGGGGGTTACTGCTGCCCTTTGAACTAGATATGGGGCATTGTTATTTCTTTGGAGGTTATCTACTACTCCAGTTTTGCCTTGCAGTGATTGAGTAGATGTGACTTTACCCAATACTGCAAGTTCAGAGAATGGAGGGATGGTAAAATCCCTCACTGCCCTAATGGGTTTGAGAATTTGTTCAGGATCAACATTAAATTCGATTTGAGATTTAGTAGTGCTCAAGAAATCTGTGCCGAGAACAACGGGCTGTGTGAGGTTGGGTATTACAGCAAATTGGTATTGGAATCTGACACCTTGGATTCTAAAGTTCAGCATAGCTGAATGTCTAACATGACACACCGATCCATCTGCCAAGTGGATGTTGATTTTAGATTTCCTCAGTTGGATATGGAATCTCTTTTGGAGGTCCATGAGGAATGATTGTCTGACACAGGTGATAGTAGCACCTGTATCAACCAAACATTGTACATCTGAAACATCATATAGATTTGCATTGATACAGCCTTTTTGAAGAAGTACAATAGAAAGCTTGGTACTCTCACCTGTATCCTTTGATGATGAATCTGGTGGGGTGATGTGTATCACTGATGGACGTCTCTGTCTGTTAGATGGTAGATTGGCACTAGCAATTGTCTCTGGTTGGATCTTTGTTAATCCTGATTGATTGTTTGTATTTGGGGTGTCACAGCGCACTGGCCTATCGGCACTGTGACATCCTAGTTTTCCTGGTTCTGTGGGGTGGTTGAGATGCTTGCCACCAGGAGCTTGGAGATTTGATCCATTACATGAGGTGGTATTTGGGGGTTACTGTGTTGGTTCCCCTGGTAACCTCTTGTGTCAGGTTTGTAATCCTCCTGGCGCGAGTTGGAACCCTGGTTATATTGACCAGAGTTGCTGTATTGACCGGAGTTGTTGGATCTCTGGTTGTTGTAGGCGCCATTGTTGTTGTAGGATCCACTGTTGTAGTTCCTATGTGGACTCTGGCTCCTACTGTTGGATCCTTGATTATAGGATCCAGAGTTGTTTGAACCCTGGCTGTTGTTGTAGGATCCAGAGTTGTTGTAGGATCCAGAGTTGTAGTTCCTATGTGGACTATGGCTCCTACTGTTGGATCCTTGATTATTATAGGATCTGCCATTACTTGGGGTTCTGTCTCTCCTATCACTGTATGAAGAGTTACCATTGTTGGAGTTGGAAGAGCTGTTGTCTTTCCTACTGTTGTGACCTCCCCGGTTGTTGTTGTTGCCCCCTCTACCTCTACCTCTATTGGATTGGTAGTTGGGGTCATAGTTGTTTCCTCTATATCTACCGGTAGGGTCTCTTGATGTAACCTTAGCTTCCTGTTGCCTTACATGGGCACTAGACATTAGGTTAACATCTTCATCTGCACTAGTGCTGATTTCCTGGACCTTTTTCTTAGTAGGCTGTGGGTTAGACTCTGCATCCCTTACCTTCCTAGATCTTTCTTGGGTCTCAACCTCTAGGGCTAGGTCTAGGGCTTGGTCAAAAGAGTCTATTTTCTTGTTCTCAAGAGCTACAGAGATCCAGGGCCTCATGCCTTGGGTAAATGCCTTGCTTAGGATTTCATCACTTTGGCGTTGGGCATTACACACTTTCCTGAGATGGCATGCATAGTCTAGGACAGGTTCATCTATCTTTTGTGCACGGAGTGCTGTCCTTGAGATGATATTGTCTCGAGTAGCAAAATACTCTTTTAATTTATTCACTACATTGGTCCATGTCAACATATCAGGTGTGGCACTTTCCCTGAAGGATTCAAACCAAGCTAGTGCTTGTCCTTCAAGGTACTTGGGTAAATATGTCACCATGGTGTCACTGTCTGTTACTTTGTACTTATCCTTCAGATATTCTGGGAATTTGTGATCAATAAATAATGCTGTTGACATGAGTGGTGTTGGGTGTGAGAAAGTTTTGGGTTTTGTTACCTCATGTAGCCTGATCTTTCTGTCGTCCTGTTGTTTTCTGTCTATGAGTTTGGTCATGTTGGACACCATTGAGATTATGATGTCATCCTTGGATCCAGAGGCAGATGGTGTGACAACAGGTGTGGTGGCAGGTGTGGGAGGCTGTGGGGTCTGGGATGATACCATCTTCATGAGATCTGCTATCTGTTGTTGTTGTCTCTCTAGGGACTTCCGCTGATCTTCCATGGCCTTCTGTTGAGCATCTATTGCTGCATTCCTCTCTGCCAGTTGTTGGTTGAGGATCCTCTCCCTTTCCTCCTGCTGAGACTTGTTGGTCTCTAGGGCAGTAACTGCATCTTGGATGGCCTTCTCATAGGCCCTTATCTTCTCAGCTGTCTGATTTGGTTGGGGGCCTTCATCGGTGTCCATGATGGAGGGTGTGGGAGAAGTGTCTCTGGAGGAGTGGCTGTCAAAGGCCGGAGCTGGGGTGGAGGATCTAGATGAGGGTGTGGATCCACCCCCTGAGGCAGATCCTTCTTCCCCTGAGGTAGATAGCGTGAGTTGAGCGTCCTGTAGAGATCCCTGGGAAATGTTGGATCCCTGAGAACTGGTTGTTCCCTGAGTAGACAGGGTGGGTGGTGTGGGGTCTACTGAGTGTGGGTCTGTTGTATTGGAGGCTGGTTTGCCTCCTGTGGGCCTCCTAGATCTAGGTGGGAGGGAGACCTCTTCAACAGGCCCCTGACTGCGTAAGGTCTTTGTGTGTTGTTCTGCCAGCTTGACTGATAAGACCTTTATGTGTGTGGTGGACCTGACTGACGTGTGGGAGACCTGACTGACGTGTGGGAGACCTCACTGACGTGTGGGAGACCTCACTGGCGTGTGGGAGACCTCACTGACGTGTGGGAGACCTCACTGACGTGTGGGAGACCTCACTGACGTGTGGGAGACCTCACTGACGTGTGGGAGACCTCACTGACGTGTGGGAGACCTCACTGACGTGTGGGAGACCTCACTGATATGTGGGAGATCTCACTGATCGTGTGGGAGATCTCATTGGTGTGTGGGAGATCTCACTGGTATGTGGGAGATCTTACTGATCGTGTGGGAGATCTCACTGATATGTGGGAGATCTCACTGATCGTGTGGGAGATCTCATTGGTGTGTGGGAGATCTCACTGGTATGTGGGAGATCTTACTGATCGTGTGGGAGATCTCATCGATGTGTGGGAGATCTCACTGATGTGTGGGAGATCTCATTGATGTGTGGGAGATCTCACTGATGTGTGGGAGATCTCACTGATGTGTGGGAGATCTCACTGATGTGTGGGAGATCTCATTGATGTGTGGGAGATCTCACTGATGTGTGGGAGATCTCACTGATGTGTGGGAGATCTCACTGGTGACCTTGGTGGGCATGGTGTCAAGGTCACTGGGTGGGTGGAGTGGGGTTTACTGTGTGTATGATTGTTTTCAGTAATGTTGCCAGCTTAATTTTTAGAGAGCATTGGGTAATTTGGGATCTTAGTAGGATGTTCTCCACCACTTTGTCATACTAGTAATTGTGCATGATCAAGTTGTCATATGAGAAATATCATATGACTAGTGGTGTATGGAGTAATTACCTTAAGGCTCTTATAAAATAGTGTTATTTCCAGTTGTCACTGGTTTATTCAGCTTTAGGCAACATGTAAGAAATATCAATCATACAGTAGTTAGTATGTAGGTTATTTGTACATACAGTAAATATACAGTAAGTTATAAAGTATAATGTTCTGTTCCACTCCACCTGTGAGGTAATAATAATACAATGTCCAGCATAGTTCTAGGTGGGTTCCCACACCTAGCTCCTGGCCTGCTGCTTAGAGGAATAATGTAATAATGAATAACTTTACCCTCTGGTGGAAGTCTTGAGGAAGATACCCCCTGGCCACTAATGATAGAAACCAATGCCTGTCTAGCATAGTTTCACCATAGTGCAGTGGTATAGCAGGTAGCAGGAGATGACTGGAGATGTTACCTCTAGAGCGGTTCTTGGTGTTCTGTCTTCCTGGAGGTGCAGACAGGCTATTTGTAGCAAATCTTGGAAAAGCACCTCCAGACTGACTGGGGCCAGTAGCATCTGCCTAACTCTACAATGTTAGAGGGGAGCCTTTCATGTGTCACTGAGTGCACAAAGGACCCCCATGGACGCCGCTGTGTCCCCCATTGTCTTGGTCGGTTCTGTAACTTCAAACCCTCATAACTCGGTCGTTTACGCAGCTACAGCCGCCATTTTGCGCATGCGCGGAGTTGAATATGCCAAGTTTGAACTGCCCGCTGGATAGGCGCGTAACTCCCGCCGGTTTGTCTGTAGTGCACTCGAAGCTCCATTCAGTCTCCATGGCATAACTTCCCTAATAATGGGACTTCCGCCTTGATCTTGGGCTCATTCTGACCGTCTAATTATGGGCTTTCCATAAATGCTTTGATATTTGACCTAGCTTGCTCAGGAGCGACGCTAGAGCGACCGGACGGTTATGGCGTCGTGCTTATGTAACCCATTGTTCAGTTATTAGAGTGCTCAGACACTCATGACGGCGTCAGCGGTGCTCAGGCACCCGTGACGGCCGGTTGCATTCACTTACAAGTTATTAGTTTGTGCACTGAACCATGAGGTCGCACACTGAGACCCTCATTTTTATTATATTGTGCAGTGAACCATTAGGTCGGAGCCTTTGATGTCAGAGAGAGTGTTTGTAACTGACCTGGCTGGTGTGCAGCGGGGCATGAACGCTCTTATACAAAGTTTGAGCGCTCTTATAGCTCTTTGAACCAACCTATGTATTAATTTCATAGATATCCTTTGATTAATACAAAATATGTTACGATTTATGGAATAATAAAATGGTATATGATACTATCAACCACAGAATTAATGTATGACTAAGTATTAAAGTATGACAAAGTATCAAATACTCTCAGGGAAAATTAACCCTAATGACCATGAGAAAAAAAACCTAAAAATAAACAGAGACCCCTCCCCCCCAAAAAAAAAAACACCAAAAAAAAACCAACACAACAAGCAAACAAAGAAACAAGAAAATAACAACAAACAAACAAAAAAGAAAAATCTAAAGAAATAGGAACGGTTGAAAATTCTGCTTTTCTATAGTAGAGTGAGTGAGTAATAGATGTTTAATGCCATTTCAACAGGTAAGGTCATATTCATGGTGAGAACTACATTACACAACTTCAGTGAAGAATGAACCGGTGCCCGCGCATATGTGCACCACACATCCTGAGGGGATAGGAAAGAGAAGACATACACCCTTTTAAGTAGGCCAGGGAAGCCCCTATAGTTGGGAAGCAATCTTCACGTCATCGGGTGCATCAGGCACACCTTTTGCTCTCCTCGATAGTGACTAATATTTCAACAACCAAGCTAGAATCTATTAATTTTACAGAAATGCCTTCAGATTTGCTATCATGAAAGTAAGGTAGTGTAGGTAATCTGGAAAATGATAATTGACTCTGAAATAAACGTTCTTGTATTTCAATGTCACACAAAACCCGCCAGCTGAAGTTTGGATTGTTACCATTCCATAGCCATTTAGTCTGCCAAACATATACATAAATAAAGTAGAAGCTGTACCTTACATGCCCTTTACGTTTGCAGTGGTTTGAAAAAAAAAGGAATTTGCGCGAAATTCTGTTATTTGAGAGAATTAGGTTTTTTTCAAATCTCTCTGGAGGTGTTTTTGGCCTGACTCATTGAAGGAAGAAACAAAACTTAAAATCTGCTACTGAACAGTGCTTAATACTCTTATATATCAACAATATTAAGACGTCCAGGGCCAGTAATAAAGGAGTGCATCATGCCCATTTGTCGTCATGATGCATCAATGAAGTACTAGCGAGCCTGCTCACCAGCACTTCGTTGGTGCATCATACCCTTGGGGTTAATTCAAAACAGTGCTAATTTACCACCTTTTTTAGTTAAGCTCCAGGTGATGTACTCGCAAGCGTTGCAACCAATGGGCATGATGCATTAATATGTTAAAGGATGATATGTGAAGTATCATGGTGTGTAATACACACTCCCCAGCAAATTGTCGTCATCTGTCGCCATGATTGGTCATCAATGGTGACTCCTTTTTGAGTGATAACTCATTCCGTCATCTTTCGCCACTGTGTGTTAGACTCCGGTGGCATAGCAATCGCTATTCCTGGTGATCTTGTGCTATAATGACGTCATGTTCCATCTAGCGACATGTGTGAGCCACTTCACACAGGTTGACGAGGATTCATGACAATTTGCTGGGTCCATAGCTCAGGCCAAGAAAAAAGTTGTGTGTTTCAGGTAACATGCTGAAAAACCATTAGATATATAGGTCAGACTTTTATTTTGCATTTTTTTTCAATTAATGACTTATGGCTCGTGCTTAATGATGACTCGCACCTCATGCCGACAACCAAATCGACTAAAATAGACAAAATAAATTCTTTAATTGCAGAAAATACACTAGGGTCGGCCCTGCTTTGCTAGTTAGGGTCAGGTTACCTGAAACACAAAACTTTTTTTTGGCCTTATACCATAATGGCCAATTTCAGCGCTAGTGTCTCAAATAACCACATATCTCACGTGGGTGACAAGGGTACAGGCCCACTGAACAGGACTTGAGTTGGAAACGTTCACAACTTGGGCAAGGAAACGTGATTTTCCCTGGAAATTAGGACATGCCAGAAAATCTTATACTCAAGAAAAAAAAAATTCCAGTTGCTGGGAATGTCCCGAGTCTTACCTTGGAATATCCCGAGTCTTTCCCAAAAAAATCCCGAAAAATTCTCGAGATCTAGACTCGAGAATTTTCTCGAGTGTAAGATGATATGGGAAAATCGTGTTCGATATTCTTGTCGTATTCACAAGTCGGGACTCGGGAAATTCCGGGAAATTCCAGAGATCTTGTTCAGTGGGAGGGGTAGTGAAAAGAATGGTAAGCACCAAAAGCAGTATTCAAATAAACACCTGTCGTGAATAATGGCCAGGGGTACAAAGGTGTTGAAATTGATGACCACACTGAGGTGCTTTATCGGGCCACTAAAGGGCCGTGTCCACTGCGACGGATGGACCATCCGTCTCCCTTCATCCATCATTTTCTCCATGATAAATATGACGGATGAAAACGACGGATGGTCCATCTGTCGGCAGTGGATGCACCCCTTATGGTAAATACATAATCAAAATGTCAACGGCAATGGAGTACTTCCATGAGGTGGGGCTGGCATATTCCACAAAGCAATTATATATACTCAGCCCTATAATCGCTTTTTGGAAAACACCAGCCCCACCTTGTGGAATACAATACAAAAAATTTCCATGGTTGTTGACATTTGTATTAATGTCACGGCTCACAGGTTTGAGAGCTTTTAGATAAAAGAAACAAAACAATATTTGAAGAGTTTGGTTTGAAAAAGAGGCAAATATTTCAAAGGCCTACATGTTAGAAATATCTAAAAGTATTAAAGAAACCATTTTCTATGAAAAATATATTTTTGGGCTGTCTAGAGTCAATATAGTAAAGATTTCATTATGATAGCTTTAACATTCATTATTACACGACTTCTGTGATTTTGGGTGCTCGGGTATATACAGGATATACAGCCCTAGGGCCCCCATATCCATGATCTATTAGCTTAATAATTTGTAATCTGAACATATGCAAGGTGGATATCAGCACGACTTTGGGTGGATATCACGATATAATGTCTCATTACACATTTAAAACTGTGCCTCCCTACGAGAATGTCATTGCCAAAGGTAGGGGTCGAACCTGCAGTCTCCTGATCCCAAATCCAACTCCCTATGCATTGCGCCTCAGGGACTGACGAGAAATGGTGTGTGTTTGCCTGGTTAGAATGCCACCAGTAGCTGTCCGCGTTCTCGCCAACCCCTCCCCAGCACTACTGCTGCTGCTCCCATAATGGCGACGACTGCGGGACGTGTTCAAACCAAAGGAATGGCTGCCGGGCACAGAGGTGTGTGTATCGGTGGTCTAGTGGTTAGCGCATTGCGCTTAGCTGCTAGAGGTAGGCAGGATGAGTTGCGGTCCGTGCAAACATTTTTTTTTTCGCAGTATGTAAGCACACTATGGCAGGCTTCGAGTCCCGGGCCTGGAGGAGGAAAAGGATTTTTGTTTTCAACTTGTATTTATTGATATTCTATTGATTATTTATTGATAATTCATTGATGAATCAATCATGTAATAAACTTAGTAATGTATGAGCTAACAGGCACTGAATTGCTTGTATTGTAGGATATCAAAACAAGTGGGCTACTCGTTTTGATATCCTACGATACAAGCAATTCGGTGCCTGTTAGCTCATACATTACTTAGTTACTGTACGGGAACACTACAAACAGGGGTATATGCTTAAAATCTGGAATGGATTTGTTGCATTTTGGAACCAAACTCTTCATTTACTCAATTTATTGCAGCATATTATGTGATCGCTAGCCATGGAACCACGGAATACAAGCATATATTGTATTCCGCCCCCAATGGAATACGGCAGTTCTAGTAGTAATATACATAGTAACAATCATATCTCCCATGACTTAATCTGTCTGGCCATCTGTCCTATTTATACAAAAATATAACATGTGCTGCCCAGGTGAATGACCCGGACATGTGATACTGATTATCCTTTAACCCTGTAATGGGCTTCCCTAGCCCACTTAAAAGGGTCTATATCTCTTCTTTCCTATCCCCCCCTCTCGGGCTTCCCTTGCCCACTTAAAAGGGTCTACTTCTCATCTTTCCTATCCCCTCAGGATGTGTGTGGTGGACATGCGCGGGCACTGACACATTTCTCTGTGAAATTGTGTAATGTCGTTTTCGCCATGAATATGACCCTAGCTGTCGAAATGGCGTTAAACATCTGTTACTTACTTACTTTAACCCTGTAATGGTCACTGTTGTAGGAATGCATCATGCCCATTGGTCATCATAATGCACCAATGAAGTGCTGGCAAGACTGCTCGCCAGCACTTCATTGGAGCATCATGCTGACCCTACGGGGTTGATGTATATACTCCTGGAGGGTCGGCATGATGCTCCAATGAAGTGCTGGCCAGCAGTCTTGCCAGCACTTCATTGGTGCATCATGACAACCAATCAGCATGATGCATTAATGCATCAGCGGCCCTTAAAGGGTTAGCTCTTTAAAGGCCGATAGTACATTCATACATTGACCCACCAAAGATGATACACTCCCAGAGGGTCGGCATGATGCACCCATGGGCATGATGTACTAATGCATTGGTGGCCCATTATGGTTTATCAGTAGGGCAAGGATCTTAGCCTTTTTTTGCTATTGATTGTTCATCTTAGGGTCTGGATGACAATTTCCAGCATGATTTGGTACTTTGATTTGTAAATAGCTAAGATTTTCACGTGGTGTGGGTGGGTCTTGAGACAAAATTTATTTTCTACATGCATTAAAACATAAATGTAACATTAATGGACTTTTCTTCGAGTGACCATCTAGCCTACTTAAGAATTAGCAATAGTGTTCTTAATAAATACAATTAAGAGATACCCTAGGGTGTAACTTCTATAGAAAAACTTTTGACCTACCTTGGGTATTGCCCAAGCCAGGTAGATTATGTGTGATTTTTAATGCGCAGGTATTCCATTAATGTTTCACCACTAGGTGTAACATTAATGGAATCTTCCAAATAGTCAAAGTTAAAAGGTTATGATATCAAAAAAGCATCTTGTATGGTGTCTGTATCCTTGTGTGAGTAACCCCTTGGGTCATTCTATGATAGGTAGGTGAATGTGTAACATTAATGGAATTTTGAGGCATTTGAGATGTTTAAAGTTAAAAGGTTCTGATGTCAACAATACATCTTGTATGGTGTTTTTACCACTTTTATTCAATAGTCGACATGTGTGGGTTATCAGAAAAGAGTGTTTAAGGTATGTCAAGATGTATTTCTGCACTATATGCCATGCACATGCCCTGAAAATTGTAGAAAAAATTAGAAATTTTGTTTTTAAAGCCAAGGTAGACAAGCTATATATGGGCCTTATGAATGTACAAATGACTGACTCTAGAAAGGTAGTGCAACCTCTTAACTCCTTGTATGAGTGATCCTATTGGTATAAGTATTATGATGTATATCTTAGCTGGGGTCATTCTTTCAAAGGTCTTTGAGTGTGTAACATTAATGGAATTTCAGTGGTTATTAATGCAGACACATCCCACTCAGTTCAAGTATTATGTAGGAGTATAATTGCAATCTTGACTCACTACTGTGACTTTGAAAAAAAAATCACAAAATTTGTACACTTCTTTCAACATGCGCATACCATATGGTAGAGAAATATATCTTAACATACACCAAGCAAATACTCTTTTTTGATAACTCAGACAGGTTTATTGTGGAACAGAAATGATACAAACACCATACAAGATGATAGGTTTACCTCATGGAACATTAACCATCCAAAAACCCTTGAAAACCTATGCAATTCACTGACGCTTCATGTTTCATCAACATTTACGAGAAGGGCCATAGGTCAGATATGCATGATCATATAGCAATGGGGTTGCATAAACAATGAATTAAGAGGTTATACTACCTGTCTAGAGTCATTTATATACACATAAGGTCCATCTTGACTGACTACTTATATTTTGAAAAAAAGAAAAATTCAAGATTTCTACACTTCTTGCAATGTGTGCATGTCATGTGGTACAGAAATATATTTTAACATGCAAAAAAAAATACTCTTTTTCAATAACTCACACATGTCTAAAGTGAAATGGAACTGATAGAAACAGCATATAAGATGATAGGTCAACCTCATAACACTTTACCTTTAACCATCCAAAGACCCTACACGCTTCACTCAAGCTTCATGTTTTATCAACCTTTACAAGAATGGCCACAGCTCATTATACATCATTATACCAATAAGAACACTCAGAGAACAAATAAAGAAGGGGTCCCATCCAACAGGCCCTAGTGACAAATAGCCTCATGACGACTGGCATGATGTCATTTAGCCCAAAAGCCAAATAGCCCTTAACCAAATAACCTTAGGTCAAATGGCCTCAACATCCACATGGCCCCCTGTCTAATGGCCCAGATGTGGTTGATCACTATCCCATACGGTTAATACGTGGTCATATGTGGTGATACTTATACCTCTTCATACATTATCTTTACTCCCTTGTCTTACATGATCACACGTGGTCATACGTGGTCATACGTGGTCATAAGTGGTCATACCTCCCAATCATACGTGGTCATATGTGGTCATACCTCTTCATACATTATCTTTTGTCCCTTCTAATACATAATCATACATGGTCATACGTGGTCATACATGTTCATACGTGGTCATACGTGGTCATAATCTGATCATACGTGGTCATACGTGATCATACGTGATCATACGTGGTCATACCTCTTCATACATTATCTTTTGTCCCTTCTAATACATAATCCTACGTGGTCATACGTTGTCATACGTGATCATACGTGGTCATACCTCTTCATACATTATCTTTTGTCCCTTCTAATACATAATCATACGTGGTCATACGTGATCATACGTGGTCATACGTGGTCATAGGTGGTCATACCTCTTCATACATTATCTTTTCATACATGGTCATACGTGGTCATACATGGTCATACATGGTCATACGTGGTCATACGTGATCATACATGGTCATACGTGGTCATACGTGATCATACGTGGTCATACCTCTTCATACATTATCTTTTCTCCCTTGTCATACGTGGTCATATGTGATCATACGTGGTCATACCTCTTCATACATTATCTTTTGTCCCTTCTAATACATAATCATACGTGGTCATACTTTGTCATACGTGATCATACGTGGTCATACCTCTTCATACATTATCTTTTGTCCCTTCTAATACATAATCATACGTGGTCATATGTGATCATACGTGGTCATACGTGGTCATACGTGGTCATACGTGGTCATACCTCTTCATACATTATCTTTTCATACATGGTCATACGTGGTCATACTAGGTCATACATGGTCATACGTGGTCATACATGGTCATACGTGATCATACATGGTCATACGTGGTCATACATGATCATACGTGGTCATACCTCTTCATACATTATCTTTTCTCCCTTGTCATACGCAGTCATACATGGTCATACGTGGTCATACATGGTCATATGTGGTCATACTTCTTCATACATTATCTTTTCTCCCTTGTCCTACGTGGTCATACATGTTCATACGTGATCATACGTGGTCATACCTCTTCATACATTATCTTTTCTCCCTTGTCATACATGGTCATACGTGGTCATATGTAGTCATACATGGTCATACGTGGTCATACGTGGTCATACGTGGTCATATGTGGTCATACCTCTTCATACATTATCTTTTCTCCCTTGTCATACGTGGTCATACGTGGTCATACGTGATCATACGTGGTCATACGTGATAATACGTGGTCATACGTGGTCATATGTGGTCATACGTGGTCATACGTGGTCATACGTGGTCATACGTGATCATACGTGGTCATACGTGATAATACGTGGTCATACGTGGTCATACGTGGTCATACGTGATCATACGTGGTCATACATGATAATACGTGGTCATACCTGGTCATACGTGGTCATACGTGGTCATACGTGATCATACGTGGTCATACGTGATAATACGTGGTCAAACGTGGTCATACGTGGTCATACATGATCATACGTGATCATACGTGGTCATACGTGGTCATACCTCTTCATACATTATCTTTTGTCCCTTCTAATACATAATCATACGTGGTCATACGTTGTCATACGTGATCATACGTGGTCATACCTCTTCATACATTTTCTTTTGTCCCTTCTAATACATAATCATACGTGGTCATACGTGATCATACTTGGTCATGCCTCTTCATACATTATCTTTTCTCCCTTGTCATACGTGGTCATACGTGGTCATACGTGATCATACGTGGTCATACGTGGTCATACGTGATCATACGTGGTCATACCTCTTCATACATTATCTTTTCTCCCTTGTCATACGCAGTTATACGTGGTCATACGTGGTCATACATGGTCATATGTGGTCATACCTCTTCATACATTATCTTTTCTCCCTTGTCCTACGTGGTCATACGTGATCATACGTGGTCATACCTCTTCATACATTATCTTTTCTCCCTTGTCATACGTGGTCATACGTGATCATACGTGGTCATACCTGGTCATACGTGGTCATACGTGGTCATAGCTCCCTGTCATACTTGATCATACGTGATCATACGTGGTCATATGTGGTCATATGTGGTCATACGTGGTCATACATGGTCATATGTGGTCATACATGGTCATACATGGTCATACGTGGTCATACGTGGTCATACATGGTCATACGTGGTCATATGTGGTCATACCACTTCATACATTATCTTTTCTCCCTTGTCATACGTGGTCATACATGGTCATACGTGATCATACGTGGTCATACTTGATAATACGTGGTCATACGTGGTCATACGTGATCATACGTGATCATACGTGGTCATACGTGGTCATACCTCTTCATACATTATCTTTTGTTTCTTCTAATACATAATCATACGTGGTCATACGTTGTCATACGTGATCATACGTGGTCATACCTCTTCATACATTTTCTTTTGTCCCTTCTAATACATAATCATACGTGGTCATACGTGATCATACGTGGTCATGCCTCTTCATACATTATCTTTTCTCCCTTGTCATACGTGGTCATACGTGGTCATACGTGATCATACGTGGTCATACGTGGTCATACGTGATCATACGTGGTCATACCTCTTCATACATTATCTTTTCTCCCTTGTCATACGCAGTCATACATGGTCATACGTGGTCATACATGGTCATATGTGGTCCTACCTCTTCATACATTATCTTTTCTCCCTTGTCCTACGTGGTCATACATGTTCATACGTGATCATACGTGGTCATACCTCTTCATACATTATCTTTTCTCCCTTGTCATACGTCATCATACGTGGTCATGCCTCTTCATACATTATCTTTTCTCCCTTGTCATACATGGTCATACGTGGTCATTTGTGGTCATACATGGTCATACGTGGTCATACGTGGTCATACATGGTCATACGTGGTCATATGTGGTCATACCTCTTCATACATTATCTTTTCTCCCTTGTCATACGTGGTCATACGTGATCATACGTGGTCATACGTGATAATACGTGGTCATACGTGGTCATACGTGGTCATACGTGGTCATACGTGGTCATACGTGGTCATATGTGGTCATACGTGGTCATACGTGATCATACGTGGTCATACGTGATAATACGTGGTCATACGTGGTCATACGTGGTCATACATGGTCATACGTGGTCATACGTGATAATACGTGGTCATACATGGTCATACGTGGTCATACCAGGTCATACGTGATCATACGTGGTCATACGTGATAATACGTGATAATACGTGGTCATACGTGATCATACGTGGTCATACCTCTTCATACATTATCTTTTCTCCCTTGTCATACGTGGTCATACGTGATCATACGTGGTCATGCCTCTTCATACATTATCTTTTCTCCCTTGTCATACGTGGTCATACGTGGTCATACATGGTCATATGTGGTCATACATGGTCATACGTGGTCATACGTGGTCATACATGGTCATACATGGTCATACGTGGTCATACGTGGTCATACGTGGTCATACGTGGTCATATGTGGTCATACGTGGTCATACGTGGTCATACCTCCCTGTCATACTTTTTTTAAAACTTTTTTACCCCCATAAATACGACGTTATACGTGTTCAAAAATATGTGGCCATACGTGGTCATACGTGGTCTTTTCTCCCTTGTCATACATGGTCTTACGTGGTCATACGTGATCATACGTGGTCATACGTGGTCATACGTGGTCATACGTGGTCATACCTCTTCATACATTATCTGTTCTCACTTGTCATACATGGTCATACGTGGTCATACGTGGTCATACATGGTCATACGTGATCATACGTGGTCATACCTCTTCATACATTATCTTTTCTCCCTTGTCATACGTGGTCATACGTGATCATACGTGGTCATACGTGGTCATACGTGGTCATACGTGGTCATACGTGGTCATACGTGGTCATATGTGGTCATACATGGTCATACGTGGTCATATGTGGTCATACGTGGTCATATGTGGTCATACGTGGTCATACATGGTCATACCTCCCTGTCATACTTGATCATCCGTGATCATACGTGGTCATATGTGGTCATACGTGGTCATACATGGTCATACATATTCATACGTGGTCATATGTGGTCATATGTGGTCATACGTGGTCATACGACTGACAAAGTATGACCACGATTCATAACGTATCACCACGTAGGACAAAGTATTACCACTTATGACAACGATCGATAACGTATGAACACGTATCACATTACATGACCATGTATGACCACGTATGACCACGGAGAAAAGACCATGTATGACCACGGAGAAAAGACCACGTATGACCACGGAGAAAAGACCACGTATGACCACGGAGAAAAGACCACGTATGACCACGGAGAAAAGGCCACGTATGACCACGGAGAAAAGGCCACGTATGGCCACGGAGAAAAGACCACGTATAAAAGGCCACGTATGGCCACGGAGTAAAGACCACGTATAAAAGGCCATGTATGGCCACAGAGAAAAGGCCACGTATGGCCATGGAGAAAAGACCACGTATGACCACGGAGAAAAGACCATGTATGACCACGGAGAAAAGACGTATGGCCACGTATGGCCACGTATGGCCATGTATGACCACGTATGGCCACGTATGGCCACGTATGGCCACGTATGACCACGTATGGCCACGTATGGCCACGTATGGCCACGTATGATCACGTATGGCCACGTATGACAAGGGAGAAAAGACCACGTATGACCACGTATGATCACGTATGACCACGTATGACCATGTATGACAAGGGAGAAAAGACCACGTATGACCACGTATGACCATGTATGATCACGTATGACCATGTATGATCACGTATGACCACGTACGACAAGGGAGAACAGATAATGTATGAAGAGGTATGACCACGTATGACCACATATGACCACGTATGATCACGTATGACCACGTATGACCACGTATGACCATGTATGACAAGGGAGAAAAGACCACGTATGACCATGTATGACCACGTATGGCCACATATTTTTGAAGACGTATAACGTCGTATATATGGGGGCAAAAAAGTTTTAAAAAAAATTAAGGAATTCAGGCTATTTGACAGGGGGCTATGTGACATTTGGGCTATTTGACTGTGGGCCAGACGACAACTTGGCTATCTGCATTAAGGCCAGGTGACATTGGGCTATGTGTCAGGGTGCCGTTTGACTTCAATGCCATACGCCCTAGAACCATAAAGAAGTTGTACTACCTATGTAGAGTCATTTATAGACACATAAGGCCCATCTTTTACTGACTGGTAAAGGACTATAAAGGCTGGATGGTCAATATGAAAATATTTCACTCATACTTAATTTTGTAAAATTTGTCTTTAAATGCATATAGAAAATAAATTATGCCTTCAGACCCAACAAACCACATGGAATCTTAGCTATGACCCCTCACTAAGGAATAAAGATATTATTGGTGCTGTGGAAGCGTTTCCCTTGCTATTATATGCCCAATGAACCTAAGTGCTATAGTTACCTGATCCATTAGGCTTTAGTTATATTGCAGACCTCCACATGTTTCAATCGCTTCTCCCTTGTCAGAGCTAAGAGGATGTATTTTTATGCACAGTAGTTTTGCTAAACCCTTCCTGAATGTTTACTCTTTTGTAATCAACAACAGGCTGGCCCAGTGACAGTGTACCCTGTATCTGTGGCGTGACAATGGCACCTAGAGGGCAATGCCCGATGTGGATTAGTGTGTTATCTCTCTTGGTTTTATCAAAGGCCACGGTAGTGGAAAACATGTACAGAGTGGTGCCTTATCTCTAGAAGATAACTGTTGAATCTAACCAGGTCTCCTCATAAAACTGAACAGTGAACCACCATAATCATATGTGACCCATCCTTACAAAGTGGTACTGAAGTCGCACATTTAGAAGCCTAGATATAGCCTTTTCAATTGGTATAGTGTCAAAAATATCAGACTTTTCAAAACTGATAGTTTAGCATTTTTCTAGCATATGGGTAGATATCTTTCAGAATCTCTGCTTACTAAACTGAATTTAAGCCCCAAATGCATTAAAGTCATAGCTATAGGTGGCATGGTTATATAAAATTACATAGGAATTATATAGGATTCATAAATCATTATATGTTTAATGTCAATTATCTAAGTTTAATCAATTTTTAATTTATCTGACTAAATTTACCAGCAGAAGATCTGTAGAGGACCACCTGGTTCATATATGCAAGTGCTATATATATACCAAATGAAAGCTCTTGATGAGCTGTAAATGAATATGTCAATAACTAAACATTTTGTATGTGCGACTTCCAAACTGTTTTGTTAGGATGGGTCACATATACTTGTAGGGGCCGGCATCGTCGTATATATATTAGTGCCGTTCATCCGAGAGACGTGTTCGTGTGGTGCTTGTTCCTTCTATGCCAGCTAGGTGTCGCCTTGCTATACCTCGTTGGTACATGAGGGGGCAGCACCATGCCTCGCGTCCAGCTTCTACCAAGAAGCCGGGCGAGCGGCAGAACGGGACTGGACCTGGTCCAGTCCAGACGCTCAATCTAACCTGCTAACCAGAGTTGAATAAAGTCCTACCCGAGAGGTAGGGGTTTCTGGGGCTTTGCCCAACCCGAACTACTCGTGTTGTGTTGGTATTTCTAGTGGTAAGCAAGCCAAAGAGCCACCCAACATATAAGTCAATACGAACCATTACACTGTTGCCGTGACCAGTTGGTTCGGGGGTGGTGCGCGGCCACATTGGCCGAAAGCCTCGGGAAACCCGAAGCGGATCCCCCCAGCCCTGGGCTAGAGGGATTCGAAGAGGATGACTTTACATCCCAGCATCTGTTGTTAGACTGGAAACCCGGTCAACAACAAATGTACAATCCAGAGGGTGTCAAGAGTGTTTTCTCGACACCCAGTCTGATGGACGGTGCCTCCGGTGATGGCATCGTAAAACTGTATCCGGGTACACCTCAAACGAGAGCACCGGATACAGGATTATTTAGGGGGGTATTAAGACCCCCAACTTTGGACTTAAGCGATTGGTCCCAAGTTATAACTAGCAGACGCCAGCTAGGTCCTATTGTACCAGCAGGCTCGGCTAGCAGCTTGGGTACACCAATAGCACAAAGCCCTATGCAGCGTACTGCAACCCCCTCAGGAGCGGTACCAGAGGGAGCAAACGGGGTAGCCCCATTAATGACATCGTCGGACCATGACAGCGACGATGGTAAAGCCATAACGGACCCACTGGTCCCGAAAGTAAATCCGAACACTGAGCCTCGGGATGCTGAAGCGAGAAACTCGGAAAAACATCACCTAGGCCTATCTTTGGACGAAGGCTTGTCTGACTCCATGTTTAACCCTGGAGGCAGTCGCAAGTCAATTTACGGACGTCGAATGGGCCCCGGGTATAAAATAACCTCGGCCTATTTGAAAGCCAAAGAACAGGTAGAGTTACAGGCTAAGAGGCAACATGAACAATTCATGGCGGCCCAATTAAAAATAGAAGAGGAAACTAAGTCTCGGATCGGAAAATTATGGTCCGTTGAGCAGGAGGCGATTCTAAAAGAATCCGACCTGAAATACCGTCTATCTTCCGTAGCCCACCAATTGGAGCGAAAGGAGAGAGACGAACGAGAAAGAGAGAAAAGATTGGCCGAGTTGGAACTCGAGGAAGCCAATAGACTCAGATCAATCGAAAAGGCTAGAGCCGAGGAGGTTGCTAAGGCCCGGGATGTAAACAGACTACAATCCGAGTTGCATGCTATGGAGGAGAAGCTAAAGAAACTTCAACTCCGGAAAGCGGAGACAGAGGCCAAAATGGCCTCGGAACAAGCTGAAATCAGGAAAGAGACCAAAGAGTACCAGAGGTCTCAGAAAGAGAAGGGTGAAAAGTACCGCCTACTAAAGGATACTTTTAAGCGAGAGGCGTTGGCCGCTCAAGAAGAACGAAACCGAGCTGTGGCAGAGAATGAAAAGATTCGATCCGAGATCTTATCAGAAAACGCACAGCTGAGGGAGGAACAGCGAAACCTGACCACAGATGTAGCTACCCTCACAATAAATAAGTCTGCTATGGAGAGTTATTTACAGGAGCAGGAGCAAGCGAATGCCCCTCCGGCGAGTAAGGATACAAACCCGAACTCGACGTTCGTTAAACAGGGTGACCCAGTCTCCTGTTCTACGCCGAAGCATCCGCAGTATAATCCTTTTGTCAATGACAATGCGACGCAGAATGTAGATCAAGGGGGAGTTTATATCAGAACCCAAGATAAGCATGGCCGAACTAGTAGAGTCCGGATAAGTGAAGTCCCCATAGTCCACAATTTGGACCCGGACTATATACCCCGGGATGCCTCCGACAGTAGTGCGGAGACTAGTGGATTCCACATACAAGTGGATCCGACCGACAGTGTGGGGTTGGGAGCTGGTAATGACAGCAGCCAACCCAATCCATCGAACGATGGCAGTCAGCCAGCGGGAAACCAGCCTTCCGGCGGCGGTTACCAAGGCGCACAAGGGGGGGGCAGTGCTCCGGGTACCACAGGCCCTAGTAGTACCTCGGGTACCGGCCCTACCCAGGGTGGTGCGGGCTATACGAGCCACAGTGGGTCACAGTGGACGTATACACAGCCGCCGCCACCACCTCCACCGGGCAACATGAGCTTCGGTGGTGTAGGGGGCAATCAAACCTTGAATGAAACCAAGGCGATTGAATGGAGCAAACAGCAATGCACTAGATTGATGTATGCTCACAATTCTGCCCGAAGGGTAGCCGTTATCCCTAGGGAATATGACGGTACTCGGCCATGGAAAGAGTGGTTTGAAGATTTCATCGACGTGATGAATTGTAATGGGTGGACCCCATACGAGGCCAAGCCGCATCTAGTAAGGTGTTTGAAAGGCGGGCCAGGCCGCATGGCTGTAGAGCAATGGCGGACCTGGTACGGCCTCGTTGGGAGTTTCGAGCAGTTAGTGGAATCTGCTAGCGGACTGTTATGTAACATGGTCAAGGAGGATCGATGGTCCGCTTTAAAAAACGTACTCAGAAGCCTAATGAAGCTTTCAGAGCATACGGCATGGAACTACATGCCCTGCTAAGCAAGGCCAGACCCGGTACAGAAAACCAGGACTGGTATATGGACGATTTGATTACTCAATTCGTCAAGGGGTTAAGAGACCGAGAGGAGCAGATTGCTGCAAGAGATGCCTGGAAAGAAGGTATAACATTGCAGGGCATATTTAATGGTATAGATATGGCCGTGAAGAAGAGAACCATGCTAGCGGGTGACATACCGAATGCCACTGGCTCGGCTCCTCTAGCATCGGTAGTCCAGCAGTCCGAGGCAAACACTACCTCGGACGACTTTGAGCTGATTGAATTTGAACAGGAGGACGGCACCTTCTGTTCGGTGCAGCTAAGGAAAAATGCTTCAGGTAGGAAATATATTCCAAGGAAGGCGTTTAACAAGCCAAGGGATTCTAGACCATCAGTCGATGTCAAGAATAACCCGAAAGTTGACGGGAATGCCTCCAGGTCTCCCGTAAGCACTGATAAAGCGAAGGGTCAACCTCCGGATATGGCCAAACTTATGGAGGATATGTGTAAGAAAATTACAGATGCCCTCCAAGCCAGTCGGCAAAGACCCAGAGTGGATCGCCGAACGGTTAAGTGTTTCAGGTGTCAGCACATGGGACACTACTCTTCCGAATGTACCGCTGCTAAGCCGGTAATGGCTGCCTTCTACGAAGCCGAGGATAACGGCGAAGGAAGGGAGAACGCTGTAGATTCCACCGAGGTGGAAAACTAGTGGGGGTTGTGTCAACGGCATCTGATATGACCCCAAGGAAGAACCAATGCCAAAATGCTACCGGGGGCGAACCGGTGGAAGATTTCGAATCAAATACACCTGGAGGCCGGGTGGCTGTGGGTGCGCACCCCTGCACCTTGGCCGGGGCCAGGGACCCTAGTGCTTATGTGTATGGGAGTGAGCATATGGAGGCGAGTGGCCGCACTGGGGGAGAGGAAGGATGGATCAAAGAGTTGATCTGAGTGTGTGGGACACGCCTTCCCCCAAGTCATCCGTGTCTGGAATTTTTGAGAGGGCTCGGATTGAATCTTGGTGATTCGGGAGACTTTCACCAGTTTACCAGTAACCCCTCTCCTTTAGGGGGGAGACGGTGGTATGTACCCATATCTGTGGAAGGCCGGGTAGGAGAATTCTTAGTGGATACTGGAGCCAGCCACTCCTGTGTGTCCAAAAGATTCTTCGACTCGGTGGCCGGCAGCCATGAGAACCTCAAAACGGGGGTAAATGCTTGCACAGCCGACGGAAGCAGTATGCGTACTTTTGGTAGGACGTTTATGCCTATCCGTATAGGAGGCAAAGAATTTGTTCTTTCGCCAACTATAGCAGAGGTTAGTGATGACGGAATCCTCGGACTGGATTTTGCAAGCTTATACGGGGCCTTCTTGGACCCGAGGGATGGTATGATGAGTATACGGAACCCGTATGGCTTGCATGTCCAATGCGTATTGAGACAGGTGTCTTTGGTTGCATCAGTGATACACACGGTGAAGATCCCACCGGGTACCACTTGCGATGTCCTTTGTGGCGGATCGATGGCCCAAAGGAATGAAACTGGAGTCTATGAACCCGATACGGTATATTTGTCGAGTATCGGGTTGGACTCAGTGGATACATTGGTGGCTAATGCAGCTTGGACTGTATTACCCATGACTAACCGAAGTGGTTCGGTGGTCTACTTGAAGCAAGGCGACAGTGTGGGTAGGATGAGTTCGGTAGAACACGTCGCCGAGGCTAAGTTCAATAAACCACTAAACCCTGTTAGTAAGCATCCTTTGGATGAAGAATTCAAAAAGCTGATTGATCAATCGGATCTACAGGATACGGAGGATAAGGACTGCCTAGCGAAACTCCTACAAAAGTACGAGAGTGCTTTTGGTAGGGAAGGAGGACCGGTGGGTAGATCCGATAAGGTGTTGCACACCATAGATGTGGGCAACGAGAAACCTTTTAAAATCCCGTACCGTCGACTTCCTCTCAAGAAGAAGTTAATTTGTGAAGAGGAAATACGTAAACAGTTGGACTTAGGGGTCATCGTGCCGAGCTCGAGTCCCTGGTCCAGCCCTGTGTGTATGACCACTAAGAAAGACGGTACTATCCGCTTTTGTGTCGACTACCGAAAACTGAACGGTATGACAAAGAAAAACTCGTATCCCCTACCAAGGATAGACGAAACGTTAGATAGCTTGGGCGGGAACCAATGGTTCTGTACCTTGGATTTACAATCCGGATACTGGCAGATACCGATGCACCCTGACGACATGGAGAAAACTGCGTTCTCCAGTCATATGGGGCTGTTCGAGTACAATGTCCTACCCTTCGGATTGTGTAACTCCCCCGCTACGTTCGAGGCCATGATGGAATCCTTGTTGAGTGACCTCTTGTGGAAGAAATGTTTGGTCTACTTGGACGACGTGGTCGTGTTCGGCAAGTCGTTCAAGGAATGCCTTGCAAATCTGCAATTGGTCCTCGATCGGATACTATCAAACGGTCTTAAACTGAAACCCAAGAAATGTAATTTGTTTAAGAGGACAATTACATACTTGGGGAGGATCATCACCCCTAACGGGGTGAGCGCGGATCCGGAAAAATTGGAAGCTGTAGAAAACTGGGAGAGACCCACGAGTGCTAAGGAGGTGAGATCATTCCTAGGATTTTGTTCCTATTACCGTGATTTCATACCGAATTACTCTCGTGTTAGCTTCCCCATGCAGTGCTTAGCTCACTGGACCCCGGGTAGGGCACGGGACCCATTCCCATGGACCAGCGAGCAAGAAGAATCTTTTAATAAAATAAAAGAGTTGTTTAGGAATACACCCGTGTTGAAATATCCCACTCCCGAGGGACATTTCATCTTAGACACCGATGCGAGCAATGATGCAATTGGGGCAGCTCTCTCTCAGGTCCAAGAGGGAGTCGAAGTCCCAATAGCATTCGCTAGCAACACGCTAAGCAAGACCCAGCGTAATTACTGTACCACCAAGCGGGAACTTCTCGCGGTGGTGGTGTATACGAAGAAGTTTAAGCATTTCCTCTGGGGAAGTGACTTTACTTTAAGAACAGACCATTCGTCTCTTAGGTGGCTCCTTAACTTTAAGGACGCCGAGGGGATGATGGGACGATGGTTAGCTCATCTATCCGAATTCGGATTGCAGCATAAACAAATAGAGCACCGACCCGGTGCTAAACACATCAATGCGGATGCCTTGTCGAGGCGACCTATCCGAAGGTGCCAAAATGCCACTTGTGAAGACTGCGGAGCCCACAATGCTGTGGTAGCCTGGTTGGTATTCAATTATACCACCCCCCGTATCTCCTGGGAGGAGGCTGTATGTAGCTATCTCGATTGGTCCCCGGAGAGATCTGAGATGGCATACTATGTAGGTGGAAGACAACTCCCACCAACGGTAGGCTGTTACAAATAGTGATACCCGCTCCGATGAGGAGGGATATCATGTATTATTGCCATGGCCATCAAACGAGTGGCCATTTCGGTAAGAGGAGGTCCATAGAGCGTCTACAAAGGCGTTACTACTGGCCCGGTATGAGAGGCGACCTGCTCCGGTGGATCGCCACTTGCCCGGATTGTTGTAAAAACAAGCCGGGACCCGGCCTGGGTAAGCAACCCTTATCCCAGGAATTGTTTGGTGTCAGATTCGCTCGAGTGGCGATAGACATCATCAGTGGAATCAAGACAACGCCCCGAGACAATACTTGCATGATGGTCATAACCGACTATTATACCAAGTACACTCGGGTGTTCCCTCTCCCTAATCACAAAGCCGCCACTTGCGCGGAGGCATTTGTGAAAGGCTGGGTGCTGCATTTGGGTGTCCCCCTTATGATGCACAGCGACCAAGGAAGAGAGTTCGAGTCGGAGCTTTGGCAGGATATGTGCCATTACCTAGCCATCTGTAAGACCTGAACAAACCCATACCGACCACAGTCGGATGGGCAGGTAGAGCGGTTCAACAGAACCCTTATACAAGTGCTAAAGCCCCTGGTTAATACCCACCAGGACGACTGGGATGAACAGTGCGAGTTTGTAGTACATGCCTACAACAACACTGTCCATTCATCTACTAATTGCACTCCAAACATGCTAGTCTTCGGCGAGGACATCATAATGCCCGCCGACTTGGTGTATGGAGTGGTTGGGATAGACCCGGAGGCGCCCTGCACTGTGTTGTTTGTGGAGTCGTTAAGGGATAGGTTCAAACAGGCATACGAGGCCGTTCGGAAAGAGCTGCTGAAGAGTGCGAAGTGGCAGAAGGTGGGTTATGACACCAATGCTAAACGAATTCGTTTTAATGTTGGGGACAAAGTACTAAGGTACTACGAGCCGCTAGAACGGCTGAAGCTCGTTACACCTTGGAAAGGTCCGTTTAAGATTATCCGCGTCATCTCCGAGTCTACGGTGATGATGGAAGACTGCCTAACTGGTAGGAAATGGAAGACGAATGTCGGAAAACTTCGGCCCTGGAAGGGAAGCGAAGAGGCGGAGAGGGAGTTCGGTTACAAACCACCAGCATCTGTCCCCAGCGGACCGAGCGTGGTAGTGCCAATGAAGCGCCCTAGAGGTCGGCCGAGAAAGACGCCGGGAGAAGAGGTTATGGTGAAAAAGAAGATGAAGGGCAGGAAACGACCTAATCGTAAGAAAAGGAAAAATGTCTCGCTGAGTGAAGGCATTACGTATGGGAAAGGTCCCGCAGTGGCTAAGCGGAACCCAGAAAAGGCCGTACGTAAAGCCGGGAAAAATAAGAGGCTAACCGAAGGCGTTAGACGCAGTCCCCGGTTGAGGTCTGCTGTAACCTAACTCAGTACACAACGAGCTGCTGCGTGTTGTCCGCCGTAGGCGTGTAACATACGTTCCACGGCTGGAGATGCTGAACGCGCCCTCCCCGGGTAGCTGTATCCCGTGAGCGGCGGTCGGATTAACCGGTACATTTGCTTTGAAGCGTTGTATACACCGCCAAGCTCCAGACGATAGCACTCGAGTAGTAGGCCGCGTCTCGCATGTCGAGTCGAATGTTAGTTCGGATCTAGTTCCCTAGGTGGCGCCGCGGGTGCGGCGGGAAAGCGCGGAACTAGGTCACCGGATAGCCACGGCGGGATCTCGCGAGACGAGAGGTCTGACGTCATACTGGTCATAACTAGGGCGGACTCGTGGTGGTTAGACGCCACCCTTTTTCGCTCTAGTTAGTGTTGGCGGTTTACAGCCCCTAGCTGTCGAGTTAGCTTGTTCTAACATACCCCTTTTGTTGGACGAATCCTTCGGGAGGAGTCCAACACATTTGCCAATTTTTATTGGAAGTCGCCCTCAGTGCCATGGCACAGGGGACGATTGACGCTGCGCGTCAAACTGCCAACGTTCTGTTGGAGGAAGGCGAGGACCCGAAGGTCCCGTCTCGGGTCGAGGAGTCTATGGACTCTTCTACTGAGGAGGCAGCCCGGACGCTCTCGGCCGAGGCCACCGACCGGGAGAGGATGCCACCTCCACCACCACCGCGCCCGGAGCCCACGTCTACGGCAGCAGCTTCGGGTGGCAGTATGGATGTCTTGGACATCCCCCTGTATCCTCCGGGATTCAAGACTCGCATCGAACGTATGGCACACGTCGATTGCGAAGCCGGTGTAGTATACACCTCCTGGGGGACTTATATCCCCATGCACGCCTCCATGTTCGGATATGGACCGCTGGCGGCGAAACCAGGCGTGCCCGAGGCCATACCAGACGACTTCAAGACTCTGGTTATGGACTCGTGCAGTGACGAGTTGGCTGACAGTATGCCAGTCTCTTGGCTCCGCAACTATCAAAGGTTGGGGGAGAAGATGGCGGTCAACGACAGTTTGGCCCGAGCAGTGTTGATCTCCGAAGGCATCACCCGAAAGGCCGCGGAGTTAAGAGAGTCCGAGTCCGACATGGATACAGACTCTACTGTAACGCTCTCTTTGGTGGAAACCGACCGGGTCAAGCGATTGACCCATAAGCCAGCGCCAAAGGGTCCTCTCACTGAGAGTGACCTGGAGGCTGAAGATGTGAGGATCGCCATCGAGAGGTCCACAACCGAGGCTGAACGGGGTGCCAACATTCTGGAGGCGCCTGGCGAGATCTCGGAGGAGGACATCTCGCGTCAGCAGGCTGCTGTTGAAGCCAAGCGAGCTGAAGCAGCTCACCGCAGCTCGTCGGGCCCACCGCAAACAGCAGGCCCAAAGTAAATCTAAGGTCTCTTCCGACACTGACTCCCCGGTCAGCGGTAGGAGGAGCCCTCATACGGAGGACAGGAATCCATGGGAGTCGGATTCCAGTCCTGAGGTGCCGGCGCAGCCACCCAAGGTTCAGCGCCGGAAAAAGAAAAATGGAGCGAAAGCGTCTCCGGCAGAGCCCACGCCCCCCACCAAGCCGAGGGGCAAGGGCAAACCGAAGGCGCCCGCCTCCACTACCACAACCACCACGGTAGCCACCTCGGTTACTGCAGCTTCCACTGCCAGCACCAGCGGGACAGGCGCCAAGTCTTCTACCAAGGCTCCGGCTGGTACTACCACCACCGGCCGAGCCAGCCGTAGGGGAGCAGGCATTTACACGGACAGTGAGGGAAGCGAAAGTGACCCAGAGCTGCCCGAGTCAGCCAAATCTGATTTGGAGTCCGTGACAACGTGGGAAGAAATGACCACGGATGTCCCAAAGGACGACAATCAGAAGTGGATGTGGAAGAATGCAGCCGAGGGGTTCAAGGAACGGACTCCCCGCTGCTTCGCGGACTGTGCCTATGACACGGTCCACTACATGTGTCCGGGCGCCGTCAATAAGGACGGTGATAGCGATGACGAGGAGTGGATGAAATCCGGCCCCTCGGATACGCCAGTAGGTAAATTTTACCTCATTTGGATTGACCAGCTGAAATCCAAATTGGGGTCTATCTACAGTTATGAGGCCCGGACAAAAGTCCAGTGGGCGATGACCCAATGGGGACCAACCGGCAACCGCCGAAGGTGCCCATTCGAGTCGTGCCAGCTGGCTCTCACGGGTGAAAAGGTGTTCGAGACGAAGCCCTGCTTCGCTCGGCACATAGTGGAGCATCACATGCACCACAAACCTGTGATGATGTGCGTGCTCGGAGACCGTCCGTGCAAGTTATGTGATGGCTCGTTCAACACTCACCGGCGCCGAGACATGGCTCTGCACTTGCAGAAAGCCCATGGTATCAGCCTGGAGAAGACGCGGAAGCGGGTCATCAAGTGCTTCAACGAGCTCCTAGCTAACTGGGCCTCGTTGAGCGTAAAGGATATAAAGGAGCAGGCATTCGAGACCGGATTCTGCTCGTGGAAGAGTGGCAACTTGTTGACCTTCTTCCAGATCAACTTCTCCTCCACAAAGTTCGGGATGCCCAGCGAGGTGCACCTGAAAGTAAAGAAGTGGAGAGGAGATGATAAACAGGAGAAGGCCAAAGCCCGCTCTAAGGGTCCTAACGGAGGCACAGCCACGCCTACTGGTGCTTCCAAAAGGACCCGAGCAGACCGGTCCGTAAGCCCTTCGGGTAACAAGGACCAGCCCAGACCAGCCAACCCAGCTGATCGTCGCGAGTCGGGACAACAGGTCTCGGCTCTGGATATGCCTAGCAACCAGGCCCATAGGACGGTTAGCCAGGCGGCCACCCCGGCCACTACTTCTACGCCTGCACCCGCGGAACAACGCCCGGGCGAAGCCTCTGGCAGCCAGGATGATGGGGGCGAACTCTTCGCTCCCCCATCCGGGTATTCATCTTGGTGGGCTGGAGAGGGATCTTCCGGCAAGCGCCCCACGTATAGTGAGTACGCGGCGAAGTTCCCTGCTATGGGACAGGCTGGACCCGAGTCGCAGGTCCTCACCTCCCTGGGCCGGACCAAGCCCCGTGGTAGAGGCCGTGGTGGGCTGGAGTCCACCCGAGCTTCCCCGGGCGGTGGCCGAGGTCGAGGTGGTATCACGGTTGAGGGCCCGTCTGCTCCTCCAGCAGGCACCCCGCCTGCCTCAGTGGAGGCCGCCGCGCCCCCACCAGTGATAGCTCCACCAACGGCCCCTCGGGTGCCGGTTATGGAGCTAATCTCCGGAACTTTGTCAGGTCTTCAGGATCCGAACACATTTGTTGACCACCACGATGTCCAAACGGCTCAGATCCAGAATGACCTGATGGCAGAATGGCAGGCATTGCACCGCCAGAAGTCGGTCGACTACTGGCGTGTGATGACTGAAGCCACCTTCAATCTGGTTTACGAAATCCAGAGGAGGGAGGAAGAGAAGATCAGGCAGCTGGAAAGGAAGAAAGTCGAGGAGGCTCTCGAGTCCTGCCGGCGTCAGCAGATGGAAGCTGAAAAGCTTAAGGAGTTCCACCGCGCTGAGAACGCCGGGTACATTCACAGGTACAAGGAGGCTGACCTCAAATTCTTCCTGGCATTCGGGAAACACCTGGAGGAGTGGGACGGCTTTCCGTCGTCCCTTATCTTCATCCCGGATGCTCCACCGGTCCCGGCTGCTCCACCGGTTCCGGCCGCTCCACCGGTCCCGGCTGCTCCGTCGGTTCCGGCAGCTCCCCCACTTCCGGCCGCTCTTTTCGCCCGGACTGCCCCAACTTCCATGGTTGCTTCACCTGCATCCGAGGCACTGGACAGTCCATCCGCGGTGATGAGCGCCTTGAGCCTGGGGAGCGATACGCCCAGCGAGGCTTCCGCGCCGCTCTCTGTGAGCAGCTGCAGCAGCTCGGCTCCATCTGCCTCAGTGGAGTCGGCTGAGAAGATGGACACGGATCCAGAAGATCTCTTAGTGTCCATCTGATGGTGTTTTCTTTGTACCCGAGGGTAAAAGCATTTAATATGCCAGAGGCACTGATCCTTACGCTGGACTCGTTAGTCTGGGACGGAACCTGCAGTGAAGATGGACGCTAACCCGAAAGACCAAAAGGATTACCACACCTAACCGGGGCTCCATCTTCCCAACTTCATCAGGGCACAACATAACAGCAACGTGGCTTGCCACCACACTCATGTCGCTGGGTGGAGCTGCAGAAACCAGTCGTTCCAGATTCGCCGTAAGTCCGGTATATTGTAAGGGCGATCCTGCTACCCTGGTAGGACGCCTATACTTATCAGTATTACTATTTTGTATAACTCTATTTTAATATCATATTTATATTCTTATAATTAAAACAAACAAAATTTTTCTCGGGTTATCTACCCCACCTCGGGTTGGTTAGTTAATACTGTAAAATTTTATTCATATCATCTGACTACATGTCTACAACTCTTAATTGCGTCTCGTTTACAATAATAACATCATTGTAACATTGTTACTATCTACCACCATAGGTCGATGGTGCATAAGGCGCCACTTCCTATTTGTTATTATTAGTTATCATTACTTCGGGTTATATGCGACGATGCCTCATTATGTACATATTATTTATAATGCCCCTTAATGTTCTATATTCTATACGAACTGTATATATAGACTTACCTATTTATGTATAATATTACTGTATAAAGTTAACATTAGGTATTTGTTAATTACACCCAACCCTAGGTATAGTCTAGTGGGGGTGGTGTAGGGGCCGGCATAGTCGTATATATATTAGTGCCGTTCATCCGAGAGTCGTGTTCGTGTGGTGCTTGTTCCTTCTATGCCAGCTAGGTGTCGCCTTGCTATACCTCGTTGGTACAAGAGGGGGCAGCACCATGCCTCGCGTCCAGCTTCTACCAAGAAGCCGGGCGAGCGGCAGAAGGGGACTGGACCTGGTCCAGTCCAGACGCTCAATCTAACCTGCTAACCAGAGTTGAATAAAGTCCTACCCGAGAGGTAGGGGTTTCTGGGGCTTTGCCCAACCCGAACTACTCGTGTTGTGTTGGTATTTCTAGTGGTAAGCGAGCCAAAGAGCCACCCAACATATAAGTCAATACGAACCATTACATACTTAAGTAAGGTAGTGTAGCTTAGAACTACAATGAAGCCCTGATGGCAGTACAGTGGTACAATGAATCTCCATAAAATAACGACGGATCTCTGGCAACTTTAGGATAACGATTCGCCGTTAATTTAATGACATCTTTTACAGTGTTCATTAAGTGGTATACTCCCAGGGCACATATATACCTTTGTCCTCACACAGAATTTAGGGCTGTAGACACACATTTGATAAAGATAAGAGAAGATAATAATATCATTTAAAAGCCATGTGTTGGACACGTGCATACTGGATCCCTCATTAACCCTTTAAGGGCCGATGATGCAGGATTGCATTGACATGATGCACCAATGACATGTTGCTGCTTTTCGTCCGGGCATGATGTTTGAATGCAGCCCTGGCGAGTTACTCACCAAGGCTGCATTTATGCATGACGACCAATGGGCATGATGCAATAATGCATCAGTAGTGGTATTTGAAGTGTAAGTGGCATACTACACGGATATTTAGGCTGAACTCATGTATATATAGAGGCACATTTAAAATATATGAGAAGATAATAGAAGATAATGTTGGTGACATCGGTATCCAGTATAGACCAGTAGATGATTTTATATATCCTTAGCATTTAAAGAGCTTTAAACTGATTGATAAAACTGACTCAGCCAAGTAACAGGGATTTTGCGATGAAATAAAATCTTACCCCTCTATGGGCGGGCAATTAGCTGATTAGGGGGTTTGGGGGGTTAGGGGCACATTCCCAGAATTTCACCTCTACCATTGCAGTGCTGACCTTCTGTTGTTCCATTCTAAGCTAACATAATTATTTACCTTGATTCATATGATGTCTTTAATACAGGTCTTAAAATTGATTCTTTGAAAATATGAGGTCACACAATCCTTGACACACCCCAACCACCTGTCACACTTTGTCACCATCGGAAAATACCCCACCCCCACCCCAACCCCCTATGTGACGTAATTTATGGACATGTCATAGACATGTCATAGACACCTGGGCCATGAAAGCATCATGATCCTAAGATGGGTAGAGCCCTTGTCTTGCCCATGGGATCCCACATTAGACTGACGATCTGCCAATATTCCGTGCCTACAGTATGTATACGCTCTGAGTAACGACCCAGGTATGCCAGGTTAGTCCTACGTGAGTCAAAGATGATGTTTTTTCTTCTTTTTATTTTATTGATAATCAACAGTACATGTGGTCTTCCTTACCAATGAAATGTAAATATGCATCAAAGTCAACAAACAGCAAAAGAACACAGATCAGGATGATTTAATTGATATATACCATACAGGATGAGATAAACTGTGTGTAGGTTAGAATGACGTGATAATTAGGAGATATACTTGGGCAGGCTCGATTCACTCGGCTACCAAAATTACAACAAGTGAAACAGAGAAGGGGCTACCATGATACCATAATATAGAGCTGAAGGCAGCAGCTTATACACATCGTCATGGGTCCAATGTAGAGGTACAATAATCAGAGTAAGATCCAGGGGTTATCCGGTCAGTATAACCTAGTCAGAAAGGCAATAACTGTATGCGAGATCTAGTCAGGGTTTAGTGTGTCCATGGTGGTGCTTTTTGGACAACTAGGTGGCACCATCATCCTTTTGATAGTAAAGCGCCACCTATTGTCACAAAAGAAGTCTCTCCTTGCAATAGCTGTTAGTGTCTAACAGGAAAACCTCTATCTATACGTACCTATTTAGATACCAGTTTTTTTTTTTTTCTCATGACAGATACCAGACATCACATGCAGACATAAGGTGTACATAAGGCCTAAAAAAAGTTTTATTTCCAGTTACCCGACCGACCCTAGCAAAACAGGGACGACCTTAGAAATCTCTTTTCTTTTTATTTTGGGAAGTTTTGACATTTTTGGGGAATTTTTAGGCATTCCCCCCCCCTGTAATTTTCATCATTTTTCATCATTTTCTTTTCGTAGAGCCTATCTAGGTCCTCATCTATTGGTATACGGTCATTTATATATTTTACATGTGCTTCACAATTCTTACGCTTCATATTTCTACTGTTAGACCATAGAATCCAATGTGTCTTCCCATACATTTCTATACAAAATAATAATCCGACCTACCAACTCTAGACATTTCAGCCATGTAACTGGAAACACAACAGGGGAGGGGGGTGGTGGTGGTAAAATTCTGAGCATATGGTGAACATATTTTCCCTCCCCCCTCAGAAGGGTCAGAAGTTTTTCCAACACCCCATTTATTCTTTAGAAGCGCTCAAAAGGGGTGGATTTTTGTTGGTCCCCATGAGAAGGGGTCTGAGATATTTGATGTCCCCTCCCTCAATCTCACCAACTCCCCCCCCCCCCGTTGTTGAAAAATGACCAGTCTAAAATATATTCTGGCCCTCTCCATGTCTGGGATATCGGGCTGCGCCCCTCCCCCTCTTCCCCCGGGTGATTCAGGCTCATGGGGCCATTTCTCAAACTACTACAACTGCACACCGTAAATGGGATTTGAAAACTTCAGTATTAGAGGGTTATCATAGATAATGTGCTACAACTGCTCTGTTAAGGGCTGCATCCACTGTGACGGATGGACCATCCGTCTCCCTTCATTCATTTTTTTCTCCATAGAAATCAATGGTAAATGATACGGATGAAACCGACGGAGGGTCCATCAGTGGGCAGTGGACGCACCCCTTTAGATTGGCACTTGTGTAGCAATTACATAGGGTTTGATAGGGTTGCTGTAGTACTGCAGGCAATGATTTGAAGCAGATCAGTCGTAGCTTGTTAGGAAATGACCCCTGAATAATATCGTGAAATGAACCTTACTTCAGTCTATAGAGGCCTTTTCTCCACCTAGAGTTTCTCATCAATTGAAGCAACCACAATACACACCGAACAAAATCAATATCTTTTCAGATCTGTGATTAATCTATGGGACACTAGGGCTATAGGTAGTCTCATTAGCTACATCTGCGTGCACACATGTATGCTCTCACTCCTTCACTGTCAATTCCATAGTGGTATAACCCTCCACTCCTCAATGGGGCTTATTTCAAAATTTGTGACAACAACATAGAGGCCTCAAATCATCAATAAAACCAATGTTACTGGTCATAAATCGATCAAGTGGCCCTCTCTCGATTATCTTATAATATAGGTACAGCATAGCATATGAATAGGATAGTGGATAATTATATAATATGGGAGCACAGAGCATAAGCTCTTCCCTAGACTATGTAGTGTAGACTTTATATCCTGTGAGTGAGAGTCAAGTCGAGGAGCTTCCGGATAGGGAAGGTTATGTAGGAGGGGGGGGGGGTCATAGAATCAATATGATTAGTCTCTAATCAATTACATCTCTAGGTTCCATCACACCAGGCTTTCTGAAATATTGATTGGACAGCCTTGTGATGATTCTATGAAGGGACTGATACAATGCTCTAGTGTTTTCATACCCCTGAATTGGCACTTTGCTGCAGCCTCATACATGCTCCTGTGTCATTCTGATGCAGCTATGTAAGGCTGGTGTGTTTCCTAGTGCAACCTACTGGAGAAGATGACATCGTGAGTCAATGTAAAGGGCTTGCTATGTTTTTTTTTGTTGAATTCCTCCACCTGCCCTCCCCTCAGAGGACCTGCATGGCCCTACCTAGAAACAAGGCTGGCTATTAAACGCCCACTTTTGAGTAATCATGTAAATCAGACAATTCTTTTGGAAATTTCTTTTTCCCTGTGAATTCTCTAATCGGTGAGGCAATGCTATAATTTGCAAATTGTTGCCAATTTCTTGCATCCCTGGGGGCTGACTGGAAAAAAAGGCCTAAGTAACCTACCCTAGATTTTCTAACTACACTAACTGAAACTCTTATTTTCATTTTCTGGCCTCACGTCCCCCTCTCACCCCCAGCTCTGTCAACTCCCTACTTCTCAGCACATCTCTGTTTCAAAACAACCAAACATTACACCCTTGCAATGGTGGCCGAAGGTCCACCTAGCGCAGTATTTTGTGAAACGGATTGTCTAGAAAGTTAGTATGCATATCTATAGACATCATTTTAAGATGCCCGACCTAACAAAAAGTTTGCACACTGTTGCACTCTGTATGTAGTACCACAGGTCAACGGCATAAGCCAAACACCTAAATTTAGTACAGTACTAGCTGAACAGTGTAACAACCGTACAAAGATCTACGTGATTAGCTTGCAATTGCACTTTTACCACTGCCACTATAGGAAGTATTTTAAAGTGCTAACATCACTGAGTTAGGAGATTACTAACATTGGTCCTCATAGATTCCAAAATTAACTCCATCACTATAGCCTTGCAGAGGCTGCAATGTTAGAAATATCCTGCTGGAGTAGTACTAGTAGTAGGGAGAGTGGGGGGAGTGTTTTGCCAGGTTTTCACCGCGCTGAGTATTGACCGCATCCCGAGAAATGACTGCGCACCAGGTTTTAACGTGCCTGACTGCTGGGAAATGACCACACACTGTGTTTCTACTGCACCTGATTATTCCCACGCACCTGGTCACAGTTATTTGCCTTATCAGTTCATTACATAACTCAGTGATAACACCAGCTGTGAGATGGTCAGTACAAAAGATATATCATAATTGTCACATTTTGCTTTTGGGCCTTGAATAGGCACCTCCCATGAATAAGAGCACCCTTTCTCCTTGCCTCTACACATCTTTCCATGAATTTTTGTCTCTTTTTTGCTCCTGAAAGTGTGGTATATGGGCTGTCAGATAGGGGCAAGTGTGAGTTTTTTATTTCCTTTCCCTCTGGCTAACCAAAATTGTAGATGAAAAGGTCTGTAATTCAAGTTATCAGAATTAAATGACAAAGCCATGTGTACAATTAGGTGGGGCATTTTGACCTATACTGCATTCATCACTGACTAAGTTTGGCTGAAAAACTTACTGACTGAATAGGGCTGTTTGACTGATGTGGGTTTGCCTTATAATAATGTTGGATGCGCGTTATATCTTAGGCATCGTAATACCCCGCATATAAGGCGTGTCTTATGTGAGGATGGAGCCCTAGTATACTTCATAGAAGCAGAATAATTTAGGGTAGGTTTTTCTATGAAATGTTCCAAATACTACTTTGTTACGGTACAGAGGTAAAGAGGGATTGGGGAAGCCCTGAGATGGCCACAGGTATTTGAATATTGAAAATCAGTTGGGTTATTTCCTGGCAGTTGGCGCAGTGAAAACCCCATGCACAGTCATTTCCCGGCAATCGGGCACAGTCAAAACCTGGTTTGCTGTCATTTCCTGGCAATCAGTGCAGTCAAAACCTGGTGCGTGTTCAAAACCCGGTAAAACAGGGAGGGTGAGTACGGGGAGTGGAGGGTCAATACTCACCCTGTGCCTATAGATACAGCTCTCCACCACCCTAATCACTATACCTGTGTACATGCTAAAGGTGTACACACACATAGCCTCATAGGTCATTCTATAGTAACATGTACAATCCAGTCTAAAGAATTTTCATAAACCAAGCTGCTCATATCATTCCTATGTATATTCAATTCCCTCACTGCTATATCAATATAATGTAGAAATACCATGTCAATAGCGGACTTACTGTAATATGCAGTGTGTCTTGTGTGACACTACCACCTTGAATGGGCTGCATGTAAAAGGGCCTGCTCACACATTAGTGGAGGCTCCACTACGCAATTGTTTTGGCACATTCTCACTAACTGTTATCCCTATAGTGCCTAACCTATAGGGTATTGACATTTCTATATTGTAAACATGAAATTCAAAAATGTAAACATGAGATTTCAAGGGTCATCTCATGGGTGATCTCTCTCCTTGTGTGCCATATTTACAAACTAACCTGCACCTGCATAGACTCTGTGATTGGGTGGGAGTTCAATATATAAACATCAACACAGCAAAATATAAATCACAACACAGCAGTCACACAGATCGCAGGGTCTTGTACTGTAAAAATCAAACCTGTCTGATATTGAGTTGCAGAGACTCCCTAATGTGAAATCTGCAATGTTAACATAGCATCAGCTTGATTTGGTAAACAAAAACTTCTCTTTGACAACACAAGCATGCTTGAGATCGCACACAATAACATCCCCAGATAAACAAATAGCTCCCTCAATCCCTCAACATACACATTCTACCTTGTTATGGTAACAAATACTATTCTTTAACCCATGTTTGTCTCCCATTTTCTGAGAATAGCTGCGATTCTCTGCAAAAATCGCGTAGTGGAGCCTCACCTTTTGTCAAAACGTGTCAGAAACTGGCTATACAAGGGGTATGTTTCAGAGCGATTGACGATCATAAAATAACCCTACGCTCACCACTTTCAGATTCTTGTAGGAAGTAAGCTCCAAAATGTTCAACAGCATTACTTATTTTGTAGTTATAGATAGATTAGAATTAGAAGTGAAGCATTCACTTTGAGATATGTACTAAACAAAACGTAACCAGCCATAGCAATTTTCACGAGACTTATGTTATTATGTGTTTATAGGACTGAGAAAATGAACTATTAGGTTGGACCAATGAACTAACTATTAGCAAAGGTATGGAATGGGGTGCTTAATGCAGCTCGTATAGTGAATGTATTCATCGAGGGATTTTGAACCCGTATGACTCTTACCCCCCCCCCCACTTGACTTGACACTATGTGTACATGTTTCCATAGAATGACCCCAAGCCACTTGGTATGATCATCGCTAGATCTTCCAGTACAGTATGTACATACCTTGGATATCCTTAGTGTTATATAGGGCATAACAGGTATGGAAAAACCTCTTATACTGCCATACCTTTATGGGAATCACCTGTGAGCTTTACATCTAGATCACCCTACTTCTCCAATTTATGGATTACGACGGATTCTAAGCTCAGATCTGGCTCATATTATTGACTGATATGTATCTAATACCCAGGGTAAGCTTAAGACTGGTTTTCAGTTCAGGAGGAAGTCTATGGAGAATGGACATGACTCATTCAAGCAAGTTGTGATTGATATTTTGTTGTATGCCTTTGTGATTCAAAACACACAACACCATACTCTTCAAAAGACGGTATGATTGATTAGCAAATGTCATTCTCAACAATAGATCTGACTGAATTTGTGTGTACTTAAACCATTCCTCAGTGTGTGTATACATACTATCCATCATGGCACAGTGGCTGTGTAAAAGCTCCAACTAGTACACTCGTATAGAAGGAGATAGTAATATCCAGGGGTGAGTACTCATTTAGGGCTTGGACGATGACGACCCCAAGATCAAGAGGTGGTATCAGGATGCATTCAGTGGAGGAAAAACAACACGGTGAGTACACTGTAAAAGTGTCATCAAAATAATGATGGCACCCTTGTCCCAAAATTGCCAGGGATCCGTCATCATTTTCACAGAGATGTTGTTATTTTCACAGAGATTCTTTGTACCACTGAAATGCCACCAGGGGCTTCTATAGCTCCCTGCTATATAATTCAGTTTTAGAAGGATCCCTGGTATGCAACAGATAGTTCTTATAGTGTACCGTAGCATGTTGTGTATAAGGTCAGGGTGCACCTTATAGGTAAGGGATGTTCACAATCTAGCTGAAGGCCTACTAAGATGACCAGAATTGGATCCAAAGTGCACCTTATATATCTTCCAAGAACTCAGGGTGCACCTTATACGTGAGTTGCACCTTATCCGCAAGGCATTATACTATAGTTCAATAAGTGTATGCCACATACTTAATTGTACATAATAATTATTAACAATATAAAGGTAAAACTGGCAGTGCACTGGTATACATCCTGTCTATATTGGTCCTCCATGTACAAGTTCACTAACACTATCAAGAACATCCTATCAGGTGCACCCTGGCACCAGGAACATTCAGCTCAGTTTTACCCTTGTCCTTTTATTGTATCTAACACATTGAACTAAGTCTCCCTTTAGTTCAGTTTTATTCCGCATGAGTATTAGTAATATGTGCAGCCCTTCCTCACTGTTATTCCAAAGCAAAGTATGATTTCAAAATCGATTTCTTAATATGAGCAAAATGTTTCTTCCCCCAAAAGGTAAAAGTGGTCCTATATAATATTGAATGGCAATATCTTCATGAGTCAAGGAAATGAAAAAGTTGACACATGTATAATGTATTCTTCTTTGTTCTATAACAGGACACATCCAGATGGAAGTATATGTGGAGTCCATTACTTTCAACTCAGAAAACAACATAATGGATGAGGGTAACCAAAGAGAGGTGTACTTAAAGACAACATTATCCTTCTTCTCTCTACTGCAGGAGAATTTTGACAATTCCATAACAAGGCTTCAACAAAGTCTTAGTGAGTCCTATAACGGACCTGTAGAACTTAGTGTCACAGACACTGTCTTAAAGGCATCAGTGTCAGTTGACAGTAGAAAGGTGACAGCATTTCAGTGCACCCACAGCAGTGGCGCCCTCCTCAGGGAAATACAGGAAACACTCATATCGACTTCTATATTGGACAAACTCTCAGTTAAGGAATTGCTCCTTGGAACTGCCATTGAGAATAAAACACAGCAGAGTATCTTTTGATAGAACAAAGAAAAATTCAAATTCCTTTTGGATGCCATGCTGGGATTCTCTGGATGGGATTTCTCAGGCCAAATAAAAAAAAAAGGTTTGTTTCCAGTTACCCGACCGACCCTAGGAAAACAGGGCCGACCTAAGACATTTTTTTTTTTTAAATTATTTCATATTTTTGAGAATTTTCTTCGTATTTCTATGAATTTTTCATGAACATAATCTTTGGGTGTACAGTTCATAGCTTTACTAAGCATATCTTTTGCATATTTTTCACATTTCTCATTTGTTGTCCATGTTCTTACCTTGAAATCAAAGAACCAGATAATCTGCCCATGCATTTCTATACAAAATAATAATAAAAAAATCCGACCTACCGACCCTAGCTCTTTGAGTCATGTAACTGGAAACACATGATTTTTTTTTTGGCCTCAGCATGCTACGACTTGTGCTATTCAAGTCATAGTGTCGGTGTAAGGGTATGTGGCACATCCCCAGGCCACAGAACGGGAAACTACATCATGGACATCTTCCATTTTTCACTGTTGGACGCGTTCATACTACCCGGAGGGTGTTGCTCCTATGAGAAAAGTTAGTTTTGTCTAAGAAGTGCCTCACCTGCAGCAGTCTCTTTGTAGTCCTAACTTTTTTGTTGTTGCACACAAGAGCATTTGAAAGAGTGTGTGCCAATGTAGGTATTTCACAGTACAGCACACTCTTTTTTCAAGCAAGGGAGGTCCCTTTTCAGACTTAAATGTTCAGTGGAAGTTGAATGGTGAAGCAGAGCATAACTGGAAAAGAGGGCACCTACTCCCAGCTCTATTTATCATATGAGCAACACCCTACAGGCCACCTCTTCTCATTTGAACTCGTCAAATGTATCAATTTGTGCACTCTCCAGATCTGTCGTATTTCCTTGTTTCGCAGTCAAAGTTTCTCTCTCACCAGACTTCATAATAATCAAACATTCGGTTTCATATTCAAGCTAGTTGTTCAGTAGATGGCACTCATACATGTTGTGTTAGTCATAAATATAAATATCATTGTTTTATTGTGTTATGATAGAATCAGTTTCTATCTGTGATATGTTTAAATAAAGTCTGTTCTCAAACTCCTCTTCTTTTCTCTTTCGTGGGTCGGGGGGAAGTAGCATGACGTTATCATACAGGAGATATAATGTATTGTGAGATGTAGCTTAAGCTTAGTATCTCCAGGCATTATTCCATAGAGTTTAGTGTTTCCCCAAGCAACAAAGCCCCTCCCCACTCAGCATAGTCCTTCCTGCCGATGGTGCAACACTCAGTATAAGTATGTAGACACCAGATGGCAGGGCAAACTGCTCGCAAACTTGTAATAAAGATCATCTGATTGAATGAATGAAATGTACCTCCATAGTCTAGGCCTACACTTTTGACCAATTGATCTGTCACCAGTGCCTGCGGCGCTGCTCGCACGAAAAGAAGTAGCGCCACCACGTGCCAAAAGCATTGCAACTCCTACTGTTGTAACTCTCTGCTTTCACACAACTTCTACTTTTTTCTAATTCCCTGTGTCACTTTCGCTGGTTGCACTACAGATAGAGTGTGAGTGGCCAACTACGGGAACATCCAACGTCAAAGCCGACGACCTCCGGGGTAGCCATTTTGGATAAGTAGTGCAACAAGTGTTGAGATGTATGGGTACTTGGGAACCTAACAAATTAGTATGATTATGTGAACATGAATGATTTACGGAACAATAAGCCTGAAATCTCCCTTTGTCCACTTCAAAGAAAAATGTGGAAAGTGATCAGGGCTTGTTGTGATAGAGGAGATTTGGCAATATCAAATTTGCTACTAGAAATTATCTCTTAGTCTAAAGTAAGCATGGTTGCATTTATTATATCATATGAATAATTTTATTTCAACCCCTCTGGGGGGGTCAAAATAATTTCATCCGTTTTCAGTGGAAAGGCCCGCACGTTAATATTAGTTCAACGAAGGAGGGGATCAAAAAGATTTGCCCATTGAGAGGGGGGAGGTCAAAATCTTGTTCGCGCATCCTCACACAAACCCACCAGCCCTCCCCCCTCGTTGTTAAAAAAAAATATCACTCCCTAAACCTAAGTGCATACACACAAAAAATTAAGCTAGTCAAAATGACTGAGTGACCTGAATAGATTCGAGTTAACTCACATATTAGGGCGTTTGACTTGGATGATCTAGTGAGTAAACTACAATTGACTCATGTATAACCAATGACTCAGATGTGTTGCAGAGTAAGATCAACCTGACTCAGTTACCAGCTGAGTCAAACATACTTTGACTCATCTTATGAGTCAACTCAATTTGACTCATATAGCATTAATCCCGCCATTTTGGTCACATGGGAGGCTTAGTTCTTTGTTTGCAGCCCCCCTCACCCACCCACCCACTCCCACCAGTACTCCAGCCTCCATATTAAACGGTCATTGGACTTAAACAGACACCAGCTAACCACAGAGGGCTCATATGTGTATTATGTGGTAAGTACATTGAGTTATTTTGGTGTTCATCACGTTGATATCTAGATGTATTCATAAAAGTATAGATATAAAGAAGGGGGTGAGAGAGACAGAGAGAGGTCCAGAGAGGGACTGAGAGTGAAGAGATAGATAGATAGAGAGAGAGAGAGAGAGAGAGAGAGAGAGAGAGAGAGAGAGAGAGAGAGAGAAAGAAAATCGTGTACTGATAAATTTATACATGTTACATTGTTGGGAGATTTAGTTTACTACCATCTTTTTATATGGCTTATATAGATATATAATGTACAAAATGCATGTCCTTTAAATTCTGTGGCATATTTCTCCCGGGGGGCACTTGCGAGAGCGGTGGCGGTGGATTCCCACGTGATCCCGAAAAAGGGGCAGTGGATTCCCATCAGATCTCTAATAGCAGGGCTGTAGAATTCCATTAGATCTCAAAAAGAGTGTATATAAATACACCATACATATGAGGGCATGAAAGTGATAAAAAACACAGTGCTGGACAATGAAAAAATCTGATCCATACAAATACATGAGTACAATAGCCAGCTTGGTGGCTTGAAGAGGGGTGCGGTCTAGTCAATATTTTGGATTGAGAAAAAAGGGGGGCAGTCTATGTCCAGCTTACCAGTCAAGTAGGGCGATCAAATTCCTAGATCTCTGGGAGATAGGGCGGTAGGGCGGCAGTTGAGGGTGACCTACATAGAGTCAGTGCCCCCCGTGGATATTTCTCTTCTCTTCAAATGCTAATGCTATCCTGAGATAACCAGATGAATGAGACATAAAGTACAATTGATGAATAAAGAATTATCCCCTCATCAACTGATCATCCAGTGCTAGCCTTCTGAGTCAATATCTGTTTACTCTACTTGAATTTGAGTTAGTTTGACTCAGATTTACAAATGAGTCAACTATATTGGACTCTCTTGCACATATGAGTCAACTGTCTTTGACTCACTTCCCTATCAGAGCCAAACACTGAGTCATCTTGGCAATAGAGCTTTGACTCATTTATCATTTTGACTAGCTTGCTTTTTTGTGTTTATGCTTCACCCATGTATAAGCCTCACCCTTATGTCGGGACCCGGGGCTAGGGAAACAGCTGTACATGTAGCAGTTGGGCCCTAAAATTTGCCATTCTACCACTTGTCTGAAGTGTTAAACTCTGTTCAGAGGGTGATCCTATATGCCAAACCTATGGCCTGGGTTAATAATATTTAAACCGTCAGGTTGGCCAATGAGAGAAGTGCAAAAGGGACCAAAATCTATACCCATAGAAAAAAACTGTTAAGTTAGATTACAGATGTAAGATACAGAGCTACAATGGTATATAACGTGGTGAGGGTAACGAAAGAGGAAGCAGTGAGTTCTAGTCCTTAATAGGATCAGTCATGCAGAAACGTGTAACCAGTTTAGAGTTACCATAATTTTAATACCGCGCATAATTTTATACCGTACACCCGACATATGGGGGGATTCAACTTTCTATGCATATCTGGCTCAGGACTGATGGATTTACAAACTCAGTATCACTTAATAACACTTTATTTTAATGAAAGCCCTATATCTTGGCATATCAGAAAGGTCCATTCAAGGATTCAACTCCCAGGGGTTCAGTTTTTATAGCCCATGGCGTAAAACCCTTAGAAAATCGTTCAGCGTTGGTCACATTTTTAGATATAACATCAAAACTACACTGAGTAATGCTTGGATTGTCACCAAATGCTGTCTTAATAATACTACAATATAGTAGTTTAAGTTAACCAAAAATCAAAAACAGGGGATCTAAACTTTTGGATTTATGGGTCTTGTGTAATATAGCGCGAGGTGTAAATTTGGTGAAAATCGATCCACAATTTTAACTTTACCCTCAGGTCATTAAAACTCATCATATTCTCTTGAAAATTACTCTGCTTTATCTTAAGAAGGTCTATTATACAGGAAAAGGATCCTTGGCCATCTATAAGTAATTCGAGCAACTTATCTTGGCCTTCACCGAACCCTCGCAAACTCCCTCGAAAACATGACCAACGCTGAAGCGGTGAAAAAATATCTAAAAACTCATTTGCATATTGCTAAATCAGCTGCACAATGCTCGGGTGCCAGTAATATCCCCCATGCCAGAAATACCCACGGCTGTAACCTTAAAACACCTGATCTCTTTGTTCAAGACATTTGACTAGTTCATTTTGACCTTGCCTAGAGCTACACCCATTCAGATCCATCATTTGCTTTTTCTTGTAGCCATTTTCTAAAATCACATTTTACATAAAATCCCCATAGAAGCTGGCATCATTTGCATTTGTTATTAGGATTTTTTTATCAACTTTTTCAGTTAACACACAGCATTTTCTTCATGGTAAGGCCAAGTTGTCTGCATACCAGATTGGCATCTAGAGTGTAATGTTAAAAAGACCCCCTTTGCCACACAAAACCACAGTATTTTACCTGTGAGGGGCTGTATATATGTTCTCAAAATGGAAATTTTCCCTCATTTTCTAAGGGCATTGCATACCTGCCAACACCAAATGATAAAAAAAAACTTGGGCCTATAAAACCTAACCCTTTTTGTCTGAAAAGGGGCATGGAGAATCTAAGCACAGGGGTCTGAGGAGACATCCCACCAGAGGCTTAGACATGTTGCAAAACTAGAGGCCAAATCTGTGCATTATGATGGTCTTTGAAAATGACTGACATACTCAGCTTAAAAGTTTACCCATATGGATATAAAATCTATCTTTAGAAAATATCTCTGGAAAAGAAAGGTGATCTCTGGTAGTAGATATATCCACTGCTGAGAAAATTAAAAAGATATATAGCTAACCTTCCCCCCACTCATTTTGTTATGACCTGATGATAAAATGTATGAAAATGCCAAACAATATCCCTAAGGTTAGACCATTGCGGTAGTGAGATAGTGAAAGAAAGTCAGGGAGGGTCTTCAGTCAGTCTTCAAAGTGTTGTCTATCTAAAGGAAGAAACAGACATCAGCTTGCAAAAGCAGATGATCCGAGATGGTTTGGCTTGGTCCCCCATGGCCGCAACCCCAATTCATATCCAATGCTGCCGAAATCTTATTCTCAACACAGGCCAAAGTAGACTGTGTCTTGGCAACGTTACACGGGCCATTTTTCAGTGCAATAGAGAATAAGAATTGGAGGTGGCTGGGAGAGAAGGAGACTTGTCTGCTGTATTGAATGAAGTTACGATTGACCAGATGCAGCAGGTGCTGCATTGATTAAGCATTGGCAATTCTGGGAAAAATGTTAGCGAATGATATAGTGCCCTATCTTCTTCTTGATATTATACAGGATCGCTGTGCAGGGTTATATCCTATCTATTGACAACAAAAATAAACAATCAGTTTAACAGAAAAGCTGAGATAGGCATTTCTTTGCAGACTAACAGTGCTATGCAGTCAATATTGTGCTGCATTTGGTCAATTGTGACATCATGCAATGCTTCAGAAAGGTTTTCTGCTCTCCCTAAGGGTAGGGCATATGGTGCTTTGTATATCAGGATCTTTCTATTTAGCCCAAAGTCTATTGAAATAAGTCAACATGGAAAAGGGGAGGCCTTTTCTTTTAAGCTTCACATTGTTTGTCCCTGAGAGTGTCTGATATCTCCTGCTTCACATTGTCGGTCCCCATGGTCATTATGGTGGTGACTGATTTTGGGGTCATTCTCTGTAAATATAAGGAATATCTTCATCATATTTCCAATGATCGTAAAGACCCATAACGAGTCTCATTCACTGTTGTTGGCATTAAAATTGATATATTCCTTATACCCCAAAAAAGGTAACCACCCCACCATGGGCTGGGTAGGCAGGCATTTTGCTGTATCTCGGCCAATTTTTGGTGTTGGAAACTGCTGTTCAGAGGTTTTTAGTTATGAAACGATAACTCTAGATCCAGTGCGGTAATGCAAGCGAACCAGGTGACGTCGGTGGGAGTCCCGGGAAGAGTTCTCTTTTCTTTGTAAGGGTCGGACTCCATGGAATCGGCTTGCCCGGAGATATGGACGTTGTACCCGTAAAGCACCGCGCTTCCCGCGGTGTCCAGTGCGCTCCCGTCCGATCATGATTCATAGCTCATCACAACCAAACTGCAATTTCTGGGTGAAATGAGAAAAAGGTATAATGATGTTACCCCAGATGTTCACCCAGGATTTTCCAAGGTCACAAAAATAGATAAACATGTTTTTTTTTGTACTAAGACATATCAGATCTCCGCAATATTGCACATGCACATGCCCATGTATGAACGCTTAGCATAGTTTTATGTGGAATTCTCATATTGGAAATTTCTTTTCATGATTTATTACAAAAAGATGTTCTACTTTAGCCGATGCCCGCCACCCCATGCTGCATAACTATCTGAATTTTCCATTTAATGCTTTCCTGTTGAAAAATTGTAAGTTCCTATTATGTTTCATCTAATTTTACATTTCATAACTACTAAGATAACTGATATCATATGTCTGAAACTAAAAATAATTGTTCACCACTGCTCACCTGCCCCGAAAAAGCGAACCCTTTTCGGGGTAGGCGGGCAGTGGTGAATAAAACGTACCTATTTCCTGCTTTAGATCAATATTAGACTTCTGTAACTTCAAATTTACTTCATTTTGCACTTCACTTCACAACCAGGCAGGGATAATGTGAAGCAGGAGGTATCATTCACTGCCATGGATGGCAGTTATGAAGCAGGACCAACTATGTCCCTGATGGTGCCTTAAGTATGGAACAACTCTTTTAAAGCAGCGGGAGGCTTCAGGGACAGCCAGGGGCTGACAGTGTGGAGCAGTAGGCATCAAGCGAACGTAGGTCCTTGATTCAGAGCGCCTTTTAGAGACAACCAAGGACCAATAATATGAAGCAGAAGGCATCATGGACACCCAGGGGCCAATACTCTGAGACAATCTCCCTTCACCTAGATTGATCCACGTATAAATAGAATCATTACCAGGTATGACAATGCGTCGGATCTGACCAGATCCAACCAGACCTGGCCAGATCTGACCTGCTCCTACTGGTATATTTCATCACCCTGTGAGCTGCTCACCTAGGTATATAAGACCCTATGGACAGCTCCCATGTATCTCTTATTCTACACACAACCTCCTTAGTATCTAGAACCTACAACAGGTTGAGCTACAAGCTAAGGGGCAGAGCCTGCACGCTGGCGAGTTGTATCATTGTTACCACCTATATGTACACTCTGTCATCATGCAATAAACAAGGATCAAAGAACTTCTCTGGATTCAGTGTTTATTACAACATCAACTTGTAACGGTTCGTTGACACGATGGTGGAGAACTCCTCAGAATATCCCACTACATAACCTCTCATAGCCATGAGTAATAGTGAGACCACACCCAAGGAGCCAGTTTCTGAACATACCTTACATCACCTGGGCTAGACGCACCCAACCTGCCTGCAGCTGCAGCACACCATTTCCAGAGAGAAAATTCGTCACCTGACGCCCTCATATATGAAGCTTTTCTGGGCCGATTCGGCACCCCAGACCCCAACACCCTTCTCAAAGGTTACAGGGGCAGAAAACAACAACCCAATAAGTCCACAGAAGACTACCTGGCGGACATGACCCTGCTACTATCCAACAGCAGTTTAGATGAGGCATCACAAATTGACTACCTAATCAATGGCCTCAGACCTGAATTGAAAAATGATGTCCTCACCAAAGCACCAAAAACACTACTAAAAGCTGAGGAAATTGCTCTTGAGCAAGAATTGAGCGATCAAGCAGTAAAACTTGCCCAGGCCCAAGACAGCTCAGCTGAGTTATGTGCAGTAGGCTACAACAACAACAACAACAGCCACAAGGACAACAGATCCAGAAGGGACAAATACCACAATGACCACAAGAAGGAAGACAGGCTGGCCAGTGGAAATTACAACAAGCAGTATGAAAACAAGTACAAGAATGGTTTCCAAGGGAACTCTAGATCTTCTGACAGACCAGCCTCCAGGGATAATAGATCGAGCTCAACAAACAGATCTGACTACAACTCATCTGGAAGGAACAAGTCCAGAGATAGATCCAATCAGAGATCCAGGTCATCAGACAGCAGCAAAAGCTTTGTTTTCATACCTGTGAATAGGCAACCAAACAATTCCTGCAATGTTTCCTTTATGGTACCAACAGACTTCACAATCCTCGACAACTGGGTACAGCAGTCACTAAACAAAATCAAGGGACCCTACCCCTGGCAGAAAGGATAGCAGAAGCCATACAGGGTCTCAGTCTGATGCCGACAGTGACAGCCCCAAGAACAGTCGCGATGATTAGGATTCAGGGGAAGGAACTACAGCACCTAAAGTCCCCACCCCACCATAAAGGACACAACCAAACAGCCACCCCCCACTACTTCTCATTCAAATGCTGAAGCAGAAGCAAATTCAGTTGACTCTCACACCTCCAGTACCCATTACACAAAACATATGGAATACAAGGAGGACTCTTGCTCTGACGATGATGAGGACAAATACGGGGACCACAGCCAGAGAACTTCAATTCTGAAGCTGAAGATCAAGTCTGATAAATATGGGCAGCAAGGTAAGCTAAACCACCCACTAAATCAAGGTCAGCGCTTAGAATAATCCCACTAACCCAAATGATTTCTGAATCAAAGTAAAAAGACACATGAATCTTGGTATATTTAGGACATTTGGCATGAAACATGCTGTCCCTATTGGTTCACTCAACAACCAGCACTCACTCAACAATCTCACCTCAGAAAAAGACTTATCCCCAATAAATTGTGGGAAAGATCCTATGGATCAACTCCCAAAAGGGGATGAACCTTTGAAATACACGTGAGAAACGCAGCGACACTCAAAAACAACAGATCAGAAACATAGTTGAATCAAACAGGCAGGCTTTCGTCCTGAATGAAAGTGCTATAGGTCTGAATGTAGAAAATGAAGTTAAATTGGAATTAATCCCAGACTTCAAGCCATGCATCAGACCATCCTATAGAATGTCCCCACACAAAGAAATCTTTCAAAAAGAACTCTTAAAGAAACACCTTGAACAGGGGATTATTTAAGACTGCAATAAACCTTGTAAATGAAACTCACCCACCTTTCTGGTACCTAAACCACAAGGAGACAGATCAGTAGCATCTGGGTGGAGAATTGTTGTGGACTACAGATGGGTTAATGAAAATCTAAAGTCCTTCTCATACTCTTTCCCCAGAGCAGACGACCTAATGCAACAAATAGGCAGAAGAGGCGCAAAATGTTTCTCAAAATTAGACGTCTACAGTGCCTATCACCAGATTCCCCTGGCAGAAGAATCCAGGCCACTGACAACCTTCTCAGCCAATGGCACGATCTAGGGACTCATTGATACAGGCACAGCATGAGGACATGTTTGCCCTTTCCATGCTGCAATACATCACAAAGGGTGATTTACCAGATGACTCAAGCCTCAGCAAACAAATACTGCTAAATCATGACCAATTCATAATTCTGGATAAAATCTTATTCAGAATCACCAAGTCCACCTTTGGAGACAGTCTAAAACCTACACTACAAATTGTAATACCAGAGAAATGGGCAGACTCATTAATTGAGGTACCCACTACTCACCCCTAGGGGGACACCTCGGTCCAACAAAAACCTATGCAGCTATCAGGTCCAGGTATTACTGGAACACAATGTTTAAACAAGTGTTTGACTATTGTGGAACATGCCATACCTGTCTCATGACCAAAAAGAGACCCAAAAACCTGAAAACACCAATGACATTGAGAGAGATTAACAGCCTACACTCACTTGACCATGGACACAATAGGCCCTTTTACACCTGCTGTAGATGGTTCCTTATATCCATGTTGTCACAGATCATGCCACTAGACACATAACTGTGTGGCCAACAAAAGAAAATAATAGTGCTGAAGTAGCGCTAGGATTTTTCCAGAAAGTAATCTGTATTTATGGCACCCCTTCAGTCCTGAATACAGACAACGCCCAACAGTATGTCTCCAAATACTTCACAGCTTTTTGTGAAAAGTTTGGCATAAAACATGTTACAGGATCGGCACACTGAAGTAGATCGCAGGGCCTCTGTGAGCACCAACATCAGACAATAGAGTCTTCTCTACGAGCTTTCGTCTCCAAATCTCAAAAACAACCTTCCTACAAGCAGTGGCATTCAGGATCAACAATACTGTGTGCAGTGTATTAGGATATTCACCAAACCTTTTGGTATTTGGAAAGCAGACACACCTTCCCACACAATCATCCCTATCTTTGGTAACATCAACCAAGGAGTTAACAGATAAGGAAAGTTTAACAACCTTCCTACTCAGTCTGAGGGATAACATACAATTGAAGGTTGCTGAAAGTATGGTTAAATACCATAAAAAGATGAAGGCTAGACATGACACCACAGCTTCTCAAAACACTTACAACACTGGTCAGCTTGTGTATCTACACATACCAAACCTACTTGTAAAGAAAACCACCAAAAAGCTGCAACCCACCTTCAGTGAACCATACATCATCATGAGAATGACCTCACCGGTCACAGCAGTATTGAAAAGGCTACAGGATGGTAAAGTACTGAATAATTCAGTACATGTATCTAGGCTGAGAAGGCCAATCACCAGAGCGAGCACCAAAGCTGTCTTTAGAAGACTGCAGTCTGGTCCCATAAGCTCACTCTATGACCCAGACCTAGACACCACCCTCACTGGAGACCTAAAGTCACCAGCCACTAAAAGAAAAAGAGGAAGACCAGCAAAGAAGGGAACAATAACCTTTGCCCCATCACCAACCAAAAAGTCAAAGAAAAATCCCTCCAAAAGAAAATAGAGATCCTTTTCCCTCCAAAAATATCTTACAACATCTGTATTCAGAGTACAGACCCCCCCCAACCCCACACCTAAAATAACCTTTTTACCATCCTTAAAACATACATACAAAGGCTACCCAGACACTATAGGCACCCTTCTTCATGTGAAAGATGTTTGCTCTCCATTTCTCATAAATTATTAAAATGGAGAGCACTCATTTTAGAACCCCCCAATTCCAAATTTTTATCTATTTTTTTCTTTATTTTATTTCTTTCATAATTTCCAGTTATCATACCAACACATCACTGCAAGTGATCCAACTTTTACAACCACAATTTAGTGGGTGACATTGCCGAATATTTTATTTAATTCCTAAAGGCTTAGGCAGCCATAAACTGGATGAAACTGGTTGGCACGCCACATAAAATACCCACGGTCACAGCGTATTCTCGGTTTGTGATCCCACTCTCTTGGGACACGCATGCGCCGGTTTGAAACAAGCTCAGGGCTCCTCAATACCCTAAGGTATTACCAAATGACGGCCTACTGTAGGAGAGCAGCTCTCTTGCATCCTGATCCGTGTTTATACCTCTGTTTACCATTGGCACTAGAATGTTTGGTGAGACACATAATTACATAAACATCTTTAATTTCTGCACCACAGGTGGCCAGGAAACAGACCCAACATGATCTGATTTCATCATCAGTATTTCATATCCCACCCACCCATAAACACCGCAATATTGTGTCATAACTGACCACTCCATCCTGTCAGCTGCATGAGACCGGCGGGTCCTCTAGCATCCATCCAATAGAAAGGCTCCATGCCATTTTAGGGAAGAGACATACCTCTAAAGGATGCCTGTGATTAAGAAATAGCCACCTCAAATTTTATTTTTCTATAGACCTAAAGCCCCTTTGGCAGTGCTCCTCATCCTTTGTATGACACACGCACATACCTCAAGAGCACAAGGATACATGAAAAAACCAGCAACGATTTTTAGACTCAACTATGGTGTTCTTTTCACAGAGCTACCACAGACACTATTGTCAGGATATATGGACTACCCCCTAGTGTTTACCTTAGACCTAGAGTTTAATCACACCCTGCAGCAACCTGAGAAATTAGCCCCTCTAATCAAAACTAACGCCCCAAGTTTTATCACAGAAACAGCCGCGTCTTTAGACCTAATTTTGGAAAATTTATTCTCCAAATTGCAGAATTCTTTAAAACTATTAATTAATCTCCTATCCAAACCCAATCCCCGCACACCCAGGGGAGCCCCAGGACAAATCATAGGCGATATTTTGCGAGCCTCAATAGGGCTCGGGACCCAGCCAGAAATAGACATTCTTGATTCTGAAATGACTTAGCTACAAAAATGCATGTGGTTGAATTAGCCACACATTTCCTACTGAATATATCTGAATTTAACTACAAGTCCCTAAGCGTCTTCTCCAGCATTCAAAATGATACTGACAATGCACTGATCCAAATTAGCTCAAAACTCCAGCTTTTAAACAGTAACATCTCAGATATTCGGTCAAACCTGGAGTGACAGTCCAAACAGGACACATTCTTTTCCATGTTATTTTCGGCAGCAAACTCACAAATTGGAACCCTTATCAATATACAAACCGATTTAGATTCCCTACTAGACTCACTCAACTTCCTAATGGAAGGTGAGCTCCCTGTAAATTTAATCCCTCATAACATATTGAAAATGGGACTTAATAACCTATCTGATGCACTTCACACCGCCCACAGAGGCGCTATGGTGTTGAATGTACCACTGGGTTATTATTACAAGAGAAGAGTACATGTGCACTGGCAAAATCAAAACAGCCTCCACATCACCGTACCCATACCCATAGGACTCGGGGAAAACACCTACTCTATTTATAGAACAGAGGCCTTCCCTTTCCCCTTTGACACAACAAACACAGATTCCACTGGGTATACACTTATACAGGAGCTACCCACATACATAATCATGTCCAAAGCCCACTCACATTACATTGAGATGGACCACACAGATATGGATATGTGTGACAACGGCGCCTTTATCAGCTGAGACCTACCCCTGCCTTTGCTATCACCCCACCACCCCACGTGTGCTTTATCCCTATTTTAGACATACCCGATGCTGTCCTCCACACTTGTAATTTTCAGGCACACATGACAGCCAGAATTCCCAATATTATAAAACCCATATCACACAGTTCTTACATATTAAATACAAATAAATCACCCTCAGCTCTACAATGCTCTTACTCAGGTTAAGTGGAAATAAAAAAATGCGGCCTACTCTATAGTGTCAGTACCATGCCTATGCTCACTAAAGAATCAAGGCATGATAATGCCCAACACAGATCTGTCCTGCGCCCAAAATTTCACATTAGACCCCATTGCACAGGTACCCATTAACCTACCACTTAGACGACACTTTGGAAACCCGCCAGCCAATGTTTCTTGAGTTTCATGGTATCAGTCGCTGTCATTTTTATAGCGCTGCTCATACTCAGAGCTGTCTGCAGGAGGTGCCTCTGGCACTGGCCATACTGGAGACAGGAGCCATCGGATAACACAGCTAAATTTGTGCTCAGGATACACTCGGGGAGAACCTTCAGTTTCCCCCTTGCAAACATGGTGTAAGGCAGAAATCTGTGGCCAGCATCCATTATTGCACCAACACTGACCCCGGCCTGGCTAACCAAGCCCCTGGGATGCTACCTGGACGCAGAGTGGAGTAACGAGGTCACCATGATCATTGCCGCCCGCCTGAGGACCATCCGCCTGGAGCGGTACCCTAGGTGCCCTCTGTTCTGGGGAATTCCTCTGGCATTGATTTTTAAATCCAAATAACACACTCTAGCACTGGTCATTGAAGAAAACGGACAGCTGGACTACCAACTAGCACCCTGTGATGGTGAGTCCTCGGCGAGTTTCGCCCCGATCTCGCCCCTCCGACCCAGGAGAACATATCAGAAGAAAAAGCGCAAGCCCCAGCCGTCTTCAAGCAGGAGCGACCCGATCAAGTTGGCTCTGCTGGACCCCAAGGAGGCCCAGCCTCCCAAGGACCTGTTTATGTTTAATCCAAACCTGGTTGAGAGGGCCACAGACATAGTTGATGGTAGGTAAAATTTCGACTCACCTATCCAACATGGCCGGTTTCGGTACATGGTAAATTCGTGCAAGGCCCCTACCTCACCCTTATCATCTACCGGCCACCCCCACCATCATATAACTTAGGACCATCCCAAGGTTACACCCAAATGTCAGTATTGCTTGGAAGATACCATTGCTTGGAGGGTACCTGTCATCCCCACTTATGTGGGGATGACAGGTACCCCCTTACACATGCCGGATAATATGGCGGATAACGCCATGAAGACGCTGATGTGGGGATTACCCCCCAACCCCACCTCCCCATCAGACCCCCCCTACCATGAACCCCCCGACTCAGGATATTGCCCAAAGCAATAAATCGGCTGACACTAATGCTTATCAACATTAACACCGACTGAGGCATCTGGCCAGACACTTTTCGCGCCACATGCGGCAGCCCGGCGCCATCTTGGTTTCGCATCAATAACCAAAATTGACGGATGTCACGGCTGTCACCATGACTACCATTGGTCATGTGACACCCGCACATGGCGTATCTGTCACAACAACAACATCACCACATGCTCACACTTCAACTTGCTCAGATCGGACTTACCTCAATAGCCATTCGCCATCCCGCCGGGCGGGATGATGACCCACTGGATCTGAATGATGCTGAAATATAAAAAATTAGATTAGATTAGACCAAACGCGTCTTGAACCCCAAAAACTTTCAAAAACTCAAAAATCGCCTTTTACAAAAACAGAATATACTTACAATATGCCCGATATGGTGATGGTGAGGTGAAGGATGGTTCCATTTGGCATCACCAGGTCTACCTCGTATACCTCCATGGTTATGTAACATTATGACATCACAGAGCGGACGAGTGCCCTTTTATAGTACCCCCGATCAAAACTTTGGCGACACAGGAAATTTTTTTTTTTCTTTTTCTCCTTCCCCCCTTTTCTCGGCCCAAAATAAATTTTCCTTCAATCAGCATCAACATAGTTCCTTTTTAAGACACATAGACAGTAAGAGCCGACCTGAGCAGGTCAAACCTATATTAAATCCCATAACTTACCTGCCTTTTTCGCCATCATGGTACAGCGCCAGCTCGCTGCTACCACCTGGTGGAGCTTAGAAAAACTAATCAAAGCGTCCCTGGACACAGGGCCCGCGCTGAGCCAAATGAATCAATTGAGCTCTGTACTATGTGTTTGTAAGTTGACTTAATGCTTCAACCTTGTGTCCTTTTCTGTGTTAACAATGGCCTGTTCGCAAACCATGACAGACAATCTGTGGTTGATGAATTGTTTTCTCTCTCTGTCATTTTCTCAGCAGGCCCGCCACCAGACACAGCCACAATCCCATCAGGACCAGAGGCCGAGCCCAAGACAGATGGACCAGTACCACCGGGTCCAGAGGCTCAACAATCAGCCGACCGGGCCCAGTAACACCACCACGGCCCAATCACCTTGCCAGACTACCACTGTTGGGCACAATTATCACTGCATCCTGCAGGCCGGGCACCCCAATCCCCCCGGCATACAGGATGCACAACAACTTCTGCACACATATGAGAGGGCAGTCAACATCTGCAGCCCTCTGCACACCTGCCACCACAGGCCCAATGACTTCACCTGCCGCTGTTCCTACAGCAAAACGGTCCCCATCAACTGGAGGAACAGAGAGGCATATCCCCCCCCCAGGACAGCATGGAGGCCCATGCCAGCTCGCCAACCTTCTCCAGCTGAGCCCCCATCACCCACATACTCAGACAGCGGGGACTCAACCATTTCTGAGGCTGGAAACCTAGCCTCAGTAATGGAGGACTTTGCAGACCTCACCCTCTATTACAGGCACATAAGGCAGAGAACTAAAAGGAGGGCTGAGGGCCGCTTTATGAGAACTAACATCAAACAGCATGGCAACCTACCACCCAACAGCTTCCATGCTGGAAAGTTTTTCAGGAAAAACAAGTGACAGTATACCAATAGCAAAAATAAACTTTGGAAATATGTTGTGGAGACACAACCTTCCCCCGACCCCCCCATTACAACCACCCAAGATATTTATTTTTTGACAAAAGAATGACTCTATTTTATTGTAAACAAGGTCAACCTTCCTTATGCCTGCAAAGGATTGGCAATTTTCATGATCTTATAGGTGATATTTTATAACGTTACCTTTATAATGTCACCTTAGGTGCTACAAGATCATCCCCACTCGCACACGTTTTTCAAGCTCAACTATGTATTGTATTTATGAGCTTTAGTCAGTAGTATAAATAAGTTCATATTTATCCTTAAGTTCTTAAGTTTGGCACAAACTATATAGAGCAGGGCCAACAGTCACATCGAATACTACCTTGACCCTGCCCTACGTACAATTTTCAAAATTTTTACCAACAAAATCGATAGCCAGTTCGAATACCACCTTGGTGGATTTTTTTTTATTTTTACAAAAAATACCTTGCTGAATATGTGCCTTTGCCAGCTTGAAGCCTGATTTATCTTGGGAAACTCCCAACCCTGATTCGACTCCCTGGTGCCAACTCCACAAACTGTGTAAGATTTTCGATATTTCTGTACATTATATTTGTGAGTACTCCAGATACCTCAGCTTAGAAAGAATATATTTTATACCTCAATGTATCACTATATAAGCTCACGACAAGCTCAGGTACAAAAACAGTATTCACGATGTGCCAAAAATATTGTACCTATTTATTCTTGTAGTAATAAGTATCATAAGCCTTCTTTGATCCAACAAGGTATAAGCATGCTATCTGTATCTTTTATTTTAGAGTTCCATAAAGGAACCTCCATGTACACTTATATTTTTTGTTTATATGGTATTTTTATACCGACCACCTCTTTTATACCATGTATGTTACATGCAAAATACCCAAAATTGTCAATGGACTTGGCAGAGCCCTTATTATTAATAATTTTCCTCCCTCAAACCTCGTGCAGAGACGAGTAGGAATGTGGGGATTTGACAATGGACTATTCTGGGTATTATTCATTATTTTACACATTAAATTATTTGCCACAGACGCTTAGCCCTGCTCACAAGCTTACAACTCAGCCCCCTACTCTTACATCATCCATACCAGGATGTTGTGAGAGCTGGACCCATTCCATTTCTGGGCACTGACTCACATACCGACATACCTGTGGACGCATTTCTAGGATGCAGGGAAATTCCACAATCTCCCTTCACCCTGATTGGTCCACATATAAATAGAATCATTACCAGGTATGACGATGCGTCGGATCTGACCAGATCCAACCAGACCTGGCCAGATCTGACCTGCTCCTACTGGTATATTTCATCACCCTGTGAGCTGCTCACCTAGGTATATAAGACCCTATGAGCAGCTCCCAGGTATCTCTTATTCTACACACAACCTCCCTAGTAACAATGCAAAAATTCCTAGGACCACATGGTCAAAATAAATTATCTAGATGCAGAAGGTTGGTGACAATATTTAAGGAAATTTATTCAGAAATTTAGCTACTCTTTCATGGCATTCCATGCATATTTATGGTAAAGCACTGTACTTATACCCAGACTCCAGCCTCCAGAAGGCAGTATCCAGAGAACCAACTCAGTTACAACATCTCCAGTCCAGCTCTCCTGCAGCCTGCTATGCATCTGCCACAAGAACACTCTGCTGGGTTAGACTATGCCAGACAGGCATAGGACTCCATCCCACTTGTGGCCATCTATCTACCAGAGGGTAAAATTACACATTTATATTATCCCTCTATCAGCAGGCCAGGAGCTAGCTTGTGGGAACCCACCTAGAACCTAAACTGGACAATGTATTATTATTATTACACATAGGAGTGGAACACTTTCTTATACCCATATTATATTTACTGTGTCTGTGAATTACCTGTCTATTAACATTTGTATTACTGATACATAATTACTGCCTAAGCTGAATAAACCAGTGATAACTGGAATACATAATAAGAGCTTGATATTCTTACTCACTATAGCCACAAGTCCTATGATATTTCTCATATGACAACTTGATCATACACATAACCCTAGTATGACATTTACATGTGCCACTGAGAACAATGGATTTTGGCATGCTGCCTGTGACACTGTTGCTCCATACCGCGTAGTGGAGCCGGATTCTGAAGTGTGCAAATGGAAAAGATTCCACTGAAATCATAAAATCATGTGCCCCTCGCAGGTACATTGAACCACCCTTTTGCACCCGATATGTGGCAGCATTAACTGAATAACCACATAATGTGCTCACACTTTAATTTCTTTTGCACTTTAAATATAAAAATATTTAAATGACACCGGGTTATTCAGTGAAGGCTCGAGAAAAATGATTAGCCCCCTAGGGGGCTAAACACGTAGTATATATAGACACAGCGTCACCTCAAATACCACCCTATATATCCATAGAATATCAAAACATCCAAGAGAAGCAGGGTCCCAGGAAAAGGGCCTCTTTTGGGGAGAGAGGAGAAAAAAGGGGCTTGGAGTCTTTTTTGGGGTAATACATGTAGTGGTTCGTCTCGATAAGTTAGATTAAATCATAACGAAGAGAGAGGAAGTTTCCGGGTAGGCAACTGAGCTTTTATTACATAAGCTTATACAAAACCAATGGCATAAGAATCAATTATTTATAAGATTTTTCTCTATATTTTGTCTGTCCCCAGTGGTTGCGTGGTCACGTCTACCACCTATTTGCATTAGTTTTACTACCCAGATCTCAACCCCAGACGCCTAAATCTATACCAGGGTTAAGCTGAAGGGAAATGCTATCTATTAATGATAAAATATATTGCCTAGATGTCTCTTTTGCAATGCGTGGTGGTAACTTGAAAGAAGCATGTTAGTTTCTGGTAGGCCTTTTTTCAAGTAGCATCAATGCCCCTGAGCCAGAAAATAGCATAAACTGGCCAGAAATATACAAGAAAAGTGGTTTCCATTCATGCTTGGGGTGTTTTCTTAGATATTCTTAACAGTCTTTAGGGTATGATAACTCTGGTACCTCTATATCCTATGAATTCTCCATCATGTGTTGCGATCGTGTGGTCACGTCTACGACCGTGTGGTCACGTCTACGACCTATTTCCACTAGCTCTACCACCCAGAAATCAACGCCAGACCCCTATATCTATATACCAGGGTGAAGCTTAAAGTTCATTCTTTCTTTTAAATGAAAAATATATTGCCTAACTCCCCTTTTTAAGGAGTGGTGCTAACTGGAATGAAGCATATTAGTTTCTGCTAGACCTTTTTCTAAGTAGTGTTATTCTCTCCTCAGCTAAAAATGGCAGAAACTGGCCAAAAATGTACAAGTAAAGTGATTCCCCTTCATACTTGGAGTGTTTTCTTGAATATAATTAACAATCATTGGGGTATAATAACTGTTGTACATCTATATCCTATGTATCTGTGCATAGAGATAAGGTCGTAGACGTGACCACACAGTACTAAGCATGCCTCACGTGACCAGGCTGGTGTAGAAATACTTAACATATTTAACCTTCCCTCATATATGGGCCCTATGCACCAACACTTGTAGTTTATATATACAAAAGGAATAGCTCATGCAGCTATTTTATTTTGGGACCCCTTGGCCAGGCTACTTGACGACGATTCATGGCTATTGGTCCTATGTCTCTGATCTGTTGTCTTTGAGTGTTGCTGAGTTTATCACAGATCGTGTATTTCAAGGGTTCATCCCCTTTTGGGAGTTGATCCATAGGATCTTCCCCACAATTTATTGGGAATAAGTCTTTTTTTCAGGTGAGATTGTTGAGTGACTGCTGGTTGTTGAGTGAACCAATAGGGACAGCATGTTTCATGTCAAACGGCCTAAATATACTGAGATTCATGTGTCTTTTGACTTTGATTGGGAAATCATTTGGGTTAGCTACAGTTACTGGGATTATTCTAAGCGCTGACCTTGGTTTAACAATGGCGTGTTTTATTAATACCAGTAATGTAGTACCTGCACTCTCGGTTATTCGAGTTTCTCCCACCAAACTGTTGCTTCCTGTTATTAAAGCATTGAAGGTGGCTTCAGTGTTGGATGGTATGGAAATATTCTTTACAGTCCTGATGTAGTTGGGTGTTTTTGGTTTAGGACCAAAGGAGATTTTTGCTCTGTATTTAGTCATGAAATTTACACCTAGAATGAGTGGGTGATTCAAATCAGGAACCACATGGAACCTGGTTCTAAATTCATGGCTGTTGATGAGGAAGTCTATGGTCATTGAGTGACTTACTTGAACTGGGGTCTTATCAGCCAGTAACACTGTAAGTCTAGAGTGTCTATTATGTCTGAAATTGGGTGTGTTTGCTATTCTATCAGCCATTTTTTGGCTAATAAAAGACAGGGAGGCGCCAGAATCAACAAGAGCTCTATACAAGTCGTTATCTATGTCAACAGATACTGCACTCTTAGTCAATTCTGTATCAACAAAAATGGCCTTACTTTGCTGCCCATATTTATCAGACTTGACCTTCAGCTTCAGAATTGAAGTTCTCCGGCTGTGGTCCTCGTATTTGTCTTCATCATCGTCAGTGCAAGAGTCCTGGTCCTCCTTGTATTCCACATGTTTTGTGTAATGGGTACTAGAGGTGTAAGAGTCAACTAAATTTGCTTTTGCTTCAGCATTTGAATGAGAAGTAGTGGGGGGCAGTTAATTGGTTGGCTCCTTTATGGTGGGGGCGGGGACTTTAGGTGCTCTAGTTCCTTCCCCTGAACCCTATTCGTCACGACTGTTCTTTGGGCTGTCACTGTCAGCATCAGACTGAGACCCTGTATAGCTTCTGCTATCCTTTCTGCTAGGGGTAGGGACCCTCGATTTGTTTAATGACTGCTGTACCCAGTTGTTGGGGATTGTGAAGTCTGTTGGTACCATAAAGGAAACATTGCGGGAATTATTTGGTTGCCCATTCCCAGGTATGAAAACAAAGCTTTTGCTGCTGTCTGATGACCTGGATCTCTGGTTGGATATATCCCTGCACTTGTTCCTTCCGGGTGAGTTGTAGTCAGATCTGTTTCTTGAACTCGACCTATTATCCCTGGAGGCTGGTCTGTCAGAAGATCTAGAGTTCATTGTGGAACTAGTTCCTTCTGGATCTGTTGTCCCTGTGGCTGTTGTTGTTGTAGCCTACTGCACATAGCTCAGCTGAGCTGTCTTGGGCCCGGGCAAGTTTTACTGCTTGAATGCTCAATTCTTGCTCAAGAGCAATTTCCTCACCGTTCAGTAGTGTTTTTGGTGCTTTGGCGAGGACAGCATTTTTCAGTTCAGGTCTGAGGCCATTGATTAGGTAGTCAATTTGTGATGCCTCATCTAAACTGCTGTTGGACAGTAGCAGGGTCATGTCCACCAGGTAGTCTTCTGTGGACTCATTGGGTTGTTCTTTTCTGCTCCTGTAACCTTTGAGAAGAGTGGTAGGGTCTGGGGTGCTGAATCTAGCCAGGAAAGCTTCATATACAGCATTTGTGTCCTGCATAATTCGCTTGTCCATTATGTTGGTGAAGAACCACTGAGCTGCTCTACCTTTGAGGAAGGTATACATACACGGGGCATGTAGGTCGGGCCTCTTGGGGTGGACATTTCTGATGAAGAACTTGAATTCAGTCAGGAACTTTCCTGCAGATCTGTATGGAGAGGCCTTGTCAAAGGGGTCTGGCTTGTTGAATGAGCCCAACTGAGCAGATGTGAGTTTATCATTATCCACCATGCCTAAGGGCCTTGTGTGTTGGCTGAAGGCGGATTGTCCTAAGTTAGGCATCACAGGTGTGGAGTGCGCAAGCTGGGGGTATCCTGGGGCATAAGGTGGCTGTATTTGGCTGGGATGAGTTGGCACCTGTGCTGGAGGTGTATAAATGCTGTTGAATATCTGACCTAAGGCTCTGGTTCAGCAACTGAGTGTTTTTACTCCTGCTGCCATCTGGTGTGAGTTTATTGCACTAGTGCTCGGTGTTTGATACTGCATGGCTTGTGAAGTGGGCATGGCAGATGCTGTAGCTGTCCTGGAAGGCACTTGGTGGGCTATACCCTATTCCAGTCAATGTATTGGCTTGGATTGAGCTGTAACTTGGAGCTGTAGGGTATGGCGGTGTGTGGTGGTGGGGATTTGGGCGTTGTACCGTGCTGGAGGCGGTCTGGTTGATTGCTGTGGTATTAGTAGTGGTGGATTGGCTTTGTATGGCCCTATGAATGTCTGTCTGCATAGCATCCATGTTTCTGCCGTTTCTTCAGACCTCCATGTTGGCCTCTTCTGCCCGTCTAGAGTTGAGAGTATTCTCACTCTCCATTCTTTCCCTCCGGCAATCCATGTCATCTAATCTCTGGTTTACTCTGGCAAGCAGGTTGTTTTGCTCCTGTCCACTGTTTTTGATTTTCAGCAGATAGAACACTGACCTGTTCGGCGAGTAACTCAGAAAAAGTCACTGACAGCTTGGGTGCATTCCCTTATTAAACTTCTCCTCAGGTCGTCCAGATTATAGCATGGTGGCTGATCTGTGGACATTGTGATATTGGCTCTGTGGCGGAAGGTTAATGTTGTGTCTTCTCCTGAGCTAATTAGTTGAGGGGAGTTATAGGGTGCTCTGGTTCCTTTATCAAAAGGGGTCTGGCAGGTGAGTCTACGGACCTTGTCCTCTGTTGATTTCTAGGAGTGTACACAGGTGGGGGGAAAAACAGATCCTCCTCCTCTTTGTCGGATGTGGATGAGTGGTGATAAGTTCTGTGGTGATCACTGCTAGCGGTAGGCCACTCGTGCTCCAGGAGTCTGTTGATGTGAGCTGAGAAGCTAGTAGTGCTCTCTTCCCTTTGTAGCCTAGGGGAAAAACTGGGGGTGGGATGATTTGTTCTTCCCACACCTTCTTTATAAGCTGTTTTCCACCTAGATATTGCTGAGCCAATCCTCTGTCTCGAGTAATCGGCGTCTAGGGAAGTGTCAGAGTCTGATTCCACAACCGCTGGGCTTTCCTAAAGGAAAGATTGTTGGATAGTACCCCTGGTACCGGTAGTGACTGAACTGGTGCCTGCCTGCACTGAAGTATCACTGGTAGGCACTGTATTAGGTTCTACAGGTGTTGGAGGTACAATGTGTTCTAGGGCAGATTGAAAATCCGGGTGTCTTTCCTCCAGGTGTGAATCCAGATGTAGGTGATCTGGTTTACCTGGATCTGATGTCTCAGATGTGGGGCTTGTTATTCCAGATAGCCTTATTCATGGTGAGGCAGCTTGTGAGTATCCAGGTAAAGACATGTTCAATCCTGGTGCAAAAAGAGATACCAGTGTACTGGTTTGTGCTCCAGTATTGTTATCTACAATTGTGAATGAAAATTGTTGGTACTCACAGTCTGTTTTGCATGTGGTTGAAGGGCTCTTGGTATAACTGGATCAAGTTCGAGGGCGTCAGATGACAAATTTTCTGTCTGGAAGTGGTGTGCTGCAGCTGCAGGTGGGTTGGGCGCGTCTAGCCCAGGTGATGTAAGGGTACGTTCAGAAACTGGCTCCTTGGGTGTGGTCTCACTATTACTCATGGCTATGAGAGGTTATGTAGTGAGATATTCTGAGGAGTTTGTGTCAATGAACTGTTACAAGTTGATGTTGTAATGAACACTGTATCCAAAGAAGTTCTTTGATCCTTGTTTATTGCATGATGACAGAGTGTACATATTGGTGGTAACAATGATACACTCACCAGCATGCAGGCTCTGCCCCTAAGCTTGTAGCTCAACCTGTCGTAGGCTCTAGATACAAGGGAGGTTATGTGTAGAATAAGAGATGCCTGGTCAGATCTGACGTGTCGTCATGCCTGGTAATGATTCTATTTGTATGTGGACCAATCAGGATGAAGGGAAATTGTGGAATTTCCCTGCATCCTAGAAATGGCCTCCACCTTGTTTTGTGATACTCCCAGTGAGTCAATGGCCAGAAATGGAATGGGTCCGGCTCTCATAACATCCTGGTATGGGTGATGTAAGAGTAGCTCACTGTACACACTGGGGGGATGAGTTATAAGCTTGTGAGCAGGGCCTGAGTGTGTGTGGCGAAGAATTTAATAAATGTGAAGAATAATGAATAATACCCAGAATAGTCCATTGACACTGCCGTGCCTCTTCAAAATGTTTTTCACACCTCTGCTTTGCCTTAGTTCCTCGAGGATACAAAAATGGGCACCCTATAATGAGATTGTCGTCAGTGTTTTTTATTATAATTGCTACCTATCTTCTGAATTATCGAATGTAGCCGATGGAATATATACTGTCATTTTACACATTGATTATTCCTTGTTGCTCATGATATATATTTCTTTAAATATACACAATCAAATAAAACACTGTTAAATAATCTTTATTTACATTCACTTTAAGTGTGCTACTGGCCATCTATGTGCAAGTACACTTTAAAGTGCATCTAAACTTTAAGGTGCACATGTAGGCGCGCGTGCCGGCCATGCCACCCACCAAGGCTATATACATGGGAGGGCCAAAAAGGGGGCATTCATGTTACTTGTTTAAGCCCTCATTTATTTCGGTCCTTTATTTCAAGGTTCCTTCGTCTTTCAGAAGCCTGAAGGATAGCAAGTTCCCACTATATTTGGGAGGCCCCCTTACTGTCTGACTATATAAGGCCTGCATACCTGTAAACACTTGAACATAAAGGATCTGGCCCAGAGAGCTTGTCCAGGGGTCATGCAGTAATGCCCAAGAGTCTTGCACTTAAATGAAATGTACATCCTTTGTGTGTGCAGTTTCAGTAAGGTGCCAAACCGGCAGGAAATTTCCTTCCCTCCCCCTCCCACCTCCCTTTACGCCAGTACCCTAATACATTCAGTGCCATATTTACCACGTAACATAGGGGGGAGGGAGTGCCTGGGAAGGGATATGGGGGGAGAAGGAGTGGGGCGGGCCCTGTAGTGAAGGGGGCAAGGGCAGCAAGGAGATGTGGTACTCATGTTGTGAGAGAGCCGGTGTAGCGGCCGGTTTAGCACACATATATACAGGCCTCTACACTGTCATATAAACAAACTGGCCAACGATACTGTTAAATAATGACAGACAGCAAGGTGTAATCTACCAAATAGGAGGGGGCTAAACCCATGGCGACTCTGTGACTCTATCATGTAGAAATAAAATAATTACCTCTTTCCTGTCTTATACACCCTGATTGGAAGTACTTTTAAACATAATGTGTCAGCAGGTATAGTGTAAACTAACATTTGATATAAAAGTAGGCGTAAAACCCTGCTACACCTCAACCTAAAGAGCAACAGATATAACCGTTGAGGGGTTTAACCCCCTCAGCTAGAATATTATACTACGAGTTTAGCCCCCTAGGGGCCTATTCCCCAGGCGCCTGCGGCGGGCCTTAAAATGCGAGGTAAATTGAAGTGAACACACATATGTATTACCCCAAAAAGACTCCAAGCCCCTTTTTCTCTCCTCTCTCCCCAAACTGTCTTTGCCTAATTTTCAGTTTGAACTCGGTCTTGGGTTGTCTCACCAGCTAATAACCTGTGCAGTGTGCTTCGCTCATGCAGCGCAAGTACAGAGAATTAGCGTCTACACCTAGGATTTGCTCGCATATTCTCGCTTCTTCGCCCTACTTGTGTTCCCTTATCAGCGTGGTACCCTTCTTGTGAAATCTATGGAAGATTATGAAAGGACCACGAACGGTGTCTCTGTGGTTTTAAAAAGGAACCGTAAAGTCAAACCCTGGAAGGGAGATTCCGTCTTTGAACATGTCAATGTTGCAGTCCCTGAAAAATTTAGTGTGATTATTCAGTGCCTCTATGAAGGGTTTCACGTCTTTGTTGTTGAAGTAGATCAAGTAATCTCTGAAAGTTTGCATGTTCTGTTCGGACCAAACTTTTTCATATTTGGCGTAGTCCGATTCAGACATCTTGGTGCCAGTCAGTTTGCTGTCAAATGCAGATCTTGGTGGTAGTGTTCTGTTTTCCAGGTTCCTGGTAGATATCCATTCGTAAGGAAAGGGTCCTTTGTGCTGATTTCTGGTGAAAGCTTGTAGATTATTTGCGTATTTATAATCAGGTGCCAAATAGTTTACAACGTCCAAGAAAACAGTGTGCTGAGTGTAAATCGCCAAGTATTGGTTACTTCTCTTTATGACGCTGAATTCTTCGTTCTCTCGGTGGAGAGCTTCAGCTATCCTCTCATCTAACTTCGCAAACGTTGGCTGGTAAAGTTCTAGCACTGCTTCCCTGATGACCTTGGCAATGTTGTTTATGTAATTCAAAACCCTATCCAACAAGGGGTCTGAATCTGTGTCGGATTGTCTCACGAAGCAGACTGGACCTTCGCATCCTGGAAAGTCGGATGCGAAGCTAGCCGACAGAGGGACATGTTCCCACAGGACTTACACGTGTTTGGTCGACGGTTCTTTGGACGTCTGAAGAAAGCTTCAAAATCGAAGGTAATTTTGTAAGGGTACATTTTTGGATTTCTGTCAGGAGGAAAAATTGAAAATTCTGCTAGTGCTTCAAAAACCATTTTCGAATTTTGGTAGATTCCACCTACATATTTCAAGGCGACTTGTCTGCAAGGGGAAAGTTGGTTCATGTTTCTTTTCAATAAGAACTTAGTCGTGAATGCCGACTTACACTTGGGACATTCGTAGATGCCAGTGTATTCATTGAAATACGTAACGAGGGATACATGCAAACCGTGTGTCGCAGACAGGTGTAGGTTGACTTTACCTCGGGTGGCCGGTGTTTTGGAAGGTGGTCTGATCAGGGTAACTCAGTTTTTCAGGTTCTGACCTCTCACTTTAAGGGTGGTGTAAACTGCTATTTGTATATCAAACAAGTTCTCTAACTGATGCAACAATTTTGAAGCATGTTTGGCGGTATTGTATAAGTGAAAGGATATGCAGCGAAAGATGCATAACTTGTCCCTGTTGGGAAAATCTAACACACCTCCTCTCTTTTTAAGACCACCAGAATGGGTAAACCTGCCCCCTATGGGGAATTCTCTGGGTCCCATGTAAACGCAAACGTTCAAACTTGGTGTCAGAGTCGCAAAGTTTCTGTACATCTTCGGAAGTGTTTTCCATGGGGGAGAGAAGCTCTTCCAAAGTTTCTGAATTAGTTATGGTGGGGAGGGGTTGTAAAAGAGTCGCGTTGTTTTGGGAGGCGTGAAAGTAGCTTAGTATGTTCCTGTTTTCTCTGTGTTGTAAAATTAACCCTACTGACAAACCAACTTTGTATCTGAATCTTTGCGTGATGTGAATCTGACGCATAGTATCTACAGCGTCAATCAACTTAGTCTTAAGTTTGTTACACGCATGCCACTCCCGTGTGTCCTGATTCCTGTTTGTATTGCGGGCCAATTCCTGGTGAATGGTTCTTCACCCTCTGGTATAGTGCGTATTACCCTGCATTTTTCCACATGTCTGTCGTAATTGTACACCCTTTTAAGTTTTTTGAAACACTTTTCACAGATAGGTTGATCCAAAGTCGGCTTTTGATATCTTTTAGAAAAGAGTTCTAATCCTATGATCACAGAGATCCTCACTCGATAGGGTATCTATAAATCTAATTCCACCTGCCCTCCACAGGTGAACCAAACTGTAGGAGGATCCAGATGAAAGTTCATCTAAATAGGATTAGAAAACTTCAAAGAGTAGTTGGTCGCAATTACACACCACCTGTTTACAAGGGGAGGAGTAAAAATCAAGGAATCTCATAATACCTTAACGAACGAGCCTGCCTCACACCTGTAAAGTGGATTAAGCTAATCATGACAGTTTTAACTCCCTGTAATCCCACCAAACTACAGTTATCACAATACCTTTCCACCTTTTTTTATGTCAACAGATCTAAAAGATAAGTCGCTACACAGAATGAAAGCAATCACCCCGAATCCCAGCAAATCCACTTGTCACAGTGTCTTTCCTCCTGTTTGATGTTAACAAATTCAAAATGCTCATGCTGATAAGCCGCTACGCAGAAAGGTAAAGGCGGTGGGGAGTATCCAGCTGGAAATAGGATTAGATCACCCTATAAAAAGCACCTCATTTTCTCTTGGAAGGATATATCACTGCTGACCACTATGACTACCGTGACTACCGCCACTTCCTTTACCATCACCAGCACCACCTATCTGCCCGCTGTCTGCCTACCTACCTGCCTACCGACCTTCATCAAGTGATTTCTGAAGTTTTTGCAGACGAGATGAGTCTTGAAAATACTTCCTCCCTATCTCGCTCTGACGTATGTGAAGTGAGTGTACAGGATGTATCATGTGTGAAATGAATTTTACATATAGCAATCGTTTGCTTTATGAAATAGGAAGGCAGTTAGTTGGATCTTGGAAGAAATTGGGAATCTACTTGGACATCGCCTATGATCGTCTGCAGGAGATGGTCGTTATCAAGACGGTGCAGGATATGTGTATGGAGATGTTCCAAACTTGGTGGTCTAAAACTACACCTCATGCCAGATGGGGAGAACTCCACCATGCCTACATGAGTGTTCATCGACAAGATCTGTTGCTTCAGTCGCAGAACTTTTTCTAGACATACAAATTAGATAACACCAACCCCAACCAGTTTTTAATGGAAAGGTACTTTGTCACCATGTCTGAATCTCTATCCAGGGAGTGGAAAGATATGGGGACGTATTTACACTTGACGTCTGAAAAGCTAAATAATATTGCTCAACAACCGGCACAAGATATGTCTCTCCACGCCTTCAGAGTGTTAAAAATATGGCAAGCTAAGCCCAGCAGTACACATCATCAGCTCATTCAAGTGCTGATGGATGACATGAGGAGGTTTGACGTGGCCAGATATATATTGCTTCAATTTTAAAACAAAGAAAAAGGGATGAGACATGGAGGCTAATTGTGGAAGGGCATGGTGTATTATGTAAAGGAGGCGGAGGTGTGCACCAATGGAATCAGAACTTAAGTCGCTTCACAGGAACATGGTGGATATGGAGAATATGCAGCTGGAAAGGGGATTAAACACATCTATATAAACCACTCACGACACGTCTCTGATGTCTCATTTACCACCTCGCCTACCACTGGTACGTCCACACTCGACACAGCTATTACCACCGTCGTCACTGCTCCCATCATGTTACCTACATACCTACGTAAGAGAATGGTCAAGTAAGTATGTTTCGTCGATTTATCAAGAAGACTCCTTGATTTATCAAGGAGACTCCTTTCACAGAGAAACTCGCTGCCCACGGATTCTTTTACATCGGAGGTAAGGACGTTTTTCAATGCTACCAATGTGGAGTCGCTATACACACATGGTTAGAAAGTGATGACGTCGCCTTGGAACATTTCAGACATTCTCCTTCCTGCCCGTTGGCCTCGGAAGGTATGAACCTAAGTCCACAGAGCAAATTTTGCTGACGGAAATGGTGAAGAAACTCTCTGGACAACGAGTTGCAGCTTTTCAGAATGAAGCTTGGAGGAGTTTTTCCTTTTAGACAAACATCTTCTGTGTTTTCCGACGCTGCAGAGTCAGAGAACACAGTAGATAAATGAGAAACAACATATATACACCAGACACCACCGTAGATACACCAGGGACAACATATATGAACAAGACAAAGACCTCCAACAATGTATCACAATTCATGTATAGATAAGACACCAAGGTAATTTGTATGTAAGCTTGTATTCACCGACTTGTAAATATAATTAAAATGTGTACTGTTCCATGTGTGGGTTCTATCGTATTCCTATGCTATATTCAACTATGATATGTACAGAGTGTGGACTTAATTTAATGACATGTAAATATAATTGCTCGAAAATTTAATATTTAACTATCTTATGTAAATTTTATTTTTAGTTAATCTGCCCCTACCCAAGGGGCGGGTTTCCAAAAAAAAAAGGGCCCCCCAAAAGGCCCCCCAAAAGGCCCCCCAAAGCCCCCCCCCAAAGGCTCCCCTAAAGGCCTCCCACCCCAAGGGCCCCCAAATATTTTCCAAATATTTCCCAATTTTTTTTTTGTTTTTTTTTTCTTGGCAAGCTTTCAGCTTGCCTCTTTTTATTTATATAAAAAATATCTCACTTTAGTCACACCCTCATCAACATAATAATCCACACCTCTTTAGGCTAATAAGGTCACGTTACTTGCTTGCATACAGCTGATGGTATGACGTGTGGACAGCCAACCAATCGGAGGTCTCCATTTTGGCAAAAAAATTTAAAAATAGAGTCACGTAACCAGATTTTTCAAATTTCCCACCAAAATGACAACCTCTGATTGGTCCATTCAAATTAGGGTCAGGTGACCTTATTTGCATAATAAAGGTCACATGACCTAAGCAGCCAGCCAATCACCCAGGTAGCAACGGTGGTGTGGCCCTACTGTGGCCCATACTTTATTTGGTGTGGCTTCTGATGTGGGCCGCAATGGGCTAACTGATGGGCTGCTGACAGTTTCTGTCCTCAGTGAGGTGCGTGGGCCACACTGGGCTAACCAATATGGGCACAGATCAGTCTCAGAGTGGGTTTGGGTTCAACATGGTTTTTGGTCTGGCTGAAAGTGGGCTGCCCACTTTGATCACATGGCGCCAGCTGGTCAAAATTTATCATTTGGGGTCAACATGGGTTTTCGGTGTGGTTGAAAGTGGGCTGCCCACTTTGATCAGGTGGCGCCATCTGGCATAGATATTATAGAATATCTATTTTTTCCTCATTTTCTAAAATTTTGAACCCTCGAAATGCTCTGCTTGCCTCCAGGTGCTAGCCCCTCCCCTTGGCCTCCATAGTTGGAGGGAGACTAAACATACTGTATTACTCTCTCCATCATCATAATACAGTAGAACCATCAATTCAAACTTAGTTGGCCAAGGCATGTAACCAGACCTAGTCCAGTAACATGATAGCCTTCAAGTTCATAGTGCCTCCCAATGGGTAGCATACTTCAATATAAAATGATTACAACAGGAATGGTGTAGTCACATCAAAAACTACTGACATCACCTAACTTTGCACATTTCAAATGTATTTTGCCTGTAGATCCAAACTCTGAGAAAATTTGTGTTCTGTTATGATTTATATGATTCATTAGCCTATTTCTGTTATATCATACTAAAGAAAATCAATAATGACATGGGGGGGAAGCTGTACATCAGACATAGTGGAGTCATCTAGTGGCAAAGTTCAGAACTCCCAGCTCAGTATGCCTTGTGCAAACCAATCCTCAACTCTGTCTGGGGAATTATCTTTGGAACTGATCTATGCCTGATTCGGGGTGAAGCTGCTCTGTGCCCAAATCAGTTAGCCTTATGTGGCCCACACAACTTACTGAGGACAAAAACTGTCGGGAGCCCAACAGTCTTAGTTCAGTTTGCCCTATTAGGGCAACTCAATGTGGCCCTGACTGGAAACCCACCATTTGCCCAACCTCAAACCATGAATAGTGTTCTGCCCGCTTTGAACCAGCTCATCTGAGCTAAAACTGAATTGGCCCTAAGCGGGCTTGCTACATGGGCAGAGGGTGCAATTTTGGTGGCACACCACAGGGGGTTTATGTCACATGACCATTTTGAATTTCCCGCCAAAAGGGAGGGTTCTGATTGGTCCATTTTGGCACCACACCACGGGGGGTCTAGGTCACATGACTGCCCATTTGAATTTCATGCCAAAAGGGAGGCCTCTGATTGGCTGCATCCCCAGTGAGTAAAATCCTTAGATTAGCTATAGTCCCGTTACATTATATATACTATTCAGGGCTGCATCAACTACACATTTAGGAAATAAGCACTTTTACTCTAAATACATAAACATTTTTGCTAAACATGTTTATTGACGCTCATCTACCTACTGTAAAGGTACTGAAGCAGTCTTATGATAAAATCTTGAAAAATGCAGTTACAATCTTCTTGCACTTAGGCGAAGCAATGTTTCTTGAATGGTCAGTGGCCAATGTAAACTTTCCAGAGGGCGAAGGGGGTGCTAATGGGCACTATACTGTATTTATTCTAATAAGGGCACATGTGCCAAAAATAATTTGTTAGATGCTCAAAAATCAATACAAAAAATAATTCTAATAAGGGCACCCCTTACCAACCCTTTTCATTGATTTCTTTTTCTTCTTTGTATGTAAGGTCAAACTCCTATGATTAAACGTCTCTGAGGGGCTTTTGACGGAGGTTTGCGGTAATAATAGTGCAACAGATTTCATTATTTGCATGGTTTTCTAAAAGAAGGGGGTGTGCTTAATCTGCAGAAATAAGGAGTGTTTCGCTTATTAGAGCAGGTGTACTTATTAAAATGAATTCAGTAATTGGACTTTACAAGAGAAGCAACTTAATTATTTCAGTAATATGACTGGGTGCATGGTAACGTGTATGTATGTGTTCTAACCCCATCAATTTGTAATAAAAGACTTTGTGACCCCCCCCCCACCCCTAACCCTCAAACAATGGCTAGCAGTACAGCCGAGCATTTAAATTGGCCATGGCAGAACTCATAAACTATGCTTGTACAAATGTAAATGGCCATTAGGAATTGTTTAGACCAGCTATACTAATGAATATTTGATAAATCAGCTCTTGTTTCCACAACAAAGTGCTGAAAGGTAAGGTAAATAAAACTGTCCTAGAATGAGTTATAAATGTAACTAAATTATTACCCAGTGAACACATAACTTTATCCAACGTAGCAAATTGATAGATAACAAACGTTCAAACAACATAAAACACTATGTCTTGGTTACATAAGTTAAATGTTTCAATAGAATTTATGTGGTTAAGAATGGTGCAACATAGCAAAAATTTGTATGCATACCTCTATTTAGATTTGTTCAGTAGGTTTTTGTTGAAACATCAACAGTGAAAAAATAGGCGTACTGACCATATAAGTGCCTCCTATCAACATAGGTTCGATTCCTGCCTTCAAATAAAAGGTTATGACAGCACAGGTTCAAATCCTGGTAGCACGCTACACAGAGAAAAGAACACTGATCACTTTGACACATACTGCACAGGTCACAATTTGTCTCCCACATGACATGTATGAAGGCATGAAAAATGAGGTTGACACTCTCATATTTGGTTTGTCAACTCCACTTGACATGTGTAATGAAGACATATCACATATTCCTTATCCATTCACCTGAGTGCTAGGTAATACTGTCAGACAATTATGTAAGGGTCAAGAGCAGTCAATAGCTATGTACCAATGGTTCAATCAAGGCAGGCCTATGCTAGAAGCCAGGGGATATCATAGTCCCACAGGCCTGCAACACTAAGGCACTTCTACATGACTGAGGACCTGTATGCAGTCTATAAGACAAGGGCATAGAGGTGCATGGCAATGCCATATGTATCCCTGTACTGTAGATACTGAGATCATAGATTGTGGGTCAGAATACAGTCCTTTGGTATTTTCACTGACCCACACATAAGGTGTCTAAGCTCTCCAGTTGAAGTATTCAGGATGGTGGGTGTCTATTTTGATATTCAATAGCAAATGCAAATTTAACAATGAAATAGAATTCACTACCATTCGTTAATAGTATCTACAGACCTTAGTGATGTATTCTTCATGAAAACAAAATGACACAGATACTATGTCTCAAGTGTTGGTAGTACTTCTTGGTAGTGATTAATCCTGGTACCAAAATGATTGTTTGCCTCATCTAGTGGAATATCCTAGAACCATTATGTATGTCAAACCATCACATGTCAAGTGCCTTTGACATGGCTGTGACCCTAGTCAACTCACAGATGATGTGGCATTTTAAGGCATGTCAAATCCTATGAAGATTATTGTGTGCTACAGTTGTCATGGTGACATATGTGCACATGTCCCAATGACGTGTGCTCTCTGTGTCAAATCAAGTTGACATGGGTGTACATGTCACTTTGTCAGGAAGACTTTTTTCAGTGTATTCCATTTTTCACATAGGAGACGGTAGGTTCAAACCTAATGATTTTTATGTTTAATGATGTAATTGACTTGGATGTATGGAAAGGTTTTTTGATACTTCTTGTATGTGAAATCATTTAAAATGTTTCAAACATTCTGGACGTTACGTAACATTTTCAGAAGATTCTACATAGGACATCATTGCATAACTGATACCTAGAGACTAATTTCATTCAGGTTCATACAGGTGTTGATGTTCAATTGGGATACCTGTCAGAATGCACTTACTAACCACCACCTCTCCAGGCTCTTCTTTTCATGCTGCCATTAGTGGTAATATTAAATTGACATGTGCCTCATGCATATTAGTCCTCATGGTTACTTAGGGAAGAGTCCTTCATCACCCGCTGGGAGGGGGAGGGATACACTGCAAAAATGGTGTTTAGATCCTAAACACAATTCTCAATTTATTCTTGCATCGTTTTTGTAATCACATTAATTTCCTAAACATGTTTAGCCAAACAATGTGCTTAGTTCAAGTGTTTAGAAATGTAGGTGTTTAGGTTAAAACTTTGTGTTTAGATATATGAATTTTTGTGTTTATGAAATTTTTGTTTAGATGTTATGATTTGATGGAGAGTTAAGGTTTGCAGACATGTATGCATTAAAATACAGAGATATATTTTGTTTGTTTTCTCATTTACTTGGTGGGGGGCATCAGCAGGTAATTAATTGTCAAAGTCTCCAAAGATGTCAGCCACAGCTATATACATGTACATGTATTACACACTGCATCAGAATGAGAGACTTGAGAAAGTACAACAGCTTGGCAGGAAGGACATTGCCTTATCTATTCCAGAATAACATCAAATAGGTGTCAGTCATGGAGCTTATTGATTATTTTATGCTACTGATGGTGGCATAAGGTGAATCTAGTCAATTTTCTATTGCACTTTCTACGCACATGACATTCTATGATATGAAACCATGACAAACATGGGATTTGGGAACATTTGTCACAACAAATGATTATAACTGTGTGCAGATAGTCCATTCAAAGGTAGTGCTGCTACCTGGTGTGGATTCAACATCCACGTATCTAAACATATTGATGTTTAAATCTAAACACATATTATTCAACTGTCTCAACTCTAAACATCTAAACATGTTTAGCATAATTGTTTATGTAGTTGGAATAAAAGTGTTCATTTCCTAAATTTGTAGTCGATGAGACACCTGACTGACCTATATGTTAAGGTTTTAAACATGTTTAAACCTTAACATATTTCAAATCTAAACACCATTTTTGCAGTGTAGTGGATATAGGGGATATGACCAAATTTGCAGCCTATTTAAGTACTGCTTACAGTGATGCACGCTTATTTGTCAAGGTGCAACAATTTTACACCCCTCCAAAGAGGCATTAAACCTTTTTAATATTGCCTCAAATGTGGGGTAAATTTCCCTTTGACTGCCTCCAAACCCACCATGCCCCTGTTGTTGATAGATGATCACTCCTTTAACTATATGAATGCATCTTAAAGGCCAACCAATCTAGTAATAAATTAGTCATTGTGTATGTCTATGTGGATATTTAGACTCGGAGGTGAACAAGTGGAACTCATTCCTGTCCTGGTTATGAGGTTGACACTGGTCTAAGGAGACTCAAAATCCCCTTGGGCTCTAAGCCATTCAACCTTCAGTCATGATGATGTGGAACTCTCTATGTGTGATTTTCCTTGGCGTTATGGTGCTAGGAACTTCAGGAACAGGTAAATTACATAATTTCACATTAATTTATTGGATTAAGAAAAAAATACTTGGATTAGTATAAAATTATAAGCTCATGAAAGTAAAATATATTGGGTGAGAAAGGTGCATGATCAATGATTATGCACTGGCAACCAATTCTATAATTCTAAGGCATGGGGATCATGACAAAAGAACAAATAAAGAATACGAAAACAAGAAAACAAAAAAAAAACAAAAAAAAAAAACAAACAAAGGAGCAACAAAATGAATGAAAATGAAGGTAATTGCACAAGAAAATGTTAGTTAATGTTATTGTTAAATTCTGTAGGAACAAACCATTTGTGGCTCTGACAGAGAAAACAGGGATTTTCTTGCCTTTGAATTGGTGGCTAAAATATACCTGATACGTTTATGTTCAGCCTCATATACCAATGCAATCAATACTCTGTTAAAAATCTAAAGTGATTTGCTCGTAGGAGCTTGCTTGATGTGTAATTGACAAGAAAATATTTAGTTACCTTCTTTTTCATTTTCAGTTTATGAAGTGGAAGTTGCACCGATGAAGTACTTCTTCATTGAAGGTGACTTGAAATCAAGAGAAGAAGCTGATGCATATTGTAAAGCCACATACAATGGTTGGGGATTGGCATCTTTCTATGAGTATGTAATCAAAGTTGACGCTCTTATTCCCTGAGCATTTGGTTTAACCAGTTTTAAACATCCATTCAATGTGTTCTGGAGGGTCTTGCCACAGAGAAAAAGAGAACCAAAAACAAAAACGTGCACGTTTTTGTAAAGTGTGAAATGTCAAAACAGACAAACATGAAAAGACGAAACATGTAAACATGAAACAACAAAACACTGAAACACGAAACACTAAGATGTGAAAAGGCCAAACATGAAACATGCAAACACACAAACGTGCAAACACACAAACATGAAACACAACGTCACTCTTAGGCCACCATACATTTCTATTAGTTCTATATTTGAAAGTTCTAACAGATTCTTCTCGTTTTCCTTTGGCAAGACCCTCCAATGTATACCTATATGAGAGAGTGTGAGTAGAATATCCTCTATTTATTCTCGCATATATAATGGGAATTTCCCTTCATAATTCAGACTGACACTCTTCTATCTAAATTTGTCTAAAACTGCCTGGTATGTGCGGTACTCTGACAGTCATTTCAGCATTGTATATGGTTCATTTCTGAACAAAACTAGATGGAAATGGATAAGACTTTATTGATCAATGGACCTATCCAGCTGTTGTTATACTAAGGGCATATATAACAAATAGAGGTGCACTAAGTGATTCTAGGGGCAGATAAGAAGCATGAGGCTGTAGGCTGAGTGCCCTCTTATCTAGCCCATAGAATCACCATGTGCACCATCATTTGTTATCTATGGCGTTTATACCATGGTTTCCACCATTAAATTAAATGTATTCACCTTGAAAAGCCATGAAAAGCAATGTTATTTGTTGCAAGTCGACGTAATCCGTCCTCCGCCATATTGGTTTCTTGGCAGGATGACAATACTGCCTGAATGCAAAGTGTTATGTCAGCATGTGTCCTACAGACATTTTTATAGAGCTACCACTGGTAAGGAGTGCGCGCGACGGCCAGAATACCCTTAGAGCATATTCCAACGTAACAATTTGTGTCTTGCCGCGGTAAACAATCTTTCCACTACGCAGTCAACACGACAGCGAAAATTTCGCTCTATCTGATTTTTCTATCATCAATCCTGTTAAATATACAGGTCAAATCATGGCAAATTAAAGGTAGGTGCTTGAATATAATGTCAAGTTTCATCATGTGTAGCCATTAAGCTTGTAATGCTATGGTTTTTTTAATATCAAATTAAATTCTTTGATGTCAACTTGCTGTCATGTCGCCTCAATCCAAGTGTTGACATGGGATCATTTAGCACATACTATTCGAACTTCAATGTCTGGTCCCGGCACCATAAAATCGTTCAAGAACGTGATAACCATGGTATAATGAGGGTCTATAGACTTACACTAGGACACCATACTATATGGGGGGTGTAATATGTATATTACACAGCCTAGTCATGTGACCTTAAAAAGAAAAGACCCCTCATTTTTCATGTTGACTTGTTTTGCTAGTCTTTATATTGAATAAACTTAATAAGTAACATATTTGCTATGGTAAAGGCAGACAATGAGCTTCTCTGGTGCATTGTATGACGTCACAATTGGTTTAGGTGTACCACGTGGTGCATCTGTTAAGCTTGGAGGCTGTTGCATCCATGTTCTAAATTGTGATACTAAAGTTCACATTATCATTACATCATATAATCTAGATCAGGTGGGTTATACAATGCTAATTATTAAGGTAATACACAAGGATTGTAAAAGAAAACACACCCAAAAGTAGCATTTACCTGTGGATGAGCAGTGCAATGCAGTCAATAATATAATGCATTGACCCAATTGTGACGTCATACAATGCATCAGATGGGCCTGCTTCCTGCCCTTATAACCTTTCATTTTGTTTCTTTCGATTGTATGGCATTAGAGGGTCGGTTGCTAGGGACGTTCTTTTTTTGTGATACTTTTATTTCCAATACCCATATAGGATGGAATATCATTAATATTTATAGTTTTGATGATTTGATTGTAATCTAGAGAGGATTTAGTATGGAAGTATGTCTTATTTAGTGGGTATTCCAGTTATTACAAAGGTTGCCAAAAGAAGAAAATCCCCTTATTTTTAGGATTTAGTGAATCTTCTCCTGTCGTTTCATACCCAATTTTCCTCTGTAGACCTTAATAATTGGCCTTTTCTTTACATCTTTTGCAGTAATTCTCCCGTTGTTGATTTTTTAAATGCATTTCTTGCTGATCGGCCGATGAGTGCTGGTGATGTTCTCTTCTTTTGGGTGCATGGTAGTGCTGCTTCCAGTGCAGCAACCTTCCCTAGCACAGGGACCATATGGCATGGACTAATTGATGGGGCAACAGGTAATACGAAAGTCTAATTAAAAAAACTGTCTCTTTAACAAAATATAGTAGATGTCATTCTCTTTAGAGCTCACTATGGGCGCCTAGTGGGTCGGCCATTGCTTGATCTGGCACCTGGTGAGATAGGAACTGATAGGAACCAGCATGATGGGTACCAGGTCTTGCTTAGTGTACTCAAACAGTTAATACTTGGGTTTATCTGATTGGTTGATGATGCATCCCGGGTTAACCCTTTAAGTGTGTGTAGAAACTGAATAGCATTCTCCCTGTTCTCTATTGTGATGCCATCAAAGTAAACTAAAAATCTGTAGCACAATTATTTTTGAGGCACTTCTCAACCCTTTAAGGTCCACTAATTTAATGCAGGAGTGCATCATTCCCATTGGTCAACATGATGCACCAATGAAGTGCTGGCAAGCATTCTCGTTAGCACTTCATTGGTGCATCATGCAGACCCTGCTGGAATGTACCGCATCAGTCCCATAAGGTCAGCATCATGCATGGATGTAGCGCTGACTGGTGAGTTACTCGCCAGGGCTGCATCCATGCATCATGACGACCGATGGGCATGATACAGTAATGCATTGATTATCGGCCTTTAAAGAGAATTAAATTTAGTAGGTGAAATACTGCTGTGGCTATATGATGAAGAAACACTGTGCTATATACTAAAACCATACCTCCACTTGTGTAATGTATCCCGCTTCATTGCACTACTTATCCAAAACGGCTACCCCGGAAGTTGTCCGCTTTCACGTTGGATGTTCCTGTAGTTGGCCACTCACACTCTATCTGATAGCAACCAGCGAAAGTGACCCAGTGAATAAGAAAACAGTAGAAGTTGCGTGTCAAGTACAGAGTTGCAACGGTAGGAGTTGCAATGCTTTTGACACGTGGTGGCGCCACTTCTTTGCGTGCGAGCAGCGCCGCAGGCGCTTATCTATATATAATGCCACGTATGTGACCCTTGACTCACACTGTTACCTAACCTGTGTACACAGTGACCTAGATAGCTGACCACCTCCCAGCTATCACCTATGGCTGCACTTAAGCCCTGGGCAGGACACACAGGCCTACTGGTGCTCCTCACTGTATCCACTATGCCACATATAGATATATGTCTACAACTATACCTAAAACCCTTTTGTTCCTTTATTAGTGAATATCTGGGAATATCCAGATATTGATACTGAGTATGGATTAATCCGAGTAAACCTTTTTTCTATCTATAAATATACAGGTTATGTGTTCAGGGAAGGTCTTCATGGGTAAAAAAAAAGCTACTTTGCATTTATTCTTTGTCATAGTGAGAAAAATGTGACAATTGTACCCTTTTCCCTTACTATGCTAGTATAATCGTTGACTCCTCCCTCCTATAGTCAGGAATAACAATACCTTTTTGATTGCTACATTTTATGGGGGCACAAATCACTGGAGTTGCCCAGCTCAGCTTGATAGGAGTACATGTGTATAAGGGCCAAAGTTGAAGCATTGGTAGAAAAAAACATATATGGTGCTGCTACCTAGTGTTGGATATCCCCAGTATTGTTAATAGCTATAGTGGCCCATTTTCGTGCCCGGGTGCTCATTAATTTCAATCCTACTGTACCCCCGGTGCTTATACGAGACAGGCGCTTATTTGAATACTTGTTTTAGTGCTTAAGATTAATTTCAATACCCCTAGACCCCAGCTCTGGATTGAGACCGGTGCTTATTTGGGCCCCCAGCGTTTAAACAGGTCATTACGGTAGTCAATACTTCATTGTATCTTCCAGGATTCTGAAGTTGAGCTGGGCAGCCATCGATAGCAAAATTTTACTGAGTCTTTGGACACGTCCCAAGCCAATCCTTGAAGCATACTCAGGTTTACCACACAACATATATCTATAGGCAGTCGAGCATATTCAGGTTTACCACACAACATATATCTATAGGCACTCAAGCATATTTAGGTTTACCACACAACATATATCTATAAGCACTCAAGCATATTCAGGTTTACCACACAACATATATCTATAGGCACTCAAGCATATTCAGGTTTACCACACAACATATATCTATAGGCACTCAAGCATATTCAGGTTTACCATACAACATATATCTATAGGCACTCAAGCATATTCAGGTTTACCACACAACATATATCTATAGGCACTCAAGCATATTCAGGTTTACCACACAACATATATCTATAGGCACTCAAGCATATTCAGGTTTACCACACAACATATATCTATAAGCACTCAAGCATATTCAGGTTTACCATACAAAATATATAGGCACTCAAGCATATTCAGGTTTACCATACAAAATATATAGGCACTCAAGCATATTCAGGTTTACCACACAACATATATCTATAAGCACTCAAGCATATTCAGGTTTACCATACAACATACGTAGGCACTCAAAAGTGCCTGGCCCCAAGAACTACCACGTTTAGCTTCAAAATGGTCAACAAATGACGTCAGGATATTGTTTTACCATATATGTCTCCATTCTTTGTCAGTGACCTTACTACTTAAGGAATGTGGAGGAAGCATGAACGTTCTATTCCTCTCTCGCATAATTTTATATATCAGAAGTGACATAATGATCTAGGGGTGAAGTTTTTTGGTCACCTGCAGGTTTTCAAAGCTAAAAGTCTTCAAATGGATCTTTTAGGCTTTTACAAAACTGGAAACAAGCCTAGGTGTATTAGTAAGGTGCACATTCATTTAGCTTTTTGCATCGAGCATACTGGATGTAGGCACTGATGGGATGATTTTAATGGAGGAAAGGAACTCAAAATGAAAACAAATGGTTGCCAAGTGGGAGGGGATATTAGCAAAGTGAGCTATCAAAATTATATTTCTATACCAGGTATGGTCATCTTTCTCATATATGTCCTCATTGGGACAATAAAAAAAGAATATGAAAAGGAAATTGTGATAAATACGATCGGACAATAGAGGTCATTAGAAGAGGCATAGTTTTAATACCTTCATTCCAAACTATCAAGGTTTTTCCTGAGAATTCTATGGTATTTACAACTATGGAATAAACTAAAAATTATGACCATTACATAATATGTATTTATATTTAGGCACAAAGTTGCATATGCCAATGTGTAAGGGATGTTTTATGAATTTTGATAGGTCAACTTGATTCTTTAACGTTTTATCCCCTGTAATTAGTACCTTTAATAGAGAATGTATCTCTTTCACAAGAAAAGTCAACTTTTTTTCAGATGCGCCATATTGCTTTGGAGTGAAATTAACGGCAGTACCTCCAAGCATTGCGTATAGCATATCATCAAAATCCTGTGAAAGCACTGAGAATTTCCTATGTATTGGACTTGATGGTTGGTTGTTAAGCTTTGTTCATCCTAATGTGAAGAAGGTGTAGGTCTAATTTCTGAGGCAATTCTATGTTACTAGGCTACTCCAATTATTACAGCCTACAGAGCCATTTGAATCTCCATAGTTACCATATATCTGTGCTTTAGAGAAAAAAATAACAAATAATAAAAAATGGAACTTCAAATGGCTGTGAACGTCTCAATAATTTGAATGTAAGTATCCAGTAATTTTATTTCAATCGAAGCCCAGATAGAATTTAATATTGGAGAATTTAAGGTTTGGATGGCATGCTAATTATTCATCTAAAAATGAAGTCCGCCCTCTCTAAGGCAACCAATGGACACGGTGCATTAAATGATTAATGTGTTAACCTTTATGGACCATTCAAGCATTAATGTATATCCATTTGTCGTCATTATGCATGGATGTAGCCCAGGTGAGTAACTCGCCGGAGCTACATTTCTGCATCATACAAACCCTATGGGGTTGACGCGGTCCTGGAGGACCCGCCAGCACTTAATTGGTACATGACGATGATTAATGGATATAGGGGTGCATCTACTGCAATGGACCATACGTCGGTTTCAGTCGTTTCATTTATCATTGATTTCTATGGAGAAATAGACGGATGAAGGGAGACGGATGGTCCATCCATCGCATTGGACGCAGCCCTTATGATGCACTCTTGCACATGCAGCCATTGAAGCGTTTATCTGTACTTTGTCTCTCTGTGTTCTAGCTGCCCTGTATGAGACTTGTACAGTGACTGAACGTGAGCAGTGTGCATGGACCGGTGTAACAGAAGAGGAGTGCCTCAAACTTGGCTGTTGTTATGACACTGCTGCTGCACCTGCCTGCTTCCTCAGCCCTAGTATCAAACATAATATTCCTCTCAGTCATGAAGAATTAATTCAATTGAAATAAAAGTCTCCCAAACCTTTGGGACAATGGATGTATAGGGATTTTCAAAGCATAGGCATTGATTTGATGAGGATTTCATTGAAAGACCGTATAAATTCAATGCAAATGCTAGAAGCAAATGTCAATGTCATGAATCATTGCTAGCTTTGACGGCAAATTAGATAATGTGCCAAAGCACAAGAAAATTAATGCGAATTCCAGAGAATCCATGTTAATGCTTAAACAAAATAGCATTGGTAAGGTGCAATGGAAATACTAAGAGCCTGAATAAAATGATGATGCTAATACCAAAAGCCAATGGATGCACTGATGGGCCATTGACATTAATTTCTGCACAAAGTTGAAATTTTATCAAAATGAGAATTGATGTTGAATGTGTATGTGAATATCCTTTACCTATCATATATATTTTCTTTCATTATTATTATGCAAAAAAAAGATTTTATAATCAGTGCAGAGTATATTTCTTCATAGGCCATACATTTGGATTCTACCGTTATCCTGGAATAATGAGAAGGGCATCAGGTCTTACGAGACTTCCAATAATTGTCGCTAGTAGAATCGTGGACTGTACCAGGGAATGTGACAACTCAGCGGCATGCCAAGCATTCACATTTATTGATGAGGATCCAAAACATCCATGTCTGTTATGGGAGGATGGTACCTCTAGGATATATGATGATGGGACAGCTAGAGCCTTTACATACATTAGAAGTAGGTTCCTTTGCTTCCCTGTTTATGCTTCTTTGTCAACTTGATGAGCCAAAGTTGTCCCGGTCACCCTACTCAGTACCAACTTAGCAGAAAAAAAGATGAATTATTTGTTTCTAAAAATTGCTGATATTCAAAGAAAAAAGCAAAAAGAAACCCGTCAGTGAGCACACTTAAAATAACGTGGAAATGACCTTTAAAAGCATTTCTGAAAATTTTTCCATCTTTAATGTCTTTTTTTAATCATATAATATTTTATCAATGTTTCTCTACCCAAACCATTTCCAAACGTTCCCAAAACCGTTTTATTGCTGGGTGGGTGATGCTGCATTGACACATATTGCTGACCCTGTTAGAGTGTATTAATTAAGTAGGATATATCCTTCAACATCTAACAAAATTTGACACGTTCGGGTGTATTAAGGGTGCACCTTGTACTAACAGTTGTAGATTAACAAGTAGAGAACTGTATTTTATGTCAAGGTGAATATCGATGCTCCATTGACAATGCACTAAAACCCCGTATTGCACCCCTGCGTTAAATAACCAGCGCCAAATCCACACAATGACGTCATAGGTCTATTGCGCATGCGCAGCATTTTTGAAACATAAACATTCAAAATGGCGGCGGTCAGGATTTCGCTATGAAGAGTTAATTATGTATTATATTGATCAAATATTGATTAATTAGTCACTCAAACACCTTGACATAAATGTAAAGATGAACTCTGATCAGTTTGAGCTTCCTGTTTCTTCACTCGGGTGACCTGCCCGCTCCGCACTCGGCCTAATGGCCTCGTGCGGAACGCGCAGGTCACCCTCGTGAAGAAACGGTCAGCTCAAACTGCTCATCGTTCACCTTTACCATTAGATTAGCCAAAATATAACCCTTGATGTGCCTTATGCGTCTGGACTGAACTCAAGATGGACCTTCTATACAATGTATTACAGCCGTATAAATTTCCTTTTCTTCACTCACCATAGATTATGGAAAGATGTGGGAGTGTTACAGGGTTGTCATGGCTGCTGCTGGGACAGGCGATACAATTATACAGAGTGCTCTACATGGGTGTATGGTGCAGTGCGATACAAACCCCGCATGTAGATCGGTACAAGTCACCCACAATGCTTCAGGTCCAAACCCAACATGTGATATGTATTCTACTCTAACTTATGAAGTTCCCGATATTTCCTCATTGGATACTGCCTATGACCACTTCTGTCAAAAAGGTAGGTACTGCATGCAAGTTATCACATGTTTATAGCTATATGCCTAGAATTAAGTACTTCATTTCAGCCACGACTGATAGACTATTTCAGAGGCGACATACATAGAGTCTTTCTGCAGACATTTCCAGGATATAGGCGGGGTGTCAGTAAAGAATGGCAATCTTTAAAGCCCAAAAATGCAGCTAATACTGAAAAGCCAGCAACTTTGTAGGTGTGCCATCAGTGTATATGGTTGCACAATATTTACTGAAAATTTATAAAGTTCAATTCAGTGATATGATTTTTTAGACCCACCAACACGGAATAAGGCATTTCAGATTATTGAGACTGGGCCATAAGATATGAGAAACCATTGTAAACCATAAGTTTTATTCTGTATGAAATGGTACATGCTATTTGACTGAAAAAAAAACCCACATGGCTCAGTGGGGGGAAGTACTCAGATAAACGACACGCTAAATCGAAAAAGGTACATCTTCACATATTTATCCTTTTTTTTTTTACATAACAGGTCCGTTTTTGAATGATAGATGGGAGCAGCCTGATCTGACTAGTTTGACTGATGGTAACACTTCCACCTGTCTTCTCAGTTCTTCAGCAGATCTTACATCCCCTGTTGTACGACTCAGGATCCCATGGCCGTTCACCTATGCCGATCTCTACCAACCCACCAGGACTACCACCCTGTATGGTAGCATGAACATGACCTGTGCCTCTGATGTCTCTCAAATTCTAGAAACAGACACTGGTCCTCTCAATCTCATTTTCCTGTTCCAGAAAGATGACAACAAAAAATATTCTGTTGAAAAGTCAGACTTTGGTGGTCAGTCCAAACTATGCCCAGTGACCAGTGAGAGTGTTGTCAAAGGGCAGAAGGAATGTGTGTTTAGTTGTGACTGTGAGCAATATGCTTGTTCAAGTATCTTTGTTGCTTATTTGAAAGATTATGTTGACCTTTGTGAGATAATCTAAAGGTTATTTCAATAGTCTGTAGAATGGGATAGCAACATTTCCTTTTACAGAATAGATCTGTGCAGGAAAGAGGTAATAAATGGATAAATGAATCGATAGATACAATATCAAAAGGTGTGCTTTATTATACATGGTAGTAATATTCTGTGTAGTACTTTCGCCTAAATGCATGAGCCTTTATAGTTTAAAGTGGTTGAGTGCCAATCATGCTGAGAAAGACAGGAATGTTTTTGTTTTTTTATTTGCATTGGTACATGTCCAGGAAACCCAAATCACTGTGCTATGCTACACATCTTGGCTGGCAAGCTTATTAGTGTAACTAGGAGAATGTATAGACATAGGGCCAATGCTAAAACATTGAAAGGTGCTGATGCTGCCACCTGGTGTGGATGTGTGATAAGATAGAAAAGGGTGAAAAGATTGATAAAATAAAGGAAATCACCCTTTGAATTTCGTTACTGTATGGGATTTTCGTGCAAATCCCGCTTTATGGGGTGAAAGGGCCTTTAAACAATGGTGAAATCTCATTCAGATAGGTGTGTGTGGTTGGGAAATTTGCAATGTGTGTTGGATGGCTGATGGCAGGAGATCGGGGGTGAAGGTACAGTGGTATGGGTTGCAAAATAATAGAATGTATTTTCTTTGTATGGAATGGAGAGTGTAGGTCGTGTCCCCATTTGGATGTCCAAGTTGGACACCTGTTGGCTTGCAAATGTCTTTCATTGCCCCATATTGGCAATGAACCCACCATTCTATTGGGTAATAATGATGATATAGGGAAAATGAGTGTTTATGATACATACAAGTATGTATTCTAAAGCTATCGAATTAAAAATCTGCTCCTACGCTTGTAATCCCTTCATAATGCTTGATGCTATGCGCTTCGTTTGTATGAATTAATCTTTTGTGTCACTCAGGGTGGTAGTACTGGAAATGCCCTACTGAGAGTAATTTGTTGATTCACTGAAAGTATCTACCAGGTAGTGCATCACAATCAATATAAAGTGAACGATTTTGTGCCATTAAAAAGGCAATAAAGTTGTCATTGACATGCTCCAGATAACCTTAATTAATTACAATTTTATTGTCATTAAATATTGTCATAAATAGACTATTTTTGAACATGACAAAATGCTAAATAAAGATCGATACTTTTATAGAGTGTATCGTTTATAAAATATGATACCCTACCAAGAAAGATGAGGCTAGCAATGCAAATCAGATTTTTCAGGAGCATACCTTTCAACTAATCAGGTTTGGAACCGTCAGAAAAAAATTCGTGTTATGATAACATAAAACAATGACAAATAAACATATTTCTATCAGTCAAAACCATTCCATCCACTACTTTTGCATACCTAGAATATAGTCTAGATAGCCCGATAAGCATTTTCATTTTACTTTCATGTAGTAGACCACCTATGTAACATGCAGTTTATATCACTTTACCTTAACACGATGTAAATTTCATTGCGTGTGCTAGCTCTGAGTGCCGCAGACACAGAGGAGGTTGTTGCCCCTATGGGAAAAGGTGGCCGAAAAGGTAGTCTAAGAAATGCCTCACCTGCAGCAGTCTCGTTCTTTGTGGTCCTAACCTTTTTTGTGTTGCAAACAAGTGGTCAACGCAAGAGCACCTTTTTTTCTTGATAATCAACAGTACAGGTGGTCTTCCTTACCAATGGAATGTAAATGCGCTACATTTAAGTGGTCAAAAAACAGTAACAACACCAGTATGAGATAATGGATATATATATATATATATATATATATATATATGTATACAATGAGGGGTGAGGTTAAATCGCGCATAGTCTGTAAATGAGGAATTCTATACACACAGGTCTTGCATGTTTGGATGCCATAGGAGTACCAGGTATCAAGTATATCAGGTATATTAGGAAACGGGCTACCATATAAAGGAGCCAACAAACAAAAAACAAAAAGCTGAAAGGCACCAGCTTACACGCATTGTTTAGGGTATAAGATTAAGTGTGCGACAGAAGTAGGTAACTCATAGTGCAGCACATACTATTTTTAATCAAGACAGGTGCCTTTTCAGACTTATATGGTGAGTGGAAATGGAATTGGGACTGTGAATAGGATGGGCTATATAGGTAGGCCCATGAGTAAAACATAGGGGTAAACTCAGCTATAGCTACAACTACGGAAATCCATTACCAACCGGAAGTGACCTATTGAGCTCCACCTCTCAACCAATCAGAAAACCTACTTACGAACCGGAAGTGACCTTTTGAGCTCCACCTGTCAACCAATCAGAAAACCTACTTACAAACCAGAAGTGACCTTTTGAGCTCCACCTCTCAACCAATCAGAAGCCAGCATTTCACCAGAAGCCACGCCCATGGGGGTCAGGGGGTGAATATGACAAACTCAGCATTACATATTAAGACTTTATTTTATTGATAGCCCTATATCTTGGCTTCATAAAAAAGGTTCATTCAAGTCACAAACTGCCAGGGAATCTTTTTTTATCGCAGTTGCAGTAAAATCAGAAAATTGATTGATCACATCCCTTACACATACACTATGCAACACACTACACCTTCAAAAATCATCCTGTCATTACCAAATTTCATGTCCTAACTAGTACAATACTTGAGAATGTGTGTACACAAAATTATAATACCATATAGCAGAGTTTGTGATTTTTCTAATTTTTTTACACACAACCAGAACTTTGGACTCAAAGACTCAAAAACCTGTAGGATAAGCATAAAAATCAATTTATTTAATCTTCAACTTGTACACATCTTGTAACAATCATCATTTATCACTTATTTAGTACTTGCTCTGTATGGTTCACTCTCTAAAATGGCCCTCATTACTCTGTAAGGGGCGTGATGAATCGTCTACACATTTTAATATCATGGCTACTGTGCCAATATAACCAAACCCAGCAGTGATCTAACACACTAAAATAATGAGAAACAGATAGGGGATATAAATAACAACAGAAAAGTATGTAAATAATGTATAATTGGCCTAAAATTGATTTCAATTTATCGAAAACAAGGGTGGGGCCGCCGAAAAGAGTGCTTTCCAGGGCCTTATTCTATCATATACACCACAAATGTGCATGCATTTGGGTGTAACAGGGTAGCTATAGGATCAGGAATCATTTTATCACGCCCCTTACATGATTCATCATGCCCCTTACATCAGGCAGCCAACTCTGGTTTGGGGCATCAAGGCATGTACAGACTCATTTTTTCTTTTTTATATAGTATCTCATCAATAGATATCTACCATATGATGGGCTAGATAAGCCAGAAATGATTATTATAGGTTGTACATACACAAATGCTCTTTGAGGGAGTTTGGGGTCAACTTGAAAAATACTTGAAAGTATAATATTATTGCCCGCAAACAGTGCCTGGTATGCAAAACATTTTTCACTAAAAAATCCCCTATACAGATCCCCTTGCTGGTGATAGATAAGAAGCTTGAAGATAATATATTTATGACTGATCTTATGCCATAAATGATTCATCACGCCCCTTACATCACTATTTTCAAGTTATAACAATGGCTAGGGCAAAATGAATTTTGAGACCTAACTCCTTTGAAAAAAAGGAAATGTTAGATAGGGTCCCCCTTCTAAGGATTAGATCAAATTATAGTGGTTTGTAACTGGTTGGAAGAATAATATAGTGCCTTGAATAAGGTGGTAATTATAAAAAAGCCAATTTCAGGCCATTTTCCAACTTTGGGCCACCATGTCTAATATTGGTCCAACATACACAAATTTGCCCTCTTTTTAAAGCCCTATGTGCTTTCTTGCAGATGAGACCAGAAATAGGAAGAATGGTTAGATAATTTGTATTCTAAGACCACATGTATCCAAAAAGACCCCTAAAAAGAAAAGGTGGAGCAGAAGAATCACCCATATGGGCATGTGACCTTGTTTCTCGAGCTCTGATTAGCTGAGAGGTGGTTGTCATGGCAACCGTCTCATAATCACCTGACACCTAGTGGATATTATGGGAAAACCATGTAACATGCTACTTTCCTTTTTGCCATCAAGAAATGAAAGCTGTTATTAACACAACACAACGTAGGTTTTTTTTCACTTGTATTTCATTTTGATACATATGCGACAGAAAGAGGTGTTAGCTCTTGTTGATTTATGGTAAATGAAAGCGTAAACCTCAAAAGTAGTGATGTCTTTTAAGTTAGCTGAAACCTCTGTTAAACTTTCTATGTAAAGAGCTATGTCGGCACAACCCAGGTTGTTTAATGCCACAATTAAATTTCTTGTGTTTCCACACCTTAAGAACTTCAAGGACAGGGTTTTGTACACTTCTGTCAGAGTGAACTGGTATAGAGCAGAGGTTGAGCTCAGAACAAACTTAACTTTAATGCCACTCCCAATTCTTTCCAATCTCATGCCAACTTTTGTGTAAGGTTAACGTTTCTACTTTTCAAACCTCTGCAGGTATTTCACTATGATCCACCATGTTGTGATATGCAATGAACTGTATTCCTCCAAATCGTTACATCCTATCCCACTTAGTGCATCTCTTAACTCCGTCCACTTACAACGCGCATTTTTCCTGTACCAACAAGTTAGCATTTCTCTGGTTATTGAAGCAATGCTAGTTTCACTTTTCATGTACTCCATGAGACGCATTCTCAGTCCTAAAAAACGCCTAGCTGAGTGTACTCTGCAGTAGGCAGTCTGTTTATTACTTCCAATAACAAATTATCCAGAAGGTAATTCTTCATGATAGTAGGTATGTTCTGATGGGGCGGGAAACATTAGGAGCGTGATATATAGGGTAGGCGCGGCAGTGGTGGTAGGTGGGTTAAGCGGTGTAGCAACTTCGCGAGTGGTGTGCCACCTGTGTGTGTAAACAGCATAAGCGCATCTGCTCTTCACTAGGTCCCACCACTTTGCGCTTCTTTTAGAAACACTAACTGCCTAAGCACATAGTATTATGTTTTGTTCGAAAAAAGCGGTTTATAGGCCCTATTTTATTTGAAAATGAAAAATCACAGCTTGTAGCAATAGAATAAATTGGACAAGATACAACAGATGGTGTAGTTTGTTCACTTTCTTTTTTTTTTTACTTTAGTCCACACCTTATTCGCGGGTTCTACATAACCAACGGGTATAAAACTACGCTTCGTCCTAATAACAGTTAAGGAGGTCGGTACCCCAACTGTTACAGTCCGAGCGCAAGACTCATTGTCACATACAAGCATGTCACCACAGTCGGTTCGATTGTGGGATCAGCAGAAAGTGTCTCTCTGGAGTGTAGTTCTCCTAAATCACTAAAAGCACTAAAAGTAAACTCACTAAAGCACTAAAATCAATTCTCCAATTCTCTCTCTCTCTCTCTCTCTCTCTCTCTCTCTCTGCACACATGTGCGATTGGTGATCAGTGCTTTTCCAGTGTAGTTCCATTCCAGTGCTGCAAATGTGTGAAGACATTGTAACCAGTATCCAACTGGCCCTGCTCCTGTTTCATGCTCAGTGTCCTTCCTACATCCCTTATTCGCGGGTTCTACATAACCAATGGGTATAAAACTACGCTTCGTCCTAATAACAGTTGAGGAGGTCGGTACCCCAACTGTTACAGTCCGAGCGCAAGACTCATTGTCACATACAAGCGTGTCACCACAGTCGGTTCGATTGTGGGATCAGCAGAAAGTGTCTCTCTGGAGTGTAGTTCTCCTAAATCACTAAAAGCACTAAAAGTAAACTCACTAAAGCACTAAAATCAATTCTCCAATTCTCTCTCTCTCTCTCTGCACACATGTGCGATTGGTGATCAGTGTAGTTCCATTCCAGTGCTGCAAATGTGTGAAGACATTGTAACCAGTATCCAACTGGCCCTGCTCCTGTTTCATGCTCAGTGTCCTTCCTACATCCTGCATTCATCCGGCCTTCATCCTGCGCTTTAGTCAAACAAAATGGGTGACATTTGACCTCCTCTTTTAACATCCGATTTGAATGATTCCTGTTGTGGTGGTAGGTATGTAGTATGTAGGTAGGTAGGTAGGTGATGGGTAGGTAGGTAGATTAGGGTCATATAGGGCAAAGTAGGGTAGGGGGTGTGCGTATGTTATATATACGCGTGCATGTGGTGCCCCCTTGTTCCCCCCTGTTACTTAAGGGGTGCCCCCCACCCCATATTTTACCCCTACCCCACCCTACTCTACCCTACCCTACCCCTACCCCACCTCTTTTACACCTACCTACCTACCCTACCTAGTTTTTTATGCCTTCTTCATTCTACCTTGAAAACATCAAAAGAAAAATGTCCACAAACCAATGACCAGCAATGGTGTGTGGCGGCGGTGGTGGTGGGGGGGAAATGATGAGAGGTATGCGCGCCATGGTAAGGTGCACCATGTAAAAGGTTAATTGGATAGGGTCCTTTATATGTTGATAGGGTGCTTTATTTTTGTAACCTTGCTACCGCCGACGCGACTGCTGCTGCATGCTGTATGCTAGTGATGTTAGTGATGCATGCTGTCGCCACTGCTGCTGCCGCCACTGCTGCTGCTGCCGCCACTGCTGCTGCCACCGCTGCTGCTGCCACCGCTGCTGCTGCCACTGCTCCTGCTGCTGCTGCCGCTCCTGATGCCCCTGCTGCTGTTGCCCCCACTGCCTTGCCGTTGCTGCTGTTGCCACCGCTTCTGTTGCCGCCGCTGCTGCCGTGGCTGCCACCACTGCTGCTGCTGCCAGTGCTGCCGCTACCACTGCTGCTGCTGTGCTGCTGCCACTGCTTTTGTGCTGCTGCTGCTGATGCTGCTGCTGCCCACTTCACTGAAGATTCTAGTGGGTTAATAGCCAGTAAGGGACCCACTGTGTTTGAAAATGGTCAGGACATAATCCCATTATTGGAAGCAGGTGTCAACGAGTCCGTAAATGATGAATAAGGATGAATACAGACGAATCAGGAATCCAGTTTGATATCCACTTTATTCATAGAAGTCCACGAGGTATAGATAGTGATACAGTATAAAGGTGCCCAACAGTGTCCAAGTCTAGCCCTTGAGCCAAGGGCCTTGATCTCACGTGAGTGTGTGAGGTATGAAGTATGAAGGTGGAAAGATACTATGCTAGTGATGGTGAGCTGCTCTACCTACAAGTATTTATAGTAGGGCTGCTCACCCAGCTCATCCTAAAAATAGTATCAGGTGAGCTAAATATAGTAACTGGGGAACTCCAGTGCAGGTATGTAGGGGGCATCCCAAACATAGCACTGGGGTTCACAGAGTTCAGTGTGGTTCTAAATATAGCTGCTGGGAACTCCCGGTATGCTGTGAGCTGCTCATGATCAATGGGCATGTCCTCCAGCAGGAGGAGTTGTTTCTAAACATTGTCTGCTAGGAATTTCCAGCATGCAGCGAGCTGCTTGTGATTGACGGCGTATCCTCCAGTGGGAGGAGGCAGGGTCACTGAGTGCAGTTGACGCCGCCAGCCTTTGGTCTTTGGTATGGTTTGGCTTGTGGGTAGACTCGGACACTGGGTTACATGGTAGAGTCAAGGTGAAAAATAAATATGATAAGTACAATACCTATAACGGTCTACTGACACAGGCATGGTTCTGCACTAAGGATCCTAATAGGTGAGCAGCTGGACAGTGGTGCCAACGACATGTGTATCCATGTCCACCTAAGGACACATCACTTTACTTGCAGCAAAACAAGTGGGGCACAGGGTTACAGACAGCCCTCTGGGGTTATATGAACAAGTCGCCAGCTGTACCACCCATTGGACCTTTTTTTAGAAACAAAGTTTTCTGCCTTTCGCACATGAAAGAAATTGAGGACGCGCAGGGTATGGCATAACATCTCACAATGTGCATTACAACATTATGAGTGAGCTCAATCCCTGCTACTTCCCAATGTTAACTTTTTGTTAAAAAAATTTTTTTATGGATGGACAAAAGGAGTGTTTACCGTTCTTTATCAAAGGTGTATATTGTTGCTTTGAAAGAAACAATCTCTAAATCCAAATTGGCGGGAATGAACGCATCTGAAGGATGGTGTTCAGGACAATACCACCACAGTTGAAACAGCTTACCTTGTTCTACACCACTCCTTATGTCTGATATAAAAACCTCAGTTTCTCTTTGGTGAGAAGTGGATAAGCTCAGAGGTAGTGAAGCAGGAGTCATGATTAGCTGAGCAGCTCTTGTCTAATGTGAGTAAACCTTGTACCATCAATGGTCACAGTGGCAACTCGGTGGTCAGTTTGACAGAGGGTGGGGATGGGTAATGAACCCACTTGGGAAAAGGGGGAGGGGGAAAAAGTTCCTGCATGCACTGCACACGGTGGCAACTTGGTGGTCAGTCTACCATAAACAAAAACAGGGTTGCATATACAAGCTCATTAGGCTTCTGCTGGAACGAGGTAGGGAGGGAGAGAGGGGGAAAAGTAAGGGCTCATAAGGAGTGGTGAGCGGGTCACTGTCCGTCACTGAGCGCTTTTAGCGCTACTGCGTCTGCTGCATCCACACCTACCACAGCTTCAATACACCACCACTGACATCTTCATAGTTATGTCGAGCAAAGTGAAAATGAGAGGTAAAAGGGTACCACCCCCTAAACCACAGCTCCCTTTCGCAGAAGGATTTCTCTCCCCACCTTGTAATAATATAACCGTGGACGATTTGCGCACCGAGGGAGCATCATCAACCTCTTACTCGCCACGCACCCCGGATAAAATGCTTAATGCACGACTTACACAGTAAATGGTACGGTGGGGAAAATTCTAAAGTCTAATTTTGACAACCTATGCAAGTTTTATCAGTGCTTCAAGTACACTAAAGCCCTCACAGACCTAACTGGAGTTGTGACAACATTATCATCACCACCATCACCTGGACACATCATTGGCAACACATACACATTGATCAAAGAGGAGGCGGTGGAGGAGAAAAAGGAGAAGGAGGAGGAGGATGAAAAAAAGAAGGAGGAGGAGAAAAAAAAAGGAGGAGAAGGAAAAAGAGGAGGATTAGAAGCCAGTGGCGGTAGTGACAGGTATTGCTTCACCCCCACCTTTGACTAATGAGAAAACTTCTTCCACCAGTAAGAAGAAAGGGTCAGGGTTAGGAACAGGGTCAGGGACCGGTTTTGAACCGATGGAAAAAAAGAACACCAGCAGCAGCAGCAGAAACACCACCAAGGCCACCAACAAGGCTGCTACACCTTTGGTCTCTTTATGAAAATGAGAGCATCAAATAAACTTCCAAAAGACGGGCTATGGAAGAAGTGAACAGTCAAAATATTTTGTATTGCACTCCTATCCAATTTTCCTACCCCGAAGGTGATGAAAACACACACACATAGAGGTGTACAAGAAACCCAATGTAAAGGGTCTGACCATTCGCTCCTACGTCTATAGGTGAACCCTTTGAAAGGTGTATTAACCTTTCACCTCCCTAGGTCAGACGATTCATCAGCAAATGTCCAGCTCTCCTAAAGCACTACCGCAATATTTTACTCCAAGCCTGCCAGGGAGAGACATCCGTTCCTCACCTCATAGAGGAATTGGACAGTGATTTGGACGATGTGCCTGCTTCATTCCCTGTTTCGGTTCTTGTAAACCTTTACAAGGGTGCGTGTAATATCCACATTGCACTTGGTCTTACATAAATGAAATGAAGCGTTCTGTGGATTCTGCCACGAACCTTCCCACCTGCCACTCACAATGTGGTCACTACGTTAAGCCTCAAGTGCTGAAAACTCTTCAAAAATGTGCGGGACCACTTCTGGAACAAGACTTCAAGAGTTTTTACCAGTGAAAAAAAAGGGTCACTAGTCAACAGCTTATTTTTTGTTTCGTGTAAAATTGTAGTGTCGTATATTATACAATAGCTCAACACTTGCTTTAGTGTACAATCTACCCATAATGATGGAGGTGAAACCCCGTTCTGTGACCATTATAGTACAACATTTGCTACAATACCACCAACAACATCGACTGACACATTGTTTGATTTTTACTGCAGACGCAGACGTAATTTGAAAGTACAGTGGTATCGGTATCCCCCCCCCAACTGTTATATTTGAGAGAGATTGTACAAGGAGTATGGAATACATGTACAGACCTAATCTTTTGAAAAATCTATACCTTTCTGTGACAATTCAAACTACAGCCCAAAATAGCAACCGTTTAGAAACCAGTCAGAAACCTCAAATTAAACATTGGTTAAATTGGACCTGTCCTGATCATGCAGGTAAAAGGTACCATCAAAACAAGTTCTGGGGTTTATTGTTACACAATCGCACTTTGTGATCATTAATTATGATATATTAGAAAAGGCCTAATTTTCATGACTTTGGAGGGGCAGTGTTATCTTACGTAGGACTGCTAAACTACAATGATAGTAGAAGTGCCCTGGGCGCTTATTAGGCCCTTCAAAAAATAAATTGGTTTCTCAACACTGCGTGCATCTAAAAAAATCATGATTTGAGATTTTTTTTCTTCTAATTTCACCTTTTTTCCTTCTGCGAAAGTATTGCAAAAAAGTCAATTATAGGCATATTTGGTATCAAATTAAAGCTATTGGTGTCAGTATTGTAGTGGGTTTGGGATAAGTCACATTTTCACAATATCCTTAAAACATAAAGCCTCCTTGGTCATATGAGATGAGAATTAACAACACAGAAATGCAGGCTAAGGTCTAACTTTATTGACCTACAAGGTTTTTTTTTTTATATTTTGAGTGGCCTTAGGGCGAGTAATACAGAGCACCTGAAAATACATCTGTTTTCTACATCTTTTTGTCTGAAGTTTGTTTCCGCAAGTTACCTTTTTGTTTTTGTAAGTTATTTTAGTTTTCACAAGTTCGAATTTTGTTTTTGCAAGCTGCATTTTCGTTTTCGCAAATTTTATTTTCGTTATTGCAACTTTTCTGTGCAAAGTCAGTCAATTGTGGATGCTAAGTTGCAGAAACAATGATACAAGTTGCGGAAAGGAAACATAAGATTGTCCTGATTTGACACGAATTTGAAAAAAATTCTTTGACATCATGGCTTCATAGTGGAAATTTTTTTTGCACGAACCCCCTAAATTATTAAATATTTGGTCAGGTAGAAGCCAATAAATGCCAGGTAAAACAATCATAAATGGGGGGAACCCTGAAATTGTGAAAATGAAAATAAAAGTTGCGGAAACAAAAAAAAACTGAGTGGCGTCTCCCCATCATGGGCATAGACCCCTCTGAGAGGGACTAAAAATTATGTCTTTTAGGCATTTGGGGCTTAAATTCAGTTCAGTAAGCAAGGATTCTGCAAGAAATCTACCCATAGGTAAGAAAAATGCTAAAATATCAATTTTAAAAAATCTGATTTTTTTTTACACTTTACCACTTGAGAAGCCTGTATCTAGGCTTCTAAATGTGCGACTTCAGTACCACTTTGTAAGGATGGGTCACCTATAGTCTGTCACCAGTGTATACTATATCTAACTATTATATCTTATATGACAATGGACCTTTATGAGGGTAACCTGGCCTGTTAATATCAACATGTTACTTCATTAGGGCTTAGAGCTATGGTACAATCACTAACAATTGGACCCGGGAGAGACCCTAGACCCAAGAGAGACCCTAGGACCTAGAGAGCCCATAGAGACTGCCACCAGTGTATAACATATCTAACTATAATATCTTATATGACAATGGACCTTTATGAGAGTAACTTAGCCTGTTAATATCAACATCTTACTCTATTAAGGCTTAGATGTTTGGTACAATCACTAGCGATTGGACCCTAGAGAGCCCCTTAACTTTGTTCCCATGCTGTGGATTGAAAAATGATATGTAAGCTACCCGCATATATGGCCTATAAGCCCCAACACCTGTGCTATATGCACCCTAAAACTTCTTAGTCTGGTCCAAAATATTTTTAGACCCCCCTGGCAGCCCAGATAACAATGATTCATGATTATTGGTCGTATACATATGCATGCTATGAAATGTGATGGAGTATTGTAGCTACATATGGGACGGAGCCCCTAACTGGGGAAATGAGAAAATGCATGTCTTGCAGAATGATGTCCTTAGACTATGTGAAGCAATCCGCAACTGCGGAGATGCATGACTTGCACACTTTATACCATCTGGAAACATGAAAAGATCGTAGGGATAAAGTGGTTCTATGCAAGATGTATGCCTACATACAAAATGAGGAGAATAGAGTTTTATGACATGGCTGATACGAACGTCACTATAGATTAGTACTAGAACCACTGTATTCAATGGGGGCATTGAATACAATGTGCCCGTATACAATGGCTGATGGTCATGTGACCTGCTGCAACAATCTGATGTTGAAACGAAGTAAGTTTTTTTGTATTGAAAAGCAATCTAACCCTGTAGGGCCATGACATAAATGCAAGTGTCCACTTCCATGACTTCATGGAATACGAGTAGACTCACCTCGGGGAATACGATGCTTATGTACTGGCAAGGAACCGAACGCGGGAAATGTCAAAATAAATCTCAAAGTGCCGTGGTCTAGGAAGGGAATCTTCGACAAAAGCCCCTTGGTGAAAGGAAAGTAACTCTGGGACAACCTTAAGGCGGGCGTTCAACATACCATCTCCAAGGAAGCATTAATGAGGCTGCTATAACATGAGACTAAGAAAATTAATTTGTCTGAAATAGATGATGCGTGTTAGTGAAACTGGAGGAGGCTTTTTCCCCATGATAACTGAACAATTTCCACAAAAAGCTCACACTCAAACTCTGTCAACTTATCAGTTTTCTAAAAAGTTGTAATTGATGAATCATTAGCATTGATACTGGAAGTATTGGAAAAACTCACATTACATTGTATTGAGAATTTATTGGCCAACAACAACAACATCTAGTAGCCCCCTCTGTGGTCATTTTGTGAGAGGGGTTTCTATAGAAGTTTGATATGTGGACACTTAGTGCTCTGTGGCTAAAAAGCAGCACAACACTTTTAGATAGTTAGTTTTCATTGGTGCATCATGCCGACCAATGGGCATGATGCATTAATGCATCAGCAGCTTTTAAAGGGTTAAGCACTACAGCAACCATTGGGTAGAGCTACTTTATCGGAGTATCCCTGTAAACCAGGGATGACTCATAGCAGTAGTCAAGATGGGCCAGCTTACACATTTATGCTAAAAGACAAACTACTACTGATAACCAAGAAGCGGCCATTGATATACGAACGAACCCCTTGTGCATTGAGTGTCACTGTATGCACGATGAAAAGGAGATCACAGGACAACAGCGGGGGGGGGGGGGGTTACAGGACACAAAAGTAGGGATGGTTACTGGACAGACATGGGGGTAGTTACAGGACACACAAGGAGAGGATGTTACAGGACACAAAAGTAGGGGTGGTTCCTGGACACACACTGGGGTGGTTACAGGACACAAAACGAGGGATGGTTACAGGACACACAGTGAGGGGTGGTTACAGGACACAAAAGGAGGGATGGTCACAGGACATAGACACAAGGGTGGTCACAGCCCAGTAAACATCATACCAAAATGCTATGTAGCAATTTGGTCCTGTGACCACCCCTCTCTCATGTTGTCCTGTGACCACCCATTCCTCATGTTGTCCTGTGACCACCCCTAACTCAGGTTGTCCTGTGACCACCCATTCTTCATGCAGTCCTGTGACCACCTTTTCCTCATGTTGTCCTGTGACCAACCATTCCATGTGTTGTCCTGTGACCACCCTTTCTTTGTGCTGTCCTGTAACCACTCCATAAGGATGCAGCCCTGTGACCACCCTTTACTCATGCAGTCCTGTGACTACCTCAACCCAGTTTGTCCTCTGACCACCCATTCTTCATGCAGTCCTATGACCACCTTTTGCTCATGTTGTCCTGTGACCACCACATAAGGTAGTCATGTGACCACCTTTTCCTTGTGCATATAGTGGCGCTCGTGCGTATATCATAGGCCCCAAGAAGCGGGTGTAGTATATATTGTGATGTAAGACTCCGTGATATATAATATCTGCAGGTACTTCTACAAAAATGTCCATAAAGCAAACACGCATCTTTCTATGGTCCAACCTAAGAAGTCACGAGAATACCTCGGGCAATCTCTGCAATAATAAGAAAATTGTTGAATCGACCTCAGACAAGGCCAATTTCGTGAGAAGTGGTACGGGGACCTTTTAACCCCAACAGGGGACACAGCAATATCTTGAAACTGACAAGCGATATTTGAATAATTAAGTGGTAGAGTTTTCTCAAACATTGAAACTTCTCATGTGTCTAGTAGACATCATATGTTTCATGACCAACCAATATCTCTGCGATCACAGAGAATGGTGATACTTTTACTGTTGAGTCATATTGAGCTGAATAACCTTTTAAATTGTCATGTGGTATTCGACCTAAAGGACATGGCCTGTTAGAAAGATGGACCCCTGGTGTACCACATAATATCAGCCAAAGTAAGAGGTGCCTAATGATAGTAATCTAATAACCAAAATAAGACCACCGACACTCCTTATAAATGGGAATAGCCTGACTTAAGGATTGGCAGCGAACCTTATCTGTGAGGTGTGTCTCCTCAGTAGTGTCCAGAGATTGGACTCCTTTACTTCAAATACATATCTATTAGTCGTAAGGGCAAAAGGGTATGTTGTGCAATTCGATATACTTTTTCATAGTAGATAAAAGAAAGAAAAGGGAAAGCAAAGTAGGGCTTTGGGGGCAGAGCTGGGGTTTGGTAGGTGCACGTGTGCCATACCTCCCCTATACCGAGATTGCAGGATGTCTAAACGGCACAGCAATTCCTTAAGCATGTTACTATTGGTTATCACTGATAAGTTGGGTACCATCTACCCCTGAAAAGTCCGCAGTGAATAGTCTGGGTTATTTCATTGGTTGATGATTAACCCCCCTATGATTGTATACCCGAGGAATTACAGTACATACCAAATCAATAATGAATCAATCAGTACATAGAGCGGTTCCCACACTTATCTACATGAGCATCAAGCTGTCATTAATTCGATTCAGCCACAATGAGTAATGATGACAGTAGCATTAAATCCTGGCAAGACACCCAGCAAGAAAACCACTCAATAATTCAGACAAAGTGTCTGTTATTTCTGTCAGGAGCATCCCTGTCTCTTGTTACTATTTTGAATTAACCATATAAGATTAATCAATAATCCAGCAGTAGTTTTATAAATAGGCAATCCCGTGTTGGAATAAAACCCTACTCATTGAAGGACACTGGACAATAAAACCGCTCAATAAGCAATGGGTCCATCAGTAGATATCAATTAAGTATAAGCTTTGTCTATTTGTACAGTTTAGTTTTGCAGTGGTTCTCCATTTAAATCTACCTTCTGAGATGAGACGCTCATGTATGATGGCTCGACATCCACGTCCAAAGTTCT